>JAUIMM010000265.1:3980000-4428676 GCA_031769625.1 Taudactylus pleione
CGCACAAGCTGTGAAAAGGGAAGCCCTCTCTTTAATGGGAGGGGGTGAAAGCTGTCTGCCGCAAGTAATGTATTTTTGTCTGTGGCTTTGTTATAGACTAATGTTTCAAAATGACCATCATCTATCTTAATCATCACATCTAAGTAGTGTATCACTGATGTACTAAGTTCAGAGTGAATCTAATAGTACTATCGATGGAATTCAATTCACTAAAGAAAGTAAGGAAGTCCATCTCACCTCCAGTCCACACCACAAAGAGGTCGTCTATATACCGAACATAAAAAAGGATGTATTTAGATAACCGATGTGTTAGTATATGCTTTAACTCATAACTCTGCATATATAAATTAGCATACACTGGGGCCATATTCGAACCCATCACTGTTCCCCGATGCTATAAAAAAATTCATTATTAAACAAAAAATTATTTTTATGTAAAATGATATGAATCAATAACATAAAAAAATCAACCGGTGGCCCCTTGTAGTGTGGACTGGAGGTAACCACCTCTCTCACAGCCTCCGTCCCCTCTTCATGGGGGATATTTGTATACGGGTTAACAACATCGAAAGTGGCTAATAAAATGCCACCAGAAGGTATGGGTAATGCTCTCAATTTATTTAAAAAATGAGTTGTATCTTTTATATAGAAATCTGTCTGTTGGACCACAAGTTGAAGCCAAAAATACTGTGAAAGATTCTGACACAATGACCCACGCAAGGAAATTATCGGCCTCCCTGGGGGTTGTGTAGTGTCTTGTGGACTTTAGGAAGAACTTAAAACAACGGTATCACTGGAAAATCTTGCGTAAGAAATCTTGCCATTGTTTCATCCAGCCAACGATTACTCAATCCTTAAACTGATCACATTATCAATTTCTTTTTTATAAACTGATGTCGGATCTATTCTTAGTAGGGATGTGCAGGCTCGGATAGGTTTGAATTTGCAAGCCGAGTTTGGATTTTTCCCTCCAAAAAATGGGACAAAACGTCATCTTGCATGGACTAACATCATCATTCCTGGACAAAAATCCAGGAATGATGATGTTTGTACATGCAAGATGATGTTTTGCCTCTTTCTGAGTCCCATTTTTTGGAGGGAAAAATCCGAACTCGGCGTGCAAATTTTAACCTATCCAAGCCCGCACATCCCTAATTCTTAGCTTAACATAATTGGACTCATCTGACAGCTGTTTGGAGACCTCGTTAATATAGTCAATCCTATCTAAAATCACGATACCCCCACCCTTGTTGGTGGGGCGCATCATGATCTCTCTGTTATTTTTCAATGTGACAACTGAATGTCTTTGACTAGGAGTAAGGTTTGAAAAATAAGTTTTTTGTTTAGCTATTAATGGCATAGCCTCTTTTTTCACCATAGATATGAATGTATCAATAAATGGAACACTTATATTAGGCTCAAAAGTGCTCTTAGGTCTAAATTGTCCCAAATCTACACCAAGGTTATCTTTATTACCGAAAAAATGTTTTCATATCAATTGTCACTGGAACTTGTACAAATCTACTTCAATATCGAATGTTTTTTGTTTATATGTCTGTACAAATGTTAGTCCCTTCGACAACATGTCCATCTCACTAACCGTTGGAACATATTTAGACAAATTTAAAATTATTATTTAATTCTGCTCCGGCCCCTGTTTTGCATAATCTTTGACTTGTTTCTCCTCCCTCCCCTCCTACAGGGTTTCCATCTAGGGTTTTTTCCAGACCATGTGGGGGAATCCTTTCTTTTAAAAAAAGACCCTTAGAATTTCTGTTATTAGAATCACTATAAGAGGTCTGAGAATTCAAATCAGTATACACTCTGTTGACCCGCTGCCTCCTGTTACCTTGTCCTGACCTCCAAGGGCGTCTCCTGTCCCTACCCTGTAACCACTGATACACTCTCCCTTCTTTAGAATCATCACGTACAGTTTTGTATTTCATTTTCTTAAGACAACAATTCTGTTTTAAACAAAGCCACAGACATCTCCAATTTGGACAACCATTCTACATCTTTATCTTTTGAGAATGTTTCCAAACCAGTAGCTTCACATAAAGCAATCTCTTTTTCCAATGAGCTGATTTCTAAATTGACCTTTTTATAACAGATATCATAAGATCTAAAGAATATTGATTCAATATCATGCACCATTGACGACAAAATTCCTTATTATTTCTACCCAAGGCTGGCTGATTTTTAATCCTAAAACCATGTGGTATTAGGTTCTCAATTCTGCCAGTAATTTTGTTCTGTCCGATGTTAGGTTCTCCTTGTGGTACTGCGACAGGGTTAAGCCATGTAATGACAACTCCACATGTCTCTTTTTCAATTTAATGAGGTCGTTGAAACAAGTAAAAAAAGCAAGATTACGCGAAACAGGGGCGGGAGCAGAAAGAAAGAATAATATTTAATTTATCTAAATATGTTCCAACGGCTAGTGAAATGGACGTGTTGTCGAAGGGACTAACATTTGTACAGACATATAAACAAAAACTATTTAATATTGAAGTAGATTTGTACAAGTTCCAGTGACAATTGGAATTAAAATTTTTTTCGGTAATAAAGATAACCTTGGTATAGATTTGGGACAATTTAGACCTAAGAGCACTTGTGAGCCTAATCTAAGTGTTTCATTTATTGATACATTTATATCTTTGGTGAAAAAAGAGGCTATGCCATTAATAGCTAAACAAAAAACTTATTTTTCAAACCTTACTCCTAGTCAAAGACATTCTGTTGTCACATTGAAAAATAACAGAGAGATCATGATATGCCCACCGACAAGGGTGGGGGTATCGTGAATTTAGATAGGATTGAATATATTAACGAGGTCTCCAGACAGCTGTCAGATGAGTACAAATATGTTAAGCTAAGAATGGATCCGACATCAGTTTATAAAAAAAGAAATTAATAATGTGATCAGTTTAAGATTGAGTAATTGTTGGCTGGATGAAGCAACAGCAAGATTTATTACGCAAGATTTTCCAGTGATACAGTTGATTTATGTTCTTCCTAATGTCCACAAGATGCTACACAATCCCCCAGGGAGGCCGATAATTTCCTCTCGGGGGTCATTGTGTCAGAGTCTTTCACAGTATGTTGATTTTTGGCTTCAACCTGTGGTCCAACAGACAGATTTCTATATAAAAGATACAACTCATTTTATGAATAAATTGAGTGCATTACCCATACCTTCTGGTGGCGTTTTATTAGCCACTTTCGATGTTGTTAACCTGTATACAAATATCCCACATGAAAAGGGGATGGAGGCTGTGAGAGAGGCGGTTACCTCCAGTCCACACTACAAGTGGCCACCGGTTGATTTTTTGATGTTATTGATTCATATAATTTTACATAAAAATTATTTTTTGTTTAATAATGAATTTTTTTGTAGCGCCGGGGAACAGCGATGGGTTCGAATATGGCCCCAGTGTATGCTAATTTATATATGCAGAGTTATGAGTTAAAGCATATACTAACACATTGGTTATCTAAATACATCCTTTTTTATGTTTGGTATATAGACGACCTCTTTGTGGTGTGGACTGGAGGTGAGATGGACCTCCTTACTTTCTTTAGTGAATTGAATTCCATCGATAGTACTATTAGATTCACTCTGAACTTAGTACATCAGTGATACACTACTTAGATGTGATGATTAAGATAGATGATGGTCATTTTGAAACATTAGTCTATAACAAAGCCACAGACAAAAATACATTACTTGCGGCAGACAGCTTTCACCCCCTCCCATTAAAGAGAGGGCTTCCCTTTTCACAGCTTGTGCGGGTTGCCAGAATAACATCGGCAGAACAAAATTACTGACAGAATTGAAAAAAATGGGTGATAAATTTATCCAGAGGGGATATGCTGTCTCTGAAGTGGAATAAGCGATTGAAAGATGTATGGAGACAGTTCGATCTATATTATTGAGATCTAATGTTAAAGCAAGATCTGAGCGCATCAAATTTCCAACCACATATTCCCATTTTGGGTGACTTATGTAAAGAACCACCAATGTTTTGCTATAGACAGAGCAATAATTTGAAGGACTCTATAACTAGATTTGATGTGAATCAGCAGCAGCCTGTCAATTGGTTGACAACTAAAATTGGAGTATTTCGTTGTCCAGGGTGCATCAATTGCAGGTTCTTGATTACAGGTTGCACCTTTGAAGATCCAGTGTCAAGGAGATCCTATAAGATAAAACATCGTTTGACTTGTGAGAGCAAATATGTGATCTACATGATCAAATGTCCATGTAATCATATTTACGTTGGTAAAACAATTAGAATGCTTAAAGAGCGATTAGCCTTGCATCGCTCTTCCATTAAGAAAGCATTTATTAGGGTTGATGGCAATACTCTCCCGATGGCGAGACATTTTGTTGATATGAAGCATAACCCATTGGACTTTAAAGTCATGCCTATAGATCAAATTCCACCTATGAAAGTAGGAGGTGATCGCAATAGGTGTCTGCTGCAATGTGAGAGTAGATGGATTTATGATTTGAAATCCATTTCACCAATTGGTTTAAATGAAGAATTGAGCCTTTCTTGTTTTTTATAACCAGTTGTTTTTCATATTTGTGTTTTCTTTTTCTATTTACGTATTTGTGTGTTTTCTGAGTTTAATGTACAGCATGTTCATTTTTGTATATGTGACCTGTTCATCCGTTTGTCTCCCCTTCTCCTATGACATCATGCGCTCCTGTAGTGTGCTTATATATCTGAAGGAGTACTTGGTTGATTAGTATTAGACTCGGTTGCTTAGCAACGCTGGTTAAAACCTGAGTCCCACATTAGCGCAGCACTTCCGGTTTTGGAATGTTGATGATGCAGTCTAGGTAATGGTTGCTCGGTTACGCAAGCTATGGCTTGCATTTCACTCTAGAGGAAGTCCGGAGATGTGTCACTTTCGGTCACCTGCAGCAGCCTGGATTGAGACTCCGGTGACTGGCGGCAACAAACAGGTGAGCGCATTTTTAGGATGATTGTGGGTGTGAACGGATGGCCAGGTAGGGTATATCAAGTGGAGATGGTTTAGTGTTTGTCATGCTGCCCAAGGAGGAAGGTATCAGCATACATCGAAACAGCTGTCGGGCATGGACAAAAGGCTTCTCACCCTGATCTCTGTTTTTTACATGGAGCGATGAGTATTATATGCTATTAAGCTGCTATGGAAAAGTTTTTTCTTTTCTCTATAATGCACTTTATGCTGGATTTGCACGTTTATGCTTTGTGGAACTGATCATGGGATACATGTGCTGTACTACATAAAAGTAATTTTTTGCATTTAAATGGTGTGCTGATCGTCTGTTATAAGACTGCTACTATTATTAATTTTTATGGTCATGCACCCGACTGTTGATGCTAAGTTAGAGTGTGCAGATTTTTATATTTTTCATTATATATATATATATATATATATATATATACACACACACACACACACACACACATATATATATACATATACACACGTGTGTATATATATATATATATACATACATACATACATATACACATACATACATGTGATGGTGCCCACCCTAACTTATGTCCCTCTTCCAGCTAGAGATAGCTAAGAAAGCTAAAGGACTTACTAACCTGGCTGGCTGCCACCTTCTTTATTTAAATTATGCAGTGCTGCGCAGCTAATCTTGCTGCTGAAGATGCCGCCTGGTCCGATGGCTGGGCAGCTAAAATGGGGGCAGAGGCAGAGCCGTGAGTTGGTTCTGACGTCTTTGCTCCGTAAATGCCCATGGGAGGAGTGGATGCAGCTGGGCATGCCTGCAGCCAGAAGCTCATTCTGACTTGGGCGGCTCACCTGACCGTTGCGCTGTCTGATAGGAGCTGAGCTCCGATCGTGGCAGCAGTGTCACCAGCAGGGAAGGGGCGTTGACCAATCGGAGCCAAGTTCCGATCGTGTCAGCAGCAGGGGGGGCGCGGCAGAGCCCTGGAATGCCCCTAGGCATTTCTGTTGCCCCTAGGCATTTGCTTTTTATGCCTATGCCTGCCCCATCACTCCAGCATCCTGCCCCCCGTCACTTCAGCCTGTCACTCCAGCATTCTGCTTCCTGTCACTCCAGCATCCTGTGTCACCTCAAGAGCCAACCCCCTCGGTTCCCTTCAACTTACCTTCTTGTTGGACAGCCTGCATACCCCTCTTCCTCAGTGAAGCGACATGAAGGAAAAACATGGTAGTGAGTCGCACATGTGCAGAAAGCACATGTAAGAGGTCATGTTTCCGTGGAGAACTGCTGGGTGCTACCGTAGTTCCCGGCAGCTGTTGGACAACAGTAATATAAGAGGCAGTGATAACTGGATGACTTAAGCTGCACCCCCAAGTCACAGCTCCCTGGGCAATAGTCTTTTCAACCTGGCCCTTGAGTGCCCCTGGCTAGTGTTCACTGATCAGTGGGATGTCTGTGTGCAACTAATTCTGAATCTATGTAAAAACTGCTTTTCCTCATGCCAGGTTCTGTTGTGCTTCATCTGCGACTGAACTATGTAAAACTAATTCCTGTGGATGAAAGTTGCACCCAAGTGTCTCTGGTACACTGTGAGCAGCTTTTCACTGCATGTGCAATGAGAATACAATACAAAATGTAAACAAAAATTCAGTATGCTATTCCTCTTGCACCATATGGCGTATGAATGCCCAGTGTGGATATATCTGTATTTAGACTTTTATGTAATTTTTCACTGGTTCAAAAGAACATTTTTGAAAATACATTTTAGGCTATGGAAAACTGTTTGTAGTTCCATCATTTACTTGCCCTCCTCAAGTTAATTAAATCTGCACTATTACATTCCCCTCATAATGTTGTGAAACTTACTGTAGGAAAACACATTAGTATTGGGGATAATTATTATTGTTATCCTTTATTTATAAAGAAATTACATTACGCTGCGCTATATAATGAGGAATCATGGCACAAACAAATTACATATAATTATATAAACACAGTTGGTTAAGATGACCCTGCTGAAATGAGCTTAAATTTTAAGAGGTATAGGGAACACTTGATACAGAAAGTTACAGAATAACAATTCACAGCTGCCAGCGGGGAATGTGTGTGTGGCTACTGTACAGCAGCAGGCTTATTGATTCCATTGCGACTGGCATTTCTATGCAGCCACTGATGATGTGGTATGGTTGCATTGAGGAAAGTGATAGGTGAAGTCATCATTTATCTTAACTAACCCTTCTTCCTCTTCTGGTTTTTGAGGAGGCTGCCACTTTCGTGCTCTATAGGCGTACTTTTGATTATCTGCTAGTTCAGCTTAGCTGGGTACTCTATTTTTTTTTATAATGCTCACTGCTGTAAACAAACTTATGACCTGCAGTGGTAATCAGGGCTGGCTGCCAGATAATCTATCTAGAGCACCGAGTAGATGAGGACTCTTTAAGAACTGCCAATGCACAGAGAGCAGCTGCCACTGCTGAGTGCAGTATTGCCGGGTGCCACTAGGTTTCCCCAACTCCATTTATGCTGTCCCATAATCCAGAAGTCGGCCTTCCAAACCAAAAATTGACAGCTGAGGGGTGGAATACAGTTAGGGTGGCCAGCCCAGTCCTCAAGAGCTCCTAATATTACATGTTTTGCAGACCTCCTAGCTGGTACACAGGTGTACTCATTACTAACTGTCACATTTTAAAACATGTTGTGCATTCATTTCTAACTGACATATTGTACAGATTGACTGGGAGAGAGAAATATATCTGCACACTCCAAAAGGTTGGCCTATTTCATTTATATGACAAACCCCATGTCACAATCGTGGGATTTAAAGGCTGTGTTCCCAGACTGGGTCTTGGACCTGTACTACTTGGCGCAGATGCTCACTGAGGAGACTTGGCTTAATAAAGTTCCTCCGCATGAGAGGGAGTTTGAGTGATATAGAAGTAGCGTGGAAGCTGGGAAGCTACGTGGAGCGGCTGGATAGCCGTGGGTAGACGTTGGTAGCTGGGTAGCTACGTGGAGTGGCTGGATAGCCGTGGGTAGACGTTGGTAGCTGGGTGGCTGCTTGGAGTGGCTGGGTAGCTGTGTGGAGATGTTGGTAGCTGGGTAGCTACATGGAGCGGCTGGATAGCCAGGTGGAGACGTTGGTAGCTGGGTGGCTACGTGGAGCAGCTGGATTGCCGTGGGTAGACGTTGGTAGCTGGGTGGCTACGTGGAGCTGCTGGGTAGCCGTGTGGAGATGTTGGTAGCTGGGTAGCTACGTGGAGCGGCTGGATAGCTGGGTGGAGACGTTGGTAGCTGGGTAGCTACGTGGAGCGGCTGGATAGCCGGGTGGAGACGTTGGTAGCTGGGTAGCTACGTGGAGCAGCTGGATAGCCGGGTGGAGACGTTGGTAGCTGGATAGCTGGGTGGAGACATTTGTAGCTGGGTGGCTATGTGGAGCGACTATAGCACAGTGGGAAAGCTCACTAGTAACCTAAGGAACTAGTTGCACTGGCAATTTGTGTCAGCATTGGGGAACCTTTTATAGTTAACGCTGGCAGCTGATAGGCTGAGAGAGAAGGAGAAGACTCCTCATTGGTGGAAGTGGAGTCACATGGGCAATCTAAGATGGCCGCGCCCATGGACCGGAGGACAGTGCTTCTCAGAAGAAGTCAGCGGGGACCAGCGACCAGCAGGAGCCAGCGTGGGAGCAGCAGAGCAGCGGGACCACCCAGAGGACAGCGGAGACTGGCCAGAGAGAGAAGGAAGCAGCGCACAGCGCAGGAGCCAGAAGACAGCGCGGGCCAGCGCCCGCAAGGGTAAGCGATGGGGTCTGATTCTGGGGTCTCCCGGGCAGCATGTGACAGTACCCCCTTCTTCATGAGTGGCCACCGGACACTTCCTTGGTTTATAAGGAAATTTCATATGGAACGCTTTGACCAGACTGGGCGCATGGACATTTATCCAGATTCGTTCTTCTGGACCATAATTTTTCCAGTTGATGAGGTATTGAAGACGATTGTATCGACAACGGGAATCTAAGATTCTGTCAACTTCGAACTCCTCTCCTTGTTGTGTTTGAACACTAGAAGCTTTGGGAAGGACCTTCTGAAATCGGTTTAAGACCAGTGGTTTTAGAAGAGAAATATGGAAAGAACTTGGAATGCGAAGAAATGGAGGAAGTTTTAGCTTGTAGGCCACAGGATTCAAGATTTTGATGATTGGGAATGGACCAATGTACCGCAGGGCAAATTTCATTGAGGGAACTCGGAGTCTTAGGTTTCGGGTAGAGAGCCAGACCATGTCCCCAGGTTGGAAATTGGGAACCGCTCGTCTTTGGCGGTCAGCAAATCTCTTGTACCAGGCTGAGGTTTTAGTCAGAGAGGAACGAACCTTTTCCCAGATGTTGGAGAACCGTTGAAGAGACATCTTGGCCGCGGGCACATCTAATGTTGGAAGAAGAGGGAAATCTGGTCCTCGAGGACGATGACCAAAAACTGTAAAAAAAGGAGTTGAGTTCGTGGACGTGTGATAATGATTATTATGAGCAAATTCGGCCCAAGGAAGAAGTTCAATCCAGTCATCTTGGGAGGAGGAGACAAAAGTGCGCAGGAATTGTTCCAGGTCTTGATTGACCCTTTTGGTCTGACCATTGGTCTGGGGGTGATAAGCGGTAGAAAATTTGAGTTTTATTTGAAGGGCTGAGCAGAGTGACCTCCAGAACTTTGCTACAAACTGTACTCCCCTGTCGGAGATGATCTCTTGAGGAAGGCCGTGGAGCTTGAAGATCTCTTTTGTAAAACTCTGGGTGAGTAGAGGTGCAGACAGAAGCCCAGTAAGAGGTACAAAATGAGCCATTTTAGAAAAGCGATCCACGATAACCCAAATTGTTTTGTGGCCCCGAGATGGTGGAAGATCAGAGATGAAATCCATAGAGAGTCCATGAATTAAATGGAATTGCAAGAGGCTGGAGTTGACCGTGTGGAACCCGCCGAGGTACTTTGTGTTGGGCACATTTGATGCATGACGACACATAAGACCTGATGTCCTTTTTCATCGAAGGCTACCAATAGGACCGCTGTATGAACTCAAGGGTTTTATCCATACCCAAGTGACCAGAGAACCGGGAAGCATGGGCCCAATGCAGTAACCTCTTGCGGAGTTCTGGAGCAACGAAAGTCTTCCCAACCGGGGGTATAGAAGATAATTTGGTAGAGGCGAAGAAAGCTGGATTCAGGATTGGTTGGGGCTGTTCCATAGGTAGATCAGGATCGCTCATCATGGAACGGGAGAGTGCGTCGGCTTGGAGATTTTGTGAGCCGGGATGATAGGAGAGTTTGAAGTTAAATCTGGAGAAAAACATGGCCCACCGGGCTTGACGAGGGTTCAAGCAATTTGCAGATTTAAGATAAAGCAAGTTATTGTGGTCTGTAAAAATGGTAATGGGGTAGTGAGCTCCTTCTAGAAGATATCGCCATTCTTCGAGGGCTAGTTTCATGGCGAGTAACTCTTGATCTCCGATGGTGTAGTTCTTTTCTGCAGGCAAAAACTTCCGGGAAAAGAAACCACAGGGATGAAGTTTTTCATCTTCAAACCGCTGGGAGAGCACAGCACCGACACCTTCTGAGGATGCGTCCACCTCCAGGATAAATGGCCGGGTGGAATCTGGTTGTTTTAAGATGGGAGCGGAGATGAAGGCTTGCTTAAGGAGTTGAATTGCTGAGGTAGCTTCGACGGGCCACTTAGTTGGATCTGCTCCCTTACGGGTAAGGGCTGTAATAGGAGCTACCAGTGTTGAAAAACCTTTCACAAAGTTGCGCTAATAGTTGGCAAATCCTAGGAACCTTTGTATGGATTTTAAGGAAGAAGGAAGAGACCAATCAAGAATGGCTTGTAATTTTGAAGAATCCATTTGAAGGCCTGTTCCGGAGATAATGTACCCCAGGAATGGTACACTTGAGACTTCAAACAGACACTTCTCTAATTTGCAAAAAAGTTGATTGGACCGCAATCTCAAAAGGACTTCTTTCACCTGGTCTCGATGAGTTTGGAGGTCTTGAGAAAAAATCTAAATGTCGTCCAAGTAAATGACCACGGACTTGTACAAAAGATCACAGAAGATTTCGTTGATGAAAAACTGGAAGATGGCTGGAGCATTACAGAGGCCGAAGGGCATAACGAGATATTCGTAGTGCCCATCCCTGGCGTTGAAGGCCGTTTTCCATTCATCGCCTGGACGGATACGAATTAAAATTATAGGCCCCTCTTAGATCGAGTTTGGTAAAAACTGTGGCTCCCTTGACTCTATCAAATAACTCTGTTATGAGAGGAAGAGGGTAGCGATTCTTAATAGTTATTTCATTAAGACCCCGGTAGTCTATACACGGATGCAGCCCACCGTCTTTCTTTTTTATGAAGAAAAATCCAGCCCCGGCTGGAGACTTGGTAGGTCGAATGAAGCCTTTACTTAAGTTTTCATTAATGTACTCCGACATGGCTTGAGTCTCAGGGAGAGATAGAGGGTAGGTTCAGCCTCTAGGAGGATTCTTCCCGGGAATCAGATCTATGGGACAGTCCCAATCACGATGGGGAGGTAATAGATCTGCGCTCTGTTTGCTGAAGACATCCAAAAACCCATCATAAGCTTTGGGCAGGTCTGTAGAATCCTGTATGACGGAAGATCGGACAGGTACTACCCGCTGAAGGCAGCCTTTGAAACAATTGGAACCCCAAGAGGTTATTTGCATGGTGGGCCAATCAATTTGTGGTGAATGTCTCTGTAGCCAGGGTAGCCCGAGGACTAAAGAATGAGAGGCTTTGGGAATCACTAGGAAGGACAGTTGTTCGGTATGAAGCACCCCTATGGTAAGTCTAAGTGGTGCTGTACGATGGGTGATGGTTCCACTAGTAATGCGACTACCATCGATGGCAGTTAAAGTGATGACTCAAGGCAACACTTCTATGGGGATTTGATGTTTCTGGGCAAAGTCTGTAGTGACAAAGTTCTCTGCTGCTCCAGAATCCAGAAGAGCTAATACAGCTTTGGAACCTCGAGGAAGCTTTAACTGAGCCTGGATGGTGGAATCAGACTTCCTATGTGATTCGATGGCAACTCCTAACTTAACCTCTCTGTCATAAGTTAGGAGGAGGCATTTCCTGGACGAATTGGATGGATGGGACAGGATCTAACTAAATGTTGAGGAGATCCGCAGCCGATAGATGAGAGCGATTGACCTGCATGGGTTCTTCGCCCATAGGAGGAGAGGGTAAACGGGAAGCTGGATGTGGCCTTCTGCGGTCAAGTCTGCCTCTTTCCAAAGCACGCTCCCTGTGATGAAGATCCACCTTGTTGCAAAGGGAAATTAAATCATCCAAGTTGGTTGGAAGGTCACGGGAAGCTAGGTCGTCTTTGAGTATTTCTGAAAGGCCACTCCAGAAGGCAACGATGAGAGCATCCTCGTTCCAATTGAGTTCTGAGGCCAGAGTTTGGAACTGGACTACATATTGACCGACGGTCCTGCTACCCTGACGGAGGCGTAGAATATCAGCTGATGCGGAAGTGGTTCTTCCAGGTTCGTCAAAGATCTTGCGAAATGTGGAAATAAATTCGGAGTAGTTGGAGAGCAGAGGACCCAACTTTTCCCAAAGGGGCGAGACCCAGTCGAGTGCTTGGCCAGAGAGCAGAGAGATGATATATGCCACCCTGGTTCTGGCTGTCGGAAAATTGGCAGATTGTAGCTCGAACTGGATTTCGCATTGGTTTAAAAAACCCCTGCATAATTTGGGGTTGCCATTGAACATGCTCGGAGGGGAAAGCTGAAGATGAGCAGGAGGTAGAAGCGGGGGAGCAGGTGACACCACAGGAGGAGAGGCGGCTTGGGAGCCAGCGGGAGCGGGATGAGCCAATAAGGACTGAATGTTGTCCAAGCGTGACGACATATCTTGGATGAACTGGATCAACTGGGCCTGAGAGGTCTCCTGTCTTTCCAGACGAGAAAGTACATCCTGTGAGGGATCTACCCCAGATCCTTGACCACTTGCCAAGTCCATCTGGCCAGTGCAAACTGTCACAATCGTGGGATTTAATGGCTGTGTTCCCGGACTGGGTCTTGGACCTGTACTACTTGGCACAGACGCTCGCTGGAGGAGACTTGGCTTAATAAAGTTCCTCCACATGAGAGGGAGTTTGAGTGATATAGAAGTAGTGTGGGAGCTGGGAAGCTACGTGGAGCAGCTGGATAGCCGTGGGTAGAAGTTGGTAGCTGGGTGGCTACGTGGAGCGGCTGGATAGCCGTGGGTAGACGTTGTGTAGCTTGGTGGCTACGTGGAGCGGCTGGGTAGCCATGTGGAGATGTTGGTAGCTGGGGAGCTACGTGGAGCAGCTGGATAGCCGGGTGGAGACGTTGGTAGCTGGGTGGCTACGTGGAGTGGCTGGATAGCCATGGGTAGACGTTGGTAGCTGGGTGGCTACGTGGAGTGGCTGGGTAGCTGTGTGGAGATGTTGGTAGCTGGGTAGCTACGTGGAGCAGCTGGATAGCCGGGTGGAGACGTTGGTAGCTGGGTGGCTACGTGGAGTGGCTGGATAGCCATGGGTAGACGTTGGTAGCTGGGTGGCTACGTGGAGCGGCTGGGTAGCTGTGTGGAGACGTTGGTAGCTGGGTAGCTACGTGGAGTGGCTGGATAGCTGGGTGGAGACGTTGGTAGCTGGGTGGCTACGTGGAGTGGCTGGGTAGCCGTGGGTAGACGTTGGTAGCTCGGTGGCTACGTGGAGCAGCTGGGTAGCCGTGTGGAGACATTGGTAGCTGGGTAGCTACGTGGAGCGGCTGGATAGCCGGGTGGAGACGTTGGTAGCTGGGTGGCTACGTGGAGTGGCTGGATAGCCATGGGTAGACGTTGGTAGCTGGGTGGCTATGTGGAGCGGCTGGGTAGCTGTGTGGAGACGTTGGTAGCTGGGTAGCTACGTGGAGCAGCTGGATAGCTGGGTGGAGATGTTGGTAGCTGGGTAGCTACATGGAGCGGCTGGATAGCCGGGTGGAGACGTTGGTAGCTGGGTAGCTACGTGGAGCAGCTGGATAGCCGGGTGGAGACGTTGGTAGCTGGGTTGCTTCGTGGAGCGACTGGAGCACAGTGGGAAAGCTCACTAGTAACCTAAGGAACTAGTTGCACTGGCGACTTGTGTCAGCATTGGGGAACCTTTTATAGTGGACGCTGGGAGCTGACAGGCTGAGAGAGAAGGAGAAGACTCCTCATTGGTGGAAGTGGAGTCACATGGGCAATCCAAGATGGCCGTGCCCATGGACCGGAGGACAGCGCTTCTCAGAAGAAGTCAGCAGGGACCAGCGACCAGCAGGAGCCAGCGTGGGAGCAGCAGAGCAGCGGGACCACCCAGAGGACAGCGGAGACCGGCCAGAGAGAGAAGGAAGGAGCGCACAGCGTGGGAGCCGGAAGGCAGCGCGGGTCAGCGCCCGCAAGGGTAAGCGATGGGGTCTGATTCTGGGGTCTCCAGGGCGGCCTGTGACACCCCATAGTAATTGTCAATCTTGTGGTATTAAGTTATAGGGGTGAAACCCTATTCAACCAAGTTGAACTGTAATATGTAGATGAAAGCTAAGGGTTATTTATAATGGGTGCACATAGTAAATTGTATAACATTGATAAATCCATCTAATATATTTGTACTATTTAGACATACTCTGCTCTATTATAGTACAGTGTCAATTATATAAGAGACAGAACAGTGGACCTTGCTTTTTATACATTTTGTATTCACATTTTTCTTTCTTTACACACTAATTTTGTATTTATGTCAGTTAGTCTGGAGTCTCTTTTTAACTTCTATATATCACTGTACTCTTCCCAGAGATTGGGATTTTTTAGATCGTAAAGAATACAAGTCAAGATTGAATGCAATTTATTTTCTCTATGTGTGCCCATTATAAACAACCCCTAGCTTTCTTCTACATACAGTATTACATATTGTACAGATCCGCAGGTGGTCTAGAAAACATTAGCTGTTTGGCCACTCCTAGCATATGGCTTATGCTGGGTACACACTTAATGATGTGCACCCAGCTGATGTGTGGTGTGGTGGATCCCAGCGGGGGTGTCTGCATCGCCAAAAGCATACACACTTGCCGATGCTGGCAGTGACAGCACAACAGCGGGGTGCACTCTGCTGCTGCTTTCTGCATTATACAGCATGACCTTTGCTGATGATATCGCCAGTCGGACCTGTCAGCACACTGCCTGATATGGACGATGTCGCCCAATCCGCTGGGAACAGTTCTGAGGGGAATTCCAGGGATTCCAATGTGTAGCTCTGTAAAATTCTCAGGAGAATCAATAGCTGAAGAGAGCCTGGAATCCTACAGGGGAAATGAGTGAGGTTTGCTTGTGTGTGATCTACCTGTGTCTCTCTCTCTCTCTCTCTCTCTCTCTCTCTCTCTCTCTATATATACAGTATATATATATATATATATATATATATGGAGAAAACCCTCTCTACAAATCCTGACCTGTCCTCTGATAAAACCATAAACAATAACGTAGAAATTACTTAGTAAAGCTACAATGGATCACTTCAATATTATCACAGATCTAACATCTACAAGTGGAACGGAGATACTATTAGGACTTGTCACACTGCTGACAGAATGGCTTGTGTTATGCAGTTTATCACCACAGAGGGCCTTATTCAGATGTGGATGCAAAGAGAAAATGCCGATATTTCGGGAGTTCAGCAATTATTTGCTTCTGTGCAAAATATTCTGCAACCCCCTTTGGCACATGTGTTATCCTGCATATATGCACAAATTTGCTGTTGTGTATGGAATTGCTGGCATTAGGAGCTGTGAGGCAAAACCAGGGGTGTTCCTGGGTGGTGACTGGGAAGTGGCCTGAAGTGTGCACATATTATAGAATTGTTGCAGGTGATACTGTAGGCCATGTATATACTGGGTTGAGAAAAAACACTGCGTCTGCCATTGGCTGGTGCAAGGGTCGATGGTGAATGTGATGGGGCAAGATTGTGGATTATTCAGAACCACTGGAATTGGGCATTGAAAACTGGGCACCTCAGGGTTTGCACTCTCCGGTGCATGCTAGTACACAAGAGGAAGGCTTAAACTAGCATTGCATATTACCACCACTGCAATGGCATCCATCTCTGAATCAGTCTCAGGCTCTTTCCTGCCATTCTATTTATTGTTTGGTAATTATATAGTTTACTAAATGTGGAAATTCTGCCTAATAAGCCATAATCCGCTGTGATTTTTACATTACTCACCCTCTATTTTTCTCTACGTTTGGATACCCTTGGTGCCATTTTGTTATGCAGACAAGAATTAATATATTTTTACATTTCTATAAAGATCAAAGCAGGTATAACAAAGTAAAAAACAGTACATCACAAAAATATCCATAGTCGGAAAGCAAATAATTGTAAATAAAACCTGAACAAGGTGCCACATCAAAAGTGGAAAGGAAAAAAAGAGAGTTAATGAGATTTAAAATGTTGAGCAACATGTGTAACTTAATGTAGCAGAAGAAAGTGGAACAGATGGTTAAAGATTTAACTTTTTTTTTCATTTATTTTTACCTCCAGTCTTCCTCCGCAGGCCAGTTGTCTTCAGTTATTGTGTCACCGACCAGTCACCAGCAGAGTTTTATCAGTCGGGTGGATGAATGTCTATCCATAGTGCACCTCATGTGCATGCACAGTAGAACCTAGTGACACTGGGCATTATCAGTGGCAGAGGCTACTGTGTTGGGGAGTTGTGTTTGTATTTTTTGCGCCATCAGCTCAGAGTGTTTGAGTGTTTATTCTTAATAAAGCTCAGGGGCATGCTCGTTCTCTGCCTGATGCGGTGACCTAATTTTTATGAGTGAATAGTTGAATTACATAGATTAAACATTTTTCTGGGGATGGGTATGTCTTATCAACATTCAAAATATCGACAATGACAAGTGGGACAGCTTTATGTTGAACACAGCATGCCGACATGGATGTAATGTGATGTAAGGCATTATAAACATGTCAGCTTAAAAACTTTACACATGATGGTAACATCATATTTAAAGTTCTAAAGCCAACATGGTTACAATGCTCTACATTGCATTACTACCTAGTTGGCATGCTGTGTAGAGTTTTCAACGATCTGAATTAATATCATTCCATGCCATGCTAGACAGACATAATTCCACAATCACATCTGATGAAATAGTCATTATTATAAATATAGACAAACAGTGGTCAGAAAGGAACTTAAACAACATATGTAGACTTTTAGTAATTTGTTTAGTTCATCTATAATTTAGTTTAAAGAATCACAATTGCAATCAACTTTAGAGATATAATACATATTTCATATTATCATCAATCAATATCAAGTGAAATATCATATGTAATTTCAAAGTTCGTCCCTTCCGTTTGCCCTATTATGTGAAATTTCAACTGTCCCTCCATTTTTCATGGTATAGCTATCTGTAAGTCCTGCATCATTATTATGCTGCTTTATGTAAACTGTTGA
Source organism: Taudactylus pleione (assembly GCA_031769625.1). NCBI lineage: Eukaryota > Metazoa > Chordata > Amphibia > Anura > Myobatrachidae > Taudactylus > Taudactylus pleione. The sequence goes on from JAUIMM010000265.1 coordinate 3,997,482, forward strand.
TGTAAAACCTTGGTTCCGTAGATAACCGTGTTGGCAGAAGATAGGCAACTTTTGATGCGTCAATGAAAAAACAAAGCAGGAACCTGCAAAGCAAAAAAACAGAAACAAATGGTCAATGATGTGCTCATGTACTAAAACAGCACTTTAATACTTTATGTACTTGTGTTAAAAACTTTCAATAAATGGTATAATTAAAATGGCCAAACTAAAAGAAAAACCCACAGGAGCAAAGAGGTACTATCAGTACAACTAAACAGCAGGTAGAACACAAAATAACAAAATAACAATAAACATCTAATAGATGTCACAAACATGGAGTATACAGTCGTTTTGTACAGGAACATCCTTGGAAATTGTATTACCAATAACAACATATGAAAAACACCTGTAGTGGTGGTCAACTTGGAAGATGAAATGATTGTCCATTTGGGAGGCCATAATCTATTTCCAGTAAGTTAAAGGCTAATTTTTTTTAAAGCAGAAATAATGCCCAATCACAACAAATAAAATAAAAATTAAAAACATACCAGGTGCATCGTGTGTGGTCCAGTCTGTGCACAGTCTGTGTGTGGTCCACTTGTCCGCATTTTGCCATTTGTGGCTTGATCACTGCCCAATTTGTATAGAGATTAGCAACCATCAATGTTTCTGATTCGATGGAAGGACTTTTTCCAACGAATACTGGGAATTTGATGGTTGCCAGCCATCAGATGCAGCTTTCCGATGCTCATATGATGGCTGGCTGTGGGGGAGAAGCAGCAGGAGAAAAGATGCTGTGCGCATGGTATCTATTCTCAGTGTAGGGGGGCCTGACTGCAGCTCAGCATCTCGGGGAGTGCTGGGCATGCCCCCAAAGTGACATGGATGGGGGTGATGCGAGGCTCTGACCCCTTTCACAGAGGCTCTGCCTCTTTTCTTCCACATGTATAACCATCACGATGGTTATACTATTTATTGGTTGTGATGTGGTGACTAGCTGCCATCGCATCGCTGGATTTGATGTCAGAAGCCTGGCAATCATTCGATGCCGGGCTTCCAATGTCCATCCCTAATAGAGACCATCTCCCCTATTTAAGGTATTTGGCTGAAAGTAGGTGTTCTAGGTTCTCACACCAATCAGAGAGCATTGCCTGCTAGTTGCCAGGTTACCAGCCATGCCAACTGGTGGCTGATGTCCCACCCCCCTTCCTGCTTGTACAGGCAATCGGAGGTGCTTGTAATATACCAGGGTTGGATGGCTGGATGGCCAATCATTGGCCATCTGCCTTGCCAATCAATCCGTGATTGGCAAGGCAGATGGCTAATGATGGCCGTTTTCCAGGTCTCGTGCCACTCGGTCAATAATCTGGCCAGCCAGACTGCATATGGTACAGTATAGGGAAGGACATCGGAAACCTGTCATTGAATGGTTGCCGGTCTTCCGACATCAAATCCAGTGATACAATGGCAACTAGCCATCACATCGCAACCATGCGATTGTATAACCACTGCAATGGTTATATTTGTACCTGAAAAGGGGGTGGAGCCTGTGGAAAAGGAGGCTGAGCCTTGCGGCTTCCCCATCATGTCACAGTGGGAGCATGCCTTGCACTCTCCGAGATGCTGGGCTGCCCCAGGCTCCCCCTAATGCTGTGATATGCGAGGCATCTACTCTACCACTGCTTACCTGCTGCTCTGCTATGCAGAGTAGAGGTGGTTGCTCCCACCCACAGCTGCATCCGATGACTGGCAACCATTAAATTCCTGTATTCAATGGAAAAAGTACTTCCATCAAATTGGAAACATCAATTGTTGATAACCATAGGCTTCTGATGTCCATCCCTAGTACAGTATGTTTCGATTGATAGAAGTGTCCAGTAGTTACGTTTGCTGAACTCAGACAAGTATAGCACATATTAACAGCCCACTACTAGAAAACAGCAAAATATGCAGTTTTATATATTTATAAGGGGGTAAGGGGATAGTTATCAAGCTTCCAAATATATGACTGATAGGTCAAAATATATAAAAGTGACATAACATTATAGAGCTATTTATATATTTTTTACATATATTGTGCTGTCATATATAAAACTAATATATAAAAATGGAACTTTCCTTAGGGAATGGAGCTTGTCCCATTTGATATCATCTGTAGGGATAAGAAGGAATATGTCAAATCCCAAGTTTGATAAGTTTTCCCAACTTTTTGGTCTATCATTGGGAATTGAAAGAGGCATTATAGGGTAAGTCACTAGATTTTAGATATCTTTAAAGATCAGTAGCCTAATAATTATCAGTCTATCCCATGTCAGTATGGGATCATAATTATTGTTAAAAAATATAGGTAATTTAATAATTGTGGACATGTATGTAGTTGTAACGGAATTAGTATGTTCTAATCCCGACAGTGAAAGCCCGGCAGGGGTGAAGATCCCGATCGCTAATTTAGGTAAGTACCCCTAACCCTACCCCCTACCCTAACCCTCCTTTAGGGGTGCATAACCCTAACCTCCCCCCAGTGCCTAACCCTAACCCCCCTCTAAGTGCCTAAACCTAACCCCCCTTCCCCGCAGCCTAAACTTAAGTCTCTCGGGGAAGTTCCTAACCCTAACCTTCCCCCGGGGGTGCCTAACCCTAACCCACTTTCCCCTAGCCTAAACCTAACCCTCCCGGGGGGTGCCTGACCCTAGGTCCACCCGGGAGCCCTAAAACGTAACCCTCCCCCCACATGGCTGTCCGCGCCCGGAGCCCGGCTTACCTTCGTTTGGTATGTCGGGCTCCCGGCATAGGTCTAATGACAGACATCGAGATTTCAACACCTGTTATTAGTACCTTGTCGGGATTTAACAGTTGAGAAGCCGTTGGCTTCTTGACTGCATCCCGTTGTAACTATCCATAAAGAGCATACAGCCATGTCCTCTCTAGATGTTGGATATCTTAAAGGATCATAGAGCCAATAATAATGATTCTGTCCTGTTGGATATAGGATCATAATCATTGTTAGGAAATATTAAATTGTTATCTTATCATTAGTTGTGAATAGCCATATCATACAGTCTTGGCTTATGCCTGTGATGTTATGTCCATAAGAAACGTGTAGCATATTGCAAACCTGTTTGAAAAGTGTAATTGTGAGCATGTTAGATACTGTAGTTGACCTACAAGTGAGTAATTAAAATGTGCTGCCTACAACAATGTGCATAGCATACTGGACAAGTTAGATGCTGCAATAGAACAGCAGGTAACAGATTGACTGTACAATGTCACCTCAAACAACGTGTATTGTGTATTTGTGGATGTCAGCTGCTGTGTCAGAACAGCTAATAGCAAAGTGAGTAATTCTAAAGTGTCACCTAAAACTGGGAGTATAGCCAGGGATGTTTTAAGAGAGGAGGGGGGCCATGTGCAGACTCAGTGCAGGCCCCCTCCTCTCTATAACAGTGCCACAGCGGGTGCAGTAGAGTAGATTCTGGCTTAGTGCCAGAATCTACTGCACATGCGTGGGTCCCCAGGAAAATGGCACCCACGCCATTTTCCAATAGGCAGCAGTACTGCACATGCGCAAATCACTGGGAAAATTACTTTTTTTGCTGCTCTGCAGCGCTGGCCTGGCACTGCAGAGCAGTTCTCTGGAGACAATGGACAGGTAAGTTTCAAGACAATATGGGTGCAGGTTGTGCTGTGTGGGCCCCCCTGGACCCAGGGAACAGTGTGCATCGCATACCCTGCACCCATTATAGATACGCCCCTGAGTATAGCATACTATACTTGTGAGCATGTTAGATGCTGTATCAGACCACCATAAAAGAATACTGTGTAGGTGATTTGTAGAAGCTATAAGAGAAAAGTGCTAATAGAAAAAATTATTTTGTCAAAGATTTAAATGTTAAGGTTATAGACAAGAATATACTGTATAGCATAGTATGAATGCATAATAATAATAATATAAATGTATGTGAAGGAAGTGTAAATGATGCTAGTAGGAGAGAACAGTACCTATAACTTCTAAATGTATGTATAGTCAAAAGGGAAATATTGTTGGATGAGTATTACACAATTGATTGAATGAATGCATCATAGTTAATGTACACATTCATTCCTCTTGGTGCTAGAGCTCCCAGTCTGAAAGTTCACTCGGATTCTCATTTCAGTAGTTCCTTAGTCAAATCTTGGATCCCAAGGTTAATTTTTTTACAATCTGAAAGCTTTGAGGTGATGAAATGTGCTCTTATGATGGAGATGAAAATGGCAGGCAGCAGATGTTCATTTTTTAATTTTTGTCAAATCCGAAGCAGAATTCCTAATTGAGCCTATATTTTCAAAGATCCGATTTTTGAGGATACAGGTTGTTATGCCCACATATTTCATTGGCGGTCTGCCTTGCCAATCATGGCAAATTTTATGCATATTGGCCAACCAGCCCTGTGATGTCACAAGCACCTCAGATTGGCTGTACAAGCAGGAATGGGGGCGGGACACCAATCGACGGGCTGGCATGTCTGCTAATCTGGCAATCAGCAGACAATGCGCTCTGATTGGCGTGTGACCTGGAACACCTACTTCTGGCCAATACAAGCCAAATACCTTAAATAGAGGAGACGTCTATACAAATTGGGCAGTGATCAAGCCACAAACAGTAAAACGCACGTCTGGACTAGCAGATAACAGGGTGACTATATAATGTAAACTCAAACAGTGTGTATTGCGTATTTGTGGATATCAGCTGCTGTTTCAGAACAGCTAATAGCAACAGGTAATATATTTTAATGAATTAAATAAAAGTTACATTTTGATTCAATTTGTTATAAAAGTGCCTCGCAAAAGAGTATTTCTTTCTCTTCCCTCTGGATTCACTTGTAAAATACAACTGACTATGGGTGCACCACCAACTTCAGTGACAAGATGTTGCACTTGGTATCTTTTGAATCTTTATTTTACTTGTTGTGATTGAGCAACTAACCTTTGTACCTTAGATCACAGACCTCTTATGTGCTGTTAATGTACACAACATAAGGGTAAACCTTCAGCAGTGGCATAACTAGGGCAGGGCAAGCGGGGCATGTGCCCTGGGTGACGTGGGACCGCGGCACGGGAGGGGCACCTCCAGCCACTATACCAGCCCATCCTAGTTAACCAGTGAGTGCGGTCAGCACTACACATTTACACAGGACCGGCGCTAGGCTTCCCAGCGCCCGTCCAGTGCTGCACAGCTGAGACCCTTCCCTCCTTCTGAGCGCTTGCCCAATAGCGCCAGGTGGAGGGTGGCAGGTGGGCTCATGCTGTGGATAACACACACATTGTCACCATCACTGGCGGCGATGTGTGCTTTAATCAGCAGCCAATGAGAGTCAGACAGACTCTCATTGGCTGCTGCTACTGCACACACATCTCCGCCAGCACTGGCGGCAATGTGTGTGTTAAACAGCAGCCAATGAGAGTCAGATAGACTCTCATTGACTGCTGCAGCGCCCACTGCAAGAGCCGGCTCCCTTCCAGCTCCTGCAGTGGATAATGGGAGAGACGTCATGATGTCTCTCCCATAATGCAGAGCGCGCCAGCCTGGGAAGACTGACGTGCGGACGGTGGTGGGAGCCGGAGCGTGAATTCAGGTAAATATTCTTCTTTTATTTATTGTTTAATTCCAGAGTGTATTTGTCGGGGTGGGGGCACTTATACTGGGGGCACTGCATCAGGGGGGGACTATTACTAAGGAAGGGACTACTACTGGGGGCACTGCTTCGGGGGGGACCACTACTGGTGGCACTGCATCGTGGGGGCCACTACTGGGGACTACTACAGGGGGCACTGCATCAAGGGGGACTCCTACTGGGGGCAGTATATAAAGGGCACTGTAAAAGGGAGACTACTACTGGAGGCACTGCATTGGAGGGGACCACAACTGGGAACTACTACTGGGGGGAACACTACTGGGCGGGGACTACTACTGGGGGCACTGCATCAAGGGGAACTCCTACTGGGTCACTATATAAGGGGCTTACTACTGGGGGCACTGCACAGGGGGGACCACTACAGGGGCACTGAAAAGGGAGAACCACTACAGGGGCACTGCATAGGGGGATAACAACTGGGGTCCTGTATAACGGGGACAACTACTGGGGGCCTGCATAAGGGGGATCACTCCTGGGGGCACTGTATAAAGAGCACTGCATATGGGGGATCACTACTGGGGGACTGCATATGGGGGATCACTACTGGGGGCACTGTATAAGGGGAACTAATGGCACGCTACATAAGGGGGACTACTACAGGGGGAACTGTGTAAGGGGCACTGCATATAGGGGATCACTACTGGGGGCACTGTAAAAGGGGCACTACTGTGGGCCTGCATAAGGGGGATCACTCCTGGGGAACTGTATAAGGGGCACTGCATATGGGGGATCACTACTGGGGGCACTGTATAAGGGGAACTAATGGGGGGCTGCAAAAGGGGGACCAATACAGGAGGCACTGTGTAAGAGGCACTGCATATGGGGGACCACTACTGGGGGCCTGTATAAGGAGAACTAATCGGGGGCTGCATAAGGGGGACCACTACTGGGGGTACTGTATAAGGGGCACTACAGGGGGCCTGCATAAGAGGGACCACTACTGGGGGTACTGCATAGGGGGGACTGTATAAAGGGCACTGCATTAAGGTGCAAATGGAAAGAAATGTTCCCAGTGACAAGAAAGTGGTGTTTGTCAGGTTGACATGCCCCATTTTTCAGTCGCCACGCCCCATGTGACCATTCCCATTTTTGCCGCATGCACACATAGTGGTGGGGGGGGCTCCATTTTAAAATTTGCCCTGGGCTCCAAATACCCTAGTTACGCCACTGACCTTCAGCAATACCATGGGCTATAAGTTGTTTATAAATGCAGTGGATTTGTGCATATAAAGCATAGCAGAATACACATATTAACTAATATTCTGTCAGGTGGGACTCTTATTGAGCAGTGCACAGTTGTTTCTATTTTGACGCTTTAACTTTTCTCAGGTGGGACTCTCATTGAGCCCTTTATCTCCAATTTCTGCACTGGGTATTCCCATCAGGGGTGACTATATATGTCTATGACGGGAATACCCACCGCAGAAATTACTATAAGGGGTTGGGGACAAGGGAATACTTCTGCACCAGTAGGTAACAAATGCTAGTAACAGTACAACCCCAATTTTCTTAATCATGGATTATGGTACCTCTCGTATAAGTATGGGGGGTGCTGGCAGAAACAATAAGTAGACAAAAAGAGAAAGAGAAATTGTCTCTTTGTTGGCACACTCAAAAAAATCAATAAAATATAACGTTTATTAGATCAAATTAAAATTACATGCCTCTTCAGTGAAATATTAAAATCAATTTATTGTGTAAATAATAATAGTGAAAAAAGCAAAAAAACTGAATAAAGAGAATGTAATATAAAATTGATTTTGCTGCCCAATTATTAGTTTCATAATATTGTTCCAATGTGTCTTGGTTACTTATATCTCTTATTATGGAGAATGTGCACCATTACACACTAACACTTGTTATTTTGATAAATCAACTCCTAATAATATATTAGGGTGGCGTATATCTCCTAGTATAATGTCGAAGTTGATACAAGATCAGCTTAAAATTAGATCGAAACGATGCCATCTTGCGAGTGGCCGCAAGACACCATCTTGAAAATGAGATCCGCAAGACGCCATTTTGCGAATGGCCGCTCAGCGCCATTTTAGCTAAACTCACACTTAAGTACATATGGAGATGCTATTATTAGCATCATGCGATCGCATATTTTACCATACCCCATACACACATTAATACACACAGTTGCGCTGTTAAAATGTCGCACATTAGCGAATGCATAATACCCCGCATGCAAACGCTGTATATTAGCGTCATGCGTACGCATCTTCCCCAAGTTAACTAGCATCTTTTCCCAAACCCCTAACACTTACACACTGCACATTCATGAAAAAGGTTCCATAGCTTAAAGGTATAAGATTCAAGTTTTATCCATTTAGTACTAATACTGTGAAATAAAGGCTATTTGGTATCTTAGGTTTAATACATGATAAGTAAACCGTGTTTGGTGTTGCACTGATCTGCACTTTCTCAACAGCTTCCCGGTATCATCGGTGTGAAGATCGCAACGTGCATTCTCAACTTATGGACCGTAGAAAGTTAAAGCACCAAAATGTACTTTGTAAAACTAACAGCTTAGGTTTGCATGAGGTGGGAAAACGGAGACAAAAGGCTGTCGGAGGCTGGTCTGTGTCCATTTGAATTGACCTGTTAAATGTCCTGTAACAGAAGCACCGTGATGGAGAACCAATGGGATGGCAACAAACCTCTCTATTGTATAGTCTATTTCTGTAAGGTTATATATATGTGTGTTCTGACCCCAGTCTTCATGCTGATGCTGTTGATGGAGGTTTCTTGTTGATGCTGGAATCTGGTCCCAGAGCGCGTGCGTATATATAACTGTACCTTGGGTCTGTATGATTTCTTTGCACTAAATTGTACTTAGATCACAGCGTGTAACTATCTGTACTTTGCTTGAATAATACTTTGTGCTTTGGAAACACATGTTCAAGGTCTGAAGTCTTTTATTTTACTGTATGACTGTGTATGCAAATAGCGTCAATTTTAGAAGGTATATGCAGGTTTTTAGAAGATATAGGCAGGAGCGTATAGAGGTTTAAATTCAGTATCCTTAGTTGGGGCTTCGTAGAGTGAGGTCACTTACCTATTCACACAATAAACATACGGTTATCGATCTCTCAGCAAAAGGTGGAGTGTGGCCACACGCAGTTTACTGCAACCACTTGATGCTGAGAAGTCACTATCCGTTATCCTGTGAGTCAAGGTATGCTGACTAGAATCCAGGGACAAGAAAGGAAAAAGTTTGTTTTCCTTTGTTGATAGAATTTCACGCTAAAAAGGGTGCCGCACTATTGTGCATGAGGCTGAGTCGCATTTTTGCATGCGCAGCAGAGACGCACTTTTGCATACACAGCTAAGGGTAAGTCATACGGTTGTGTAGTAGTCGCATTATTGTGTATGCGACTAGTCACACAATAGCGTATACCTATTTCCGGTTGTGCTGCCACGTGTTTAAACAAAGCCGTTGAGTTTACATTATCAACTGTTGCCAATAACTGGGTTAATGTGTATTTTTCTGCACAGGGAAAAAGTGTGGAACTGTGAGTATTTGTTTAGGGTGTAACACGGGACCTTAATTTTAAGGGTATCATAGGACGCTTAAGTACTAGGCGCAGCAGTTGGCCTAGTAACTCGGTAGCAGCTTACCGTTTACTTTACACAAGGCAGGTGTATGGGTTGTTATTTTTGTTAGGGTTCGGCTCCCAGTGTGATTATAGTATTCAGTAATCAGTGTATGTGATCTGTTAGGCTTATTTGAGCACTATAATTGAACCACATAGTTTTGGGATAAACTATGATTGTGAACTGGTGAGAGAGGGGATGAAATCAACTGCCCTCTTACAGTTGGAAAGTACTTAAAAAGGGATTGCTGCGTGGAAGCGGCCTTTTCTTCCATAGGTGAGTGGAGGCATCTAGAGGTCCTCCATAAGGTTCGTGGATGCATACTTTTTCAAAGGCGTCCACAGGTAAGTGAAAGTATCTTGACTGTCTTTTCACCAGTTTAAATCTTTATTGAAAAACGTAGGAGTTGTCCCAAGATGGGAGCCACGCAAACAATAGAGATGTTAGACAGTGATGTGCTGCTAATGGAAGCGCCGCTTGGATTGGCCCATTGTATTATGCATACTAAGTATGGTGCTTATGCAATAAGGTATTGTGACGTATGGTTTAAGATAATGATGAAGAGTGTTAGACTGTTTCCCAGAATTGGTAGTTTTGATAAGGATGTATTGAATAATGTCCGGGATCACATCAGTCTGGTGCGTTCTCGAGGGAAAAAGGTAAAATATTATGAATGTTTAAAATTGTGGCAGCATGAAGGGGATGCGCGGCTTAAAAATGTGCAAGTGACGCAAACTAGCATTGCGAACGCATTGCCAGAAAGTACACCTGTGACGCTAAATTGCAATTCGTGCGAGCCGCAAAACAGAGCGCATGCGCGACAAGGTAGTGTTGTGGAAGGTATTGCCAGTAGTTCACACGCACCACCACCACTAAATGTGGATGGGGGTGCAGGTACAGTTATTGAAAAAAACAATAAAAATGTAACAAGCAATTTGTACCCTCTCTTAAGTAACCATAAGGAAAATGTTTATGATGTGGATAATGAGCCTATTGTCATGTCTGCCATTTCCCATGCTGTGCACATGTTAGATGCAGCACCACGACAAGCACAAGTAGTGCCACCATCTCCATCAGTAACAGCACGGGAATTGTTATCATCCTCTGCACCCGTAGAGGAAGTTGTTAATACTATACATTGCAGCAACAGACTAAACCCCCAGCCAGGTAATAAGGTCAAAGGTAGCAGTGCGGCTGGTCTGCATCCCATCCGGACAATAACTGTTCCAAATGGGAATGCGGATGCGAACAGAGTAGTGCCCACAAGGGAAGTAGTAATGCACTGTCCTTGGACAAGAGCGGAGCTAAATTCCATAATGAATGATTTCCCCAATCCCAAAAAGGAATTAGCCAAATGTCAAAGATTTTTGAGAAATTTGGGCAGTTCCCACGAGCCAATTAACAAAGATTGGCGAGTAGTGTTAAGGGCTTTTCTTCCACGCAATATCGACGGGACAAAATTTATCACGGATTGTGTATTGGATGGAGACGTTCCCTTAACAGACTGAATTAATCAAGATAACATTTCCCGCATTGTAACTCAATTGGGTATATATTTTCCAGTAGCAGTTAACTGGAACAAAATCTTCACCATAAAACAAAAAGAGAGTGAATCTGCAGAAGATTATTGCGGCCGGGCTCTACAGGCTGTCACCCAGTACACTGGGTTATAAGATATTAACGATAGCACTCACCACAGGGGAATAATTGTCACTGTACTCATGGATGGTCTTAAAGAGAACCTAAAGACCCGGGTTCAGACCTCACAGCCTGGCTGGAGGGGAGTCACAAAAGATACCCTCATAGAATCCGCCATAGAACATGACAAAAACATCTCTAAAAAGAGAGAGACCCAGAGCGAGAAATGAATGGCTGTCAGTATTCAAGCTCTAGAAGGAATGACGGTAACATCACAGCCAACAGACACACTTGCACCCACATCCACAACTGCACCTGCACCTGAACAGTTACACGTCCTCACTAATCCCACACCACAGCAAACACAGCCCTACCCCACTTATCATACACAACCACAGGTCCCATACTATCCACAAACTAAATACCTCCCACAATATCCTTTTCCTCAATATCCTTATCAATACCCACCACCTTTCTTTCCTGCTCAACCCACACAACAATCCTTTCATCCTCTTCCCACGAAAGTGTTTTATTTGCAAACAGCCAGGACATGTAAGTAAGAACTGTACGGCAAAAAGGTTAGGACCACCAAACCAGGGAGTACCAGGATATCCCCATAAAGGATATACACAGGCACCAGCTCCAATTGTGACTGTTAATGCTTTATTGGAGAGTGGGAGCCAACGCTAGGGGTCAGGTCATACCTGTAGTCTACAGATAGTCAGGTTAATGTACTAGGGAAGAGCCAGTCATGATGGTTCATGTAGCTGGTACTAAATATCCTTTTCTTGTAGACACAGGGGTGACCAGGTCAGTGATAAAATCTCCCGTTAATTTACAGGTAACCAACGAGACACTACCAGCAATGGGCATAACAGGTAAAATGCAACATTATCCTTTAACAAAATCCACAGAGGTTACTATCAGGCCATTGCATACCAGGCATTCTTTCCTCCTGGCAGCAACAGCTCCTACTAACCTACTGGGAAGAGATTTGTTATGTAAGATGGGATGTGTCATATATTATACCCCTGATGGTGTATTTTTAGATATCCCAGAGAGAGTTGCGCACGAAGTGAGGGATATGTTGGACACTCCCCAAAGGTTAATGTATCACTCTACCAGTTTAAATGAAAATCCATCCCAGGTAGATCAAATGTTGTCCCAAATTCCAGATTCACTTTGGACAAAGGATGGACAGGACACTGGATTAATGGTAAACGTAAGTCCCGTAATGGTAAATTTAAAAGGCGGTAGGCAAGCTCCAAAAATTCCCCAGTACCCACTAAAACAGGATGCAGAATTAGGGATTTATCCAATAATTGAGCGATTATTACAACAGGGAATTTTAGTTCATACAGCTAGTGTAGCCAACAGTCCCATCTTCCCGGTAAAGAAGAGTGGTGGGAGGGGATATAGGCTGGTACAAAACCTTAGAGGTGTTAATAAGGTAGTAGAGAGCCAATTTCCCATAGTGCCAGCTGTCATTCTTATGCAGATCCCACCAAAAGCAACCCATTTCACTGTCATTGACCTCTGTTCTGCTTTCTTCTCTGTGCCTCTCCATCCTGACTGTCAGTATCTATTCGCTTTCACATACAGGGGTGTACAATACACATGGACACGATTGCCCCAAGGTTTCATAGACAGCCCCAGTACCTTCTACCAGGCCTTGCACGACTGTTTACAATCTTTTCAACCTGCCAATGGGTCTGTTCTGATTCAATATGTAGATGATTTATTGCTATGTTCTGATTCGTTTATGTCATGTTTAAATGATACTAAACTTTTGTTGTTTTACCTCTCACACACAGGACACAAGGTTGCTAAGGACAAACTACAGCCATGCCAATCCAGAGTAAAATATTTGGGACACTGCCTTACTCAGGGGTTACGACATCTCACAAATGACAGAATCCAAGCCATAAAGAATATGACACTGCTGCAGAACCAACAGCAAATCTGAACCTTCTTGGGAATGTGTGGATACTGTAGAATGTGGATCCCAGGTTTTTCTATTTTGGCCTTGCCATTACAGGACTTAGGATCTCATTCAGAGTCGGTTCTAGTGGCCGCATGGTCGTACGCCACCAATGTTCGCTAAAGTGCGCATGCGTAAAGTTCGCAATGCGTGTGCGCAAACTAGCTGCTATGATCAGAAATTTCTCTCTCCTTGAACACAGCCAGGTCGGTAGTTTGAGTGACAGATTGAGGCATTTGTGGGTGGTAACAGGGGAAGGTGCTTGAAAACGGGGGAGTGGAGATCCGAACGCAGGCGTGCCTAATTATGCGAACAGCATTTTATGGGAGTGCATAATTAACAAAGTAGTGTCATGGCACACGTGACATGGGTGGTTTGTACACTGACCTGATTGTAGTGCTTAAGAGAGGGTATGGTCAACCTTAAGCTCTACGACCAGCTCCGATGGTTTCCGATGGTCTTGATTAATCCTTATATGCCCGGAAATGATGTGTAATGCGTACGAGAAGGTGGTGGTGTTTTTATCTTAAGGCCGCATCCTCCCCTTGGTCGGCCAGCTACCGATCCGATTTTAAGGACGCAACTTGCGAGTGCATCATTTGCATATCCGGACCCTTTTCCCTTACAACCATGCGGCCACTACGACCGACTCTGAATGAGGTCCTTAGTTTCTTCCTCAAAACCTGATTGTGTCATACACACAGAGGAATCAGTGCAGGCATTCCTTAACCTTAAGGATAGTCTGACAAAAGCACCTGCATTGGGAATACCTGATTATGAAAACATTTTGATTTGTATTGTACGGAAGCCGATGGTTGTGCTGCAGGTGTCCTCACACAAAAACATGGTGATGCCAGTAGGCCCGTAGCATACTACAGTGCCCATTTGGACATTGTGGCAAGATCACTCCCAACGTGTTTAAGAAGTGTGGCAGCAACGGCTCTATTGGTGAGTAAAAGTGAGGACGTAGTATTGGGCCATGATATGATTGTCTATACTCCCCACACTGTATCTGCTCTGCTGAACTCTGCCCAAACCAGACATGTTTCTTCAGCTAGGTTTGCCAAATGGGAACTAGCTCTAATTGCACCTGCAAACATCACTGTTAAACGATGCAATACGCTGAATCCAGCAACGTATTTACCATATGTACAACATGATGTACAAAGGGTGTAAGGAGACAAGTTGCTGGCGGGAATTGAGTTCAGCGGACATAATGATACACACGATTGTATGGAATATCTGAATCAGACCTTTATTGCTAGACCTGACATACATGACACACCTTTAGAGAATGTGGATGTGACATTTTACACGGACGGGAGTTGTCATAGACAGACAGACACAGGTGAATTATGTACAGGTTATGCTGTTGTAAATGACACAGACATCATAGAAGCTGAACCCCTTGGTCCTCCTCACTCAGCCCAGGTGGCAGAGTTTGTAGCACTGAAAAGAGAGTGCGAACTGGCAGCAGGCAAATCTGCTAACATTTGCACGGACTCTAGGTATGCGTTTGGAGTGGTACACGATTTTGGAGCTCTATGGCGTCTGAGAAATTTTATGACAGCAGCAGGCACACCAGTTGCACATTCCAGACATATAAAACAATTACTAAAAGCAATCCAACTGCCCAAAACAGTGGCAATAATTAAGTGTAAAGCCCATACATGTGAGGATGATCCGATGTCACTGGGCAACAACAGAGCAGATGAAGCTGCAAAATGGGCAGCAGTGTTAAAAATGAACATACCAACAGAACAAATTATGGCCCTCATTCAGAGCCGCTTGTTAGCGGCAGTACGCTCGTTCCGAGCGATGTTTGCACATCTGCGCATGCGTACGCTTTTTAGTACGCATGCGCGAACCAGTCAGTGCGGCCGAAAATCCTTTGTACGCTATATAGCGAGTGCCTGCTATTTTGAGTGACAGAATGAGGCGTATGTGGGTGGTAACAGGGGAAGGTGCTTGAAAATGGGGAGTGGAGATCCGAACGCAGGCGTGCTTAAAGGTCAAAACGGGCGTTTTATGGGTGTGTATATTTAAAACAGCAGCGTCATTGACCACGTTACTGGGTTATTTTATAGCCAGAACTGCACGCAAATTTGTGGTAGCAAACACCAACCACAAGAATAGCGAGCAGTTCATACGCTGGTCGATGTACTCGATTAATCTAATAAATAGCGGACATGACGTAGGATGCGTGCGGCCAGGGGGCGTTTTTAACAAATAAACGAGCGTATGTTTTGCTCGTTCGTTCAGACTTAGAGGTGTGAACACACTGCAATGTGCGTACGGATCATTTAAATAGCCACCCCTTGATTTTAAACGAACGACCGCAAATAGCGTGCGGCTCTGAATGAGGGCCTATGTCTTTTCAAACAATTGATATGCTGAAATTAATTGAGATGCAAAATTTGTGTTCAATCCAGGAACAGTCAGTCTGGAAGTCCAAGGGATGTGGGCAAGAGTCCTCCGGGCTCTGGAGGGATGGACAAGGTAAGCCAGTAGCCCCCAAGGCAGCACACGGTCTGACTCATCTGGGAAAGCAAGGTATGTGCAAATTGGTGAGAGCATACTGGTGTGCATCGGGTTTTTCTTCACAAGCAGAAAAGAGAGCAATGTTCTGTCTGACCTGCTTGAGGAAGAACATAGGGAAAGCGATCCCTACCAAAACATCCCACATTCCACCGACTGACGGACCTTTCCAAGTAATACAAATTGATTTAATCCAATTATCACCCTGCAGGAATCTCAAGTATGTATTAGTGTGCACTGACGTGTTTTCCAATTGGTTTGAGGCCTACCCAGTGGCCACTAATACTGCTGCATTTACTGCCAAGAAAATAGTACAGGAGTTTGTATGCAGATACGGTATCCCTAAAATTATCGAGAGTGACAGGGGTACTCATTTCACAGGTGATGTTTTTCAAAATATGTGTAAACTGATGGGTATTAATAGTTGACTTCACACCCCTTACCGACTGCAGGCCAGCGCCAAGGTAGAGAGGATGAACGGGACTATTAAAAATAAGTTAAGTAAAATCATGGCAGGGACCGGACTAGGATGGCCAGAAGCATTACCGTAGGTCCTACATAGTATAAGGACCACTCCTAGACCCCCTCTAAATCTATCCCCCTTTGAAACACTGTTTGGTAGACAACCTCATTTGATTATAAGTCCACAGGAAGACTTGAAGGTCTTATATCAATGAGTAAACAGTTAAAACAGCAACAGCAGAAACTGAAATTGTTGTCCCATGATATGCCTGAAACTAACTGTCATGATGTTGAACCTGGAGAATATGTTATGATCAGAAATTTCTTGTGTTCAGGTTGTTTGACTGATCGGTGGGAAGATCCGTACCAGGTGTTGCTGATGAGTACCACATCTTTGAAGGTGGCTGAGAGAGATACCTGGGTCCATTCCACTCACTGCAAAAAGGTCAACCAACCGGTGGAGAAACAAGGCGGAGACAAGGCTGATAACGTGGACCTGTCAATCGCGAGCTTGTTCCGAGAGGATTGAAAGGTTGTAGTGAGATACCTGAACTAAAAGAAATTTGCAGGTCTTTGTTGTGGCAATGGACTGGCCTGCTTTGTTTATTTTCATATTCTCTTCCAGAGTTTTCACCATTCTGGTTGGTTTGGGAATTTCCAGTTTTTGTGACGGGGACTGATAGAGGAAATGGGAGCTGATGGCAGTGCTGATGGAGTGGAGTCAGGAGGAAGAGTGCTATGCCAATCAGGGGAGTGTCTGATCAATCTTAGTACTGTTATTGTTAAGAGGCTGCTATTCCGGATACTCGGGGATGGTGTGGAGGGTTATCGTCTGAAGATTCCTGTATTTGTGAGCTTTGTGGGTCCCTATTTGATGAGAACTGTATCCAACGGTGCTAGCCTAAATATAACCCATACTGGGGTGGGTATCCTTTAGAGGATTATCATAGCATGGTAGGCAAAGTATTAAACCAGAACGATTGTTGGGTGTGCTCACACGTGCCACAGGGTCAGCATAATGTAGGGTTGGTGCCATTTCCGCTGAATATTATGGAAATTTTAGATTTGCAAAAAGGGAAAATGCTGGATGGAAAATTCCTCTCATCCAAACCACCTCATTTCAAATTCTATCAATTCCAAGTAGATAGATCACATTTGTGTTTAAACATAACCAACCCCAATAAACCAGGGAATTGGGAAGTGACGGGGAATAATCAGACGATGACCTTCTCACTGTGGGCTGATAATGAGTCTATACATCATGATCTGTTACGCTCAATTAGATCTAATGGGAGACACTTTAGGTATCGGTATACATTAAGTTCCACCAAAGAAATTATTGGTAAGGTACCAGATGGATATTGTGCTAAGATAATACAACCAGAAACTTGCATGTACCAGATGAAAGAACCTGAGATAGGATTATTTGCAAGGGAAATTTGTTAAATAATAATGATGAAAACTATTCCTTATGTTCTCCCCGATAATGTATATTTTATATGTGGAAGAAAAGCATATAAGTGGCCCTCCCCGAGTTCCGAAGGTTTGTGTTACCTGGGAAGAGTAGTCCCAGAGGTTATGACCCTCACACATGTTGAAATGCTTGGTATTCATAAAGACACACCATCACCTTATCTTCACACGCAGTATGAATACAGAGGCAAAATAAATATGATACCTGGTTACGTGCATAAAGCCACTCAGTTAATTAGTGAGACAACTGGCTTTCAAGTTTTAGTAGAACTGGATCCCACCAGGATCACTCGGGGTATATAAAATTTTAGATATATTCAGGATCTTGCTAAATTGATAGATAATATCACCGAGATGTATGATGACACTTCAGGTATACAGGTAGGGAATTGCAAGCGTACAAGAAAGAACTGGTGCAACACAGGCCAGTATTAAATTATTTAACCACTGTCACTGGAGGATACTGCATATTTTGGCCACCCAATTTGGAGTGAAGTGTTGCACCTATGTTACCAATGATACCAGCGACCCCAAGGCGGTAATAGATCAAAAAATGTATGAAATTCTGCAGCTAAAACTGGAATTTCAGAAAAACCATAATGCTTCAGTGGCTGAAGTAGAGGAGAAGGTAGAGGAATGGGTTTGATGGTTGAACCCAGCGAAGTGGTTCTCAGGTCTATGGGAGTGGGACCAGGAAATGATCGCAAGCATAGGTAAACTCCTGATCCTCATACTGGTTGTCATCATAGTAATTGGCATATGTGTCCGGTGTGTTCCTACTGTGGTGAAGTGTGTAAAATGTAAAGATAAGGTAAAATGAAAGAACGAAATTATGATGGTGGTCAACAATGACAATATGAATACTGGGGTGAATATAGAACTGCATTACAACCTTGAACTAGGAAATACCATCATATAATGTATTATATTTAGACGTGCATAAAATGTATTATTGAAATGATATTTTAAAAACACCTCAAATAATGTAAGTCCCTATTCCCCCTCAAGACTGCCTTTATAGGATTGATGCATTCCCACATCACTCCCATGATCTTCCAAGATCTGCGGTGTGTATATAATGGTAGTTTTATGTCCCCTCCCAGAGACACATTATTGATGGATTAAGAACCACCTCATGCCATCCCATAATAACATTAAATAATATATCAAATTGTAAGCCTAAAATATTTTTAAAACCAGAGTGTGATAGCTTGTTGTTCGCTATCAAAGGGTGGACTGTCGAAGCTGGATAATTGGCTGAGACAAGATCAGCTTAAAATTAGATCGAAACGATGCCATCTTGCGAGTGGCCGCCAGACACCATCTTGAAAATTAGATCTGCAAGAAGCCATTTTGCGAATGGCCGCTCAGCGCCATTTTAGCTAAACTCACACTTAAGTACATATGGAGATGCTATTATTAGCATCATGCGATCGCATATTTTACCATACCCCATACACACATTAATACACATAGTTGTGCTGTTAACATGTCGCACATTAGCGAATGCATAATACCCCGCATGTGAACGCTGTATATTATCTTCATGCATACGCATCTGCTCCAAGTTAACTAGCATCTTTTCCCAAACCCCTAACACTTACATACTGCACATTCACGTAAAAGGTTCCATAGCTTAAAGGTATAAGATTCAAGTTTTATCCATTTAGTACTAATGCTGTGAAATAAAGGCTATCTTAGGTTTAATACATGATAAGTAAACCGTGTTTGGTGTTGTACTGATCTGCACTTTCTCAACAGCTTCCCGGTATCATTGGTGTGAAGATCGCAACATGCATTCTCAACTTATGGACCGTAGAAAGTTAAAGCACCAAAATGTACTTTGTAAAACTAACAGCTTAGATTTGCATGAGGCGGGAAAATGGAGACAAGAGGCTGTTGGAGGCTGATCTGTGTCCATTTGAATCGACCTGTTAAATGTCCTGTAACAGAAGCACCGTGATGGAGAACCAATGGGATGGCAACAAACCTCTCTATTGTATAGTCTATTTCTGTAAGGTTATATATATGTGTGTTCTGACCCCAGTCTTCATGCTGATGCTGTTGATGGAGGTTTCTTGTTGATGCCAGAATCTGGTCCCAGAGTGCGTGCGTATGTATAACTGTACCTTGGGTCTCTATGATTTCTTTGCGCTAAATTGTACTTAGATCACAGCGTGTAACTATCTGTATACTTTGCTTGAATAATACTTTGTGCTTTGGAAACACATGTTCAAGGTCTGAAGTCTTTTATTTTACTGTATGACTGTGTACGCAAATAGCGTCAATTTTAGAAGGTATATGCAGGTTTTTAGAAGGTATAGGCAGGAGTGTATAGAGGTTTAAGAGCCTGATTCAGAGCCACTTGTAAGCGGCCGTTCGCTCGTTCGGAGCGATGTTAGCACATCTGCGCATGCGTACGGACTGTAATACGCATGCGCGAACCAGTCAGTGCGGGCAGAAATCGTTTGTTCGCAATATAGCGAGTGCCTGCTATTTTGAGTGACAGGAGGAGGCGTATGTGGGTGGTAACAGGGGAAGGTGCTTGAAAACGGGGAGTGGAAATCAGAACGCAGGCGTGCTTAAAGGTCAAAACGGGCGTTTTTAGGGTGTGCATAATTAAAACAGCAGCGTCATCGACCACGTCACTTGGTTATTTTATAGCCAGAACTGCTCGCAAGTTTGTGGTAGGTAAAACCAGCCACAAGAATAGCGAGCAGTTCATACGCTGTTCGATGTACTCGATTAATCTATTAAATAGCGGACATGATGTATGATGCGAGCGGCCAGGGGGCGTTTTTTACAAAATAGCGGCCGCATGTTTTCTTCGCTCGTTCAGACATGGAGGCGTCAACAGACCGCAAAGAGCGAACGGTTCATTTGAATAGCCACCCCCTTTTCCTGAACGACCGTCCGCAAATAGCGTCTGGCTCTGAATCAGGCCCTAAATTCAGTATCCTTAATAAAGAATGGGCATCATTCCACAAAACCACTTGTTATTTCACTAGGTCAACCCCTAATAATTAGATTATCAGTGTTATACTGTGTGAAAATCCTCATGAGAAAAGGTAAGTAAAGTATCTCTTATTCAGCACACGGAAGAGATGTCCCACACTTCCTTAAAAAATGATTATTATTCTTACGTCTAATAAGAAAATACCTATGAGAGGATATTCAAATCATCATGTTATAAATTAAAATGTTTGTATCTAGAGTATAAAGAGATGTTTTAGAATTCTCACTAGGTCACAGTGTATATAACAGAATAATATAAGGAAATATGACAAGATGGGGGTACTGTATTTAATTATAATGTTTGATATTAGAGTATACCCCACTATTTAAAAACTATGGACCTCATTCAGAGTCTCTTGCTAGATGCGATCGCTCACCCCCAGCATACTCAAATTTGTCAAAGTGACGCCACGGGAAGCGATCGCTCGCCAAGGCATAAGCATGCCCACCATGTCTTAGCGAGCAGCCAGCGTACGCCCAATCACACAGGCAGAGCCGCCCACCAGCACACGTCATCTCCTGGAAGTGTATTAAAACATTGGTACATCGAGGACAATCGGAAGCGATCGCAGCACTTGTGGTTGCCTTACCCTACCACAAGCACTGCGAGGACTTCAGTGTAAAAAACAAGCATGTGAAGTGTACTATGACAATGCGTGTTAATTATGCATGCCTCTAAAACGGCGTTGAAACACTCAGGCACACCTGCGTTTGCACCTCCACTCCCCCGTTATTAGTGTCCTGCCCCTGTTACCACCCACAGACGGTCTTTCCTGTCACTCATTTCACTGGGCTGTCTTTGCTGGGCGTGCGAGCAGCTTGCGATCGCACAGAGTAATTCGCACATGCGCAGAATGAAGCATGCGCATGCACGTATGCAAACCATCGGACCGCTTGCGAGAGCACAGCGCTAGTGAGAGACTCTGAATGAGGTCCTATATCCTTGGCCATCATTCTTATAAATATCTTATCAGAGAATGTGACAAAAAAGGGGTACTATATCTATCATTAGTAGCTCCTTATAAGATAGGATAAATAGATTGTATTCTGAACTAGTCTTTTCTAACCACTTTTAGTGAACTTGCAACAAATGTTGCAATCCAAATATGTGGATTAAAAATGCGTATCCACTAGCAGATAGAGGAATGGCAGTACAATTACAACACGGACAGACCCTGAAGGTCTGAGAACCAGTGCCGTCTGGGCCACGCGGGAGCTATCAACAGGAGCGTCCCTCCTTCCTGTTTGAATTTCCGGATTACCCGTGGAAGAAGGGAGACCGGAGGGAACAGGTATGCGAACCGGAACGTCCACCGGACGGACAGAGCATCCACCAGAGACGCCCCTTCGTCTCTTGTGCGCGACTCGTACACCGGCAACTTGTTGTTGTGCCGGGACGCCATGAGGTCGATTTCTGGAAGACCCCACCTGTCCACCAGTAGTTGAAAAACGTCCGGGTGCAGGGACCATTCCCCCGGATGAACGTCCTGGCGACTTAGAAAGTCCGCCTCCCAATTTAGCACTCCCGGGATGAAGACCGCTGATATGGCCGGAAGATTGCGCTCCGCCCAAACCAGGATCCAAGAGACCTCTACGAGAGCCGCCCGACTGCGAGTTCCTCCTTGCCTGTTTATGTAGGCCATGGTGGTAGCGTTGTCCGACTGGACCTGCACCGGGCGACCCTGGAGAAACCGCTGTGCCTGCTGGAGAGCATTGAAGACCGCACGGAGTTCCAAGATATTTATTGGAAGCTCCGCTTCTGTCGGCGTCCACCTGCCCTGGAACAAGTGTGGACCCGAAACTGCTCCCCAGCCCCAAAGACTGGCGTCCGTTGTCAACAGGACCCAATTTGGAACCCAGAACGGACGTCCCTTGTTGAGGTGGGTCGTCTGTAACCACCACGCAAGGGACAGGCGAACCTCCGGGGTGAGCACAATCGTCCGGAACTTCAGAGACTGAGGCAGCCCGTTCCACTTGGACAGGATCAGGTGCTGCAGAGGTCTGGAGTGAAACTGGGCGTATTCCACCATGTTGAACACCGACACCATGGAGCCCAGTAACCTCATCGCCGAGTGTAAGGACACCCGGCGGCTGTGCAGACAACTGCGCACCCTTGACTGTAAAGCAGAGATCTTGTCCTCAGTCATGAAGATCCTTTGCTGTCCCGAGTCCAATAAGGCTCCAAGATGCATAATCCTCCGAGACGGGATTAGAGTGGACTTCTGCCAGTTGATTAGCCAGCCGTGCCGTTGCAGCAGTGCAATGGTCAGGTCCAAGTGGCGTAACAGGAGCTCTGGAGATCCTGCCACCAATAACAGGTCGTCCAAATACGGCAACATGCGGACTCCCTGCAGCCGCAGAGAAGCCGCCATGACCGCCATCACCTTGGTGAAAACACGTGGTGCTGTTGCCAGGCCAAAAGGTAACGCCCGAAACTGGAAGTGCTCGCTGCGGATTGCAAACCTGAGGAACTGTTGATGGCGCAAAAGAATAGGGACATGCAGGTAAGCGTCCTGTATGTCCAATGACACCATGTAGTCCCCAGGTTCCAGCGCTAGAATGATGGACCGTAGGGTCTCCATCCAAAACTTCGGGACCCGCAAAGACTTGTTGAGTGCTTTGAGGTTGAGAATCGGACGATATGACCCATTGGGTTTCTGTACCAAAAATAGATTTGAATAGAAACCCTGGCCCCTCTGGGAGAATGGAACAGGCACTATAACTCCAGCCTGGAGCATAGTGTGCAATACCTTCCGCAGCTCCGTAGCCTTGTTCCGGTCTGATGGTAGACCCGTGGTGAAGAATCGAGCCGGGGGTCTGTGACGGAAGGAGAGGGCGTATCCGTGGGAAACCACCTCCAGAACCCAAGTGTCTGTCGTAGTGGTCGACCAACACTGGGCGAACTGTAGCAGGCGGCCTCCCACCCTGGGATCCCCCAAAGGGAGGCCCGGACCGTCAGGCCGCAGGCTTGTCATCTGGCTTTGGGGCCGGACGTCTGGTACTCCATGCCTGC
The DNA here is from genome assembly GCA_031769625.1 of Taudactylus pleione. Lineage (NCBI taxonomy): Eukaryota > Metazoa > Chordata > Amphibia > Anura > Myobatrachidae > Taudactylus > Taudactylus pleione. The sequence continues at coordinate 4,020,856 of JAUIMM010000265.1, forward strand.
TTCCGGGGCTTGACCGATTTCTTAGGGCCAGCCTGTCGAGGAAACGACTGTGGTTTGGGCCTGCCCTGGGCCTTAGATGACCGAAAGGACGATGGTCCAGAACCAGAAGGAGCAGCGGCCGACGGGAGACAAGCAGATTTGGCTGCCGCCAGCGTGGCCACAATCTTATCCAGATCCGGACCGAAGAGAACTTCTCCGGTAAACGGCAACGCTTCCAGACCTTTCTTGGAATCTGCGTCCGCCTTCCAGGATCGCAGCCACAAGGTGCGACGAGCAGCTACCGCTGCTGAAGAAATTCTAGACACCAGAGTACTAATGTCTAGAGCCGCCTCGTTGATGTAGGTGGCCGAATCACGGAGATTGCCAATCAACTCCGCCTGTTCGGCCGGACAGTCGGATTCAAAAGAAGCCTCTAATGAATCCGCCCAGCGCTCCATCGCTCTGGCAACCCAGCAAATGGCCATAGCCGGCCGTGCTGCCCCCCCTGCAAGGGAATAAGCGGACTTCAGGCAGATTTCTACCTTGCGGTCCGTAGCATCCTTAAGGGAGGACATGGATGGCATCGGCAATGTGGCACTACGGACAAGACGGGTCACGTGAGAATCCACCTGTGGAGGAGATTCCCACTTAGCAAAATAATTATCCGCGAACGGATAAGCCACCGCCAGGCGTCTCTGCAGCTGGTATCTTTTGCCAGGTTGTTTCCACGCCTCCTCTAAATGGTCCACCAACTGACCCGAAAGAGGAAAGACTGTGGCATCGCCCTTCACATCTTTGAAAAAGGCATACTTAGATTTAGCCGCTGGGGGAACTTCGTCCTCAATCACCAAGGCTGTGCGGACCGCCCGAATAAGTCCAGGAATATATACTTTGGACTTAGCATCAGCGTCCTTAGTATGGAGAGGTTCCTGATCGTAAGGATCCAGAATCTCCCCATCATCAGACGTCCCTTCGTCATCCTCATAAGGAGTGGACAGAGACGCCACCGGCCTTTTATGAGGCCGCATCACAGACTCCCCTTGCAACACATCCGACAAGTGCTGTACAGAACTCGTCAGGGAGTTAACCCACGCTGGCTCCTGAGAACCCGGGAGCGGGGAAATAGGGAGACTGTGGGGTACCACCAATTGTCGTGGGAACCCCTGCATGGGTGACGACACCACAGACTGCTGGGACAAACCCATCGGAGTAAACGCTGGCTGCGGAGCTAACTGACCCACTAAAGCTGTTAACGCCTGAGCGAAACAAGCCCAGGGCGGCTCCTGTACCGGTGCTGTAACCGTAATAGGCCGCGCCATGGACAAACACTGCCGGCAAAGGCCCTCCGCGCTACCCTCCCCCTCCGCTAACGGTACTTTGCACGTGGTACACTGTAGCCGGAGGGGAAAATCACTTTCAGACATGATGGCACCACGTATGTGACCTCTCTCACCAATTAAGTATTAAATAGGCGAGAGACCACCCTGCAGCACCGCACCGCAAGGGCTTTAGCAGAAGGAACAGGGACAGTAATAAAGCTGACAGTTTAGAGAAGAAAAGTTACAGGCAGCGCTAGCACAGTCACATACAATGCAGAGAAATAACAATTCCTGCACTAACAGCGCTGATCACTCAACTACACAGACACAGGGCCTGGTAGGACACAGCGCTGCATACACAGACCTGAGCCACAGCGGAGGAGAGGTATGTGGGGGGACCCAGACCACGATGCTTCCGTCCAGCGCTTCCAGCAGCGTTCACCATGCGTTCTGAGAAGATGGCCACCAAGGAGCAGAGAGGAGGCTGGCCTGGGGGAGGAGCGCTGCCACAGGACCAGTCGGCAGCATGCAGAGAGGGCTGTGTGCAGCGGGGGAGGCGCCGGCTGTGAGACAGGGAAGGCGCGCTCCCCTGGCATGCATTTAACCCCTGGGACGCTGCAGCGCTACCGCTCTGCTGCGGTCCGCTGTCCCAGGGGGTAGTGGAAAGCGCAGGTTGGTCGCCTGGCTCCACGCTGCAGCCAGTCCCCAGGGAGCCCCCTGCCTGGGGACTTAGGACCATGTGACCAGCGGGGACCCACCGCGGGACCCCGCTGCTTACCTTTGTCCCCCTTGGATCCGGCCATGGTCCGGAACATCTGGGGTCAACGCTAGCTGTGACCCCAGATGCTCACCAGCATCCCCGGATCGGTACCGGCGTTCTGGTACCGGCGGGGGTGTAGGGAAGACAGCATGGACGTCAGGACTGACTGTCCATGCTGTACATCCAGATGTGCAGCCACAGCTGCACTGAAGAAAGCTTCAGGGGCTCTTCTAGCCCCCACTCCGACAGGTGCACCCGACGCCGGCCTGGCACCAAACTAAACTGAGGTGCCTTGGCTCGGGGGGCGGGGTATAGGAGGGGGACCCTAGTGCATCCTGGGAGGCTGAAAAGCTTAACTCTATGGTGCCCAGCGACTGACGTCACACCTATACCCCCAAGGTATCCTGTGGATACCCTATGGACCCTGAAGTAGAAACTTGTGTTTTTGGGGAATTTACCTCAAATTCACTTTGATAAATTGTCCCTAGTGTTTGGGGGTAGCGCTGCATCCCACCCTGCTCTGAAATCCCCTAGTGTCTCTCTTATCTCATCTATCTCTGGTTTATTTCATTATATACACTGCATCCATGGTAAGTATAACATTATTTCAGTGAGAGAGCGAGTAACCAGCACTTTCAATCATCAGTGTATCATTTTTTGTTGGAAGCGAGGAAACGCAGACGTACGTTTCACTGACAGTTTTTTCAAGGTAACCCAATTGTGCCATCCAGCGCTGCTTTACTGATATTAGGGAGCCTATCAAATCATTCCCTTCTGGTCATGTGACCCGCTGGACCAATCAAGACTGACCTATTCAGGAGCATATCAAATCACTCCCCACTAGTCATGTGATTTGCCTGACCAATAATGGATTCATGTGTTACTAAACCTGGGAACTATTGCATTAACAGTCCCCGTCTCCCTGCAGTGATCGTATTTAGCCAACCAACTACGGGGGTGTGTGAGTTCCTGTGTTGTTCCCGGTAGTCTCATTAGCATATATAAACACTATTCACATATGATTTGAATTATTCATAGAATATTTGATTAAAAGTTTTTAACTGATGTAATTTATGGGCTATCCATAGGAGGATGATAGGATTTAGTATGCTTCAGCATACATAGGTGCAAGGTAAGTATTGATGAAGTCATATATAAGTTGATATAATAATATATGTGTTTCTCTAATAGCACATATATGATGCCAGTACATTAATAAATACTCATAGAACACTCATGTGTAATTTGTTCCTTTAGGCACTTCTTTCTCATGAGTTTAAGGTTAGATGAAATAACCATGAGCCAATTTGAATAATATGCTTGTTTAGCATATGTAAAAATAGCAGTGTTATTCAACATACATAGCCCCAGAAAGCATAGTTTCAGTATGTCTGGGTGGTTATACGCCTATACATTTAATATTATCATTTAGCATTTACTATATCCTTGGCCATCATTCTTATAAATATCTTATAAGTGAATGTGACAAAACAGATTATTTTAAACAGAGTAAAACGTGGTGGAATAATAATAATAATAATATATGTAATTCTCTAATACCACATATATGATGCCAGTATATTAATGAATACTCATAGAACACTCATGTGTAATTTGAAATTCTGTTGAATGAATATGCAAAGGAGATTAAAAAAAATAGAGATAAATCTAAAAAAATTTAATCTGTTGATAAGTTCCAAACCACTTACAATAAATACAAAAAAGATATGGAGGAATTAAAGAATGGCATAATTGAAAGGAAAAGAAGGAAGTTTCAGAGGGACAAAATGGACTTTCTCCATCTATAGACATTGTTCTGTGCAAATTACAAACAACATAATAAAAATACCAGCTCTATAGATTATTCCACCTCAGAGGTTGAATCCTCAGAAGGAGAAGAATCCTCTTATATGTTCAATAGGGACAGGATCAGGATTTATTTAGAGAGAACCCCAAATCAAATCAAGAATGGCCTGGGAATAAAAAACCTAAGACTAGAAGGGGTAAGGGGAGTAGGAAGAAGGAAAAGAGATATATGGGAATGGAGAGAAGAGACTGAGGGAACAACTACAGTCAGGTGCATAAATATTGGGACATTGACAGAATTTTCATATTTTGGCCTCTATTCACCACCACAATGGCTTTGAAATGAAACAAACAAGATGTGCTTTACCTGCAGACTTTCAGATTTAATTTGAGGGTAATTACATCCAAATCAGGTGAACGGTGTAGGAATTACAACGGTTTCTATATGTGCCTCTCACTTTTTAAGGGGCCAAAAGTATATTTAGATTTTTACATTACGACCTATCGATAATTTTATTTAAATGTAGATTTTATTTTATCTTGGTTTTATTTAGCTGCTCATATGTGTAGCAAAATGTTTCCAAGGCAACCTATACACTATGAGGCCAGAACACAAATGGGCGTCAAATAGCCATCAACAAAGATGGGGAGGTTGTCTGTTTTTGTCACCATGACAACTACAACCATGCAATATATTATGGACGTGTGGTGCGAAACTGCCAGCTGTCCCTTCCATGATACAAATCCTTTTTTCCTTCTGTCATATATACCCGGCTGACTACTGGTTGTCCGTATGCCGGAGTAATTTCCTTTCTGTTCTGGCTATTAACAAATGATTGCTAGGGTAGTGACGTCAGCTTTGGAAAACTTTTTTGTTAACATACAACATGACAGGGATGCGCCCCATACAGTATTTTAAAATTATGTTTTGAATCTCAAAGATGGTATATTCCACATTTTATAAGGAAATATCTGTCTGTATTGGGTGTATTCTCATTTGGACTTGTTACCATGATTTTTGAGTAATTGTAATTTATTATGTATTTTTTTATGCACTTTCAGTCTTGATTTTGGGACACTCATCTTGACAAAGACGCTGCATAGCGTCAAAACGCGTTGATTAGAGTTTCTATTTCATACGAGGGATGGTAAACTTTTCTACCATACTTACTGTATAATGATGCCCGAGTTCCATCTTCTCCAGTGAATTGTTACCATCTATGCTACATGGTATGGTTGTTTATACCACAACTTATTAATAATAAATGTTGAGTGATATTTTAATTACACCCAGGCATATGTTTTGATTTTTCACATATATAGTTCATTGGAGTAAAATACCCCCCTATTGGAGACCACCTCTGACAGAGGAACCAACACTAAAGAAACAGGGGCATCTTAAGAGAGGAGGGGGCCCGTATGCACTCCCTGTGCGGGACTGCCTCCTCTCTCTTCGGTGGCCGGCAGCCGACTGACGCAGCTAAACTGCCACCGGAGCCTTAGTAGACTCCGGGCACTAGAGTGTGACCGGAGTCTACTGCGCATGCGCAGAACGCCATTTTCCAGTGTTCTGAGCAACGCAGACACCCAACGTGGGACCACGGACAGGTAAGTCTAAAACAATATAGGTGCAGTGTGTCCGGTGCAGGGCCCCCTGGACCCGGGGGGCCCGTGTGCCCCACACACTGCACCCATAATAGATATGCCACTGTAAAGAAACCTTTATGAGTTTACCAGCACCTTTTTACAAGTAAGCAGGGCAGTTTCTAGCCAATCTGGCTCCCAGTGCGAGCATTCAAAATCCCCCCCCCCCTATAATATTTACTTCTCTGAGCCATGCAATCAGTGGCATTACTATGCCATCATATTTTAACTGTATGAAATACTTCCTGTAAGGAATAATGTCATAAAATGTGGTTTTTAATAATAACATAGAAAACCATATTTCATGACAATCTGGCATCTTCTAAATTGCAGTGTTCTATAAGCTTCCTGTGGATTGGGACTCGAGGTGGGGTCACAGAAAATATGTTATATTAACACATAATGTACATACTGAATCTTGCCCCTTTAATTTTTCTATTTGAGGAACTGGAAGCCTCTCTCTGCTGCCTGCGTGCCGTGCTTCGGCATCTGGCATCACCACTGCAGTCTAGCCCAGGCAGTCACAAACACTCTCCCGACGGGCTGGCGTCCCCTCACGAAATGGCGCCCATTTGGGTCTTTCTGTTAGGTAAAGCTGGCTCTTCATTGGGCTAGGTCACACATAAAGAAAAGGGAAGGAATTTTCCCAATTGGACAAGCCTTAGCTTAGCAGTTGTAGAGGATTAGATAGTGTTCACTGTAGGAATTTTTTAGGGCAAGGAGTGTTGAACGCAGAGAATAACACATCTGTGCATACCAAAGCAGAGCTGTAACTACACATTTTCGTGCCCTGTGTACATAAAGAACATTAGTGTCCCATCCATATTAGTGCACAAAAAAAAACCAGTTGTAGTTTCCCTGGGAAGGTGCGTGACCACACAATAGTACCCTCAATTCGAATTATGCCACACAGTAATGTCCCTTCTTCACATTACATTGCACCGTAGTGTCCCTTAGTCACATTACACCACCCAGTAGTGCCCATTCACCTTAAACCACAGAGGCAATTCACGTTATGCCACACAGAGCCCATTAACATTATGCCACACAGTAATAAAACGTATACACATTATGCCACACAGTAGTAGAGCCTTTCATTTAAAATGACAAAAAAAAGTCGATTAATGGCCAGTCAATGTTCCTATCATAAATCTTGCATTTATATTTGTAATTTCTTAAAAATTCAAAGTAATTAAACTCAGCACTGCCAGCCCTGTCACACAACCTGTGTGTAGTAATCAGGCTGAGAACGGTCTTCCCCAGTACACAACCTGTGTGTAGTGATCATGCTGAGCGCCGCCAACCCATTCACACATCTGGTGTGTAGTGACCATGCTGAAGCCACCAGCCCATTCACACAACCAGTGTGTAGTGATCATGCTGAGGGATGCCAGTCCTGTCACACAACCTGTGTGTAGTAATTGTGCACAGTAATCATGCTGAGGGCTGCCAGCCCTGTCACACAACATGTGTGTAGTATATACATGGTTTTCCCTGACATATGTAGTCTTTCCAAAGAGAATACTATGTGCTCATGGGTGACTGCAGGCAGCTCTGGTATGTCACACAAACAGTACAGTAATAGTGTGTACTGACTCATAGGTGTAGCCTACTTCCTACCAGTGTGCCACAGTGTAAGGATTATCCCTGGAGAAGAGGCAGAATGACTCACCCCTCCCATACATGTTGTTACATACTGTAATATGGTACTAACTCCACATCATCTAACTCAGCCATCACATATCACAGCATACTGTACAGTGCGGCTCGGAACGTTATGTCTACAGCAGTGGTCGAAGTGGAAATTTTGAAGTGTGGGTATGGAAATATCAGTGGGGATTTAATTAAGCTGGCCAAACTCCTGAGCCACATTGATATTTACATACCCCCAATTCAAAATTAGGACAGTGACTCGGGCCTAATGCCTAGAATCACTTACCAGTAGCACGTGCTCTTTGCCCGCTTACCAATCACCACAAGCCTGAGAACTGACTGGGCCCACGGGCCTAGTGTCCAACAATACTGGTGGTCTAGGGAGGGTTAAATAAGTGAAGGTGGCCGAAGCCGCTTACCAAGGCTCTTGGAGAGGCTCTCATCATGGCCAGCGGTGCATACGATTCTTCTGTGGCCGGCTCTTCCGTCTTCTTTTCTTCAGGAGGTCTTCTTTCCTCCCGCTTCTCTTCCTTCGCAGCAGCACACATCTCCTTACAACAGCACTCTCCTCTCCTCTCCTCACACCTCACCTACCTGCAGAACTCACCACTTCTCACATCTAACTGCAGCACTCACTTCTCCTCACACCTCCCTTCCCCTCACAGCGGCACTCCTCTCCTCACACCTACCTTACCTCACTGCAGCACTCACCTCTCCTCACACCTACCTCCCCTTACTGCAGCACTCACCTCTCCTCACACCTACCTTACCTCACTGCAGCACTCACCTCTCCTCACACCTACCTCCCCTTACTGCAGCACTCACCTCTCCTCACACCTACCTTACCTCACTGCAGCACTCACCTCTCCTCACACCTACCTCCCTTCACTGCAGCACTCACCTCTCCTCACACCTACCTTACCTCACTGCAGCTCTCACCTCTCCTCACACCTACCTCCCCTCACAACGGCACTCCTCTCCTCACACCTACCTTACCTCACTGCAGCACTCACCTCTCCTCACACCTACCTCCCATCACAGCAGCACTCACCTCTCCTCACACCTACCTTACCTCACTGCAGCACTCACCTCTCCTCACACCTACCTCCCCTCAATACAGCACTCGCCTCTCCTCACATCTACCTCCCCTCAATGCAGCACTCATCTCTCCTCACACCTACCTTACCTCACTGCAGCACTCACCTCTCCTCACACCTACCTCCCCTCACTGCAGCACTCTCCTCTCCTCACACCTACCTCCCCTCACAGCGGCACTCCTCTCCTCACACCTACCTCCCCTCACTGCAGCACTCACCTCTCCTCACACCTACCTTACCTCACTGCAGCACTCACCTCTCCTCACACTTACCTCCCCTCACTGCAGCACTCACCTCTCCTCACACCTACCTTACCACACTGCAGCACTCTCCTCTCCTCACACCTACCTCCCCTCAATACAGCACTCGCCTCTCCTCACATCTACCTCCCCTCAATGCAGCACTTGCCTCTCCTCACATCTACCTCCCCTCAATGCAACACTCATCTCTCCTCACACCTACCTTACCTCACTGCAGCACTCACCTCTCCTCACACCTACCTCCCCTCACTGCAGCACTCTCCTCTCCTCACACCTACCTCCCCTCACAGCGGCACTCACCTCTCCTCACACCTACCTTACCTCACTGCAGCACTCACCTCTCCTCACACCTACCTTACCTCACTGCAGCACTAACCTCTCCTCACACCTACCTCCCCTTACTGAAGCACTCACCTCTCCTCACACCTACCTTACCTCACTGCAGCACTCACCTCTCCTCACACCTACCTCCCTTCACAGCGGCACTCCTCTCCTCACACCTACCTTACCTCACTGCAGCACTCACCTCTCCTCACACCTACCTCCCCTCACTGCAGCACTCACCTCTCTTCACACCTACCTTACCTCACTGCAGCACTCACCTCTCCTCACACTTACCTCCCCTCACTGCAGCACTCACCTCTCCTCACACCTACCTTACCTCACTGCAGCACTCTCCTCTCCTCACACCTACCTCCCCTTACTGCAGCACTCACCTCTCCTCACACCTACCTTACCTCACTGCAGCACTCACCTCTCCTCACACCTACCTCCCTTCACTGCAGTACTCACCTCTCCTCACACCTACCTTACCTCACTGCAGCACTCACCTCTCCTCACACCTACCTCCCCTCACATCAGCACTCACCTCTCTTCACACCTACCTTACCTCACTGCAGCACTCACCTCTCCTCACACTTTCCTCCCCTCACTGCAGCACTCACCTCTCCTCACAACTACCTTACCTCACTGCAGCACTCTCCTCTCCTCAATCCTACCTCCCCTCACTGTAGCACTCACCTCTCCTCACACCTACCTTACCTCACTGTAGCACTCACCTCTCCTCACAAGACCACTCACCTCTCCTGACACCACTCATGTCACTGTAGCACTCACCTAGAGCTCCTCATCCCCCCCTCACTGTAGCACTAACCCCCATTCACCATCTGTACACACACAGCCCCTTCACTATCTGTACACACACACAGTCCCGTTTCACCACCTGTACACAGTTACACCCCCAGCCCCCCCTTCACCATCTGAACAGTTACACACCCAGCCCCCCTTCACCATCTGTACAGTTACACACCCAGCCCCCCTTCACCACCTGTACACACACAGCACCCCTTCACCATCTGTACAGTTACTCTCATAGCCCCCCTTCACCACCTGTACACACACAGCCCCCTTCACCATTTGTACAGTTACACACACCCACAGCCCCCCCTTCACCATCTGTAAACACAGTAGACTCTTCATCGGTATGTATACACACTTAGCTCCGCCCCTCATCACTCGTTTAGCATCACAGCAGCACGCTGAGCAGTGCTCCCTTCCCATCTGGGTCCCCTCCCCAGCAGTATTTTGAATATGGTGCCGGCAACGCGGACCGACAGCCATTTAGGGGCGGCCACGCGGCTGCCGGTCCGCGAGCTGTTATTAGCTCACGCGACCAGTGCCAGTGGACAACTTTAAAAAGAACTTGCCTCGGGGAGGACTGGGACTGTAATAGGTAGTCCCAGCGCCAGCTGCTAGACGCCTGCACGTAGAGATCACTCAGCCCCTGTCACCCGGCTGGTCTGGCTGCGGTCCCTGCTGCTCCGTCTGCAGCTGCTGAGGGTGCCGGTGTGTGCCCTGATTGAAGACCACTGTCAGTCAGACTGTCTTAAGGGGTCAGGGTGGAGCGCCCCGTGCAATTGCACGTGTCGCCCGCCCCTAGAAACGGCCCTGCAAGTAAGCATTCGTGTAAGAAAATCTATAGTGGTATCAATCCATCAATTATGGAGTGCCTTCAACAGGACTGGGGAATTTTACCTCAGAATTGGATATATCCACCCACTCTTCTTCTAGAAAGATTCACACATGAAACTGCTTTTTATTTAACGTTATTATACTATTACATTTTTTATTGTATTTATTAATATGAATGACATCATCTGAACCGAGAGGAACATTTACCACATCACAAGATTAGGACTTTTGCCGCTAGGAAAAATCTAGAGAGCAATGTGAGAGTTTATTATTTATTGTTTGTGTTCATCAGCTTATCAGTCTATAATAGATGTCTGTCATATGAAGCGCTTTTAATTTCCCTAATCTTTTTCAAATTTAAAAAAACACTTTTTGAAATAATTACTCTTTCCATTAATTTGTTACAATGTTTAAATGCATCAAATCAATAGTGAATTAATTATCTTCTGTCCCTTCTCTTACCTGCATGGAAAGCTCTTAGATCGATTTGTAGACAATTCTCAAGGAAACGACGCAGTGGCAGCATGTGAGAGTTAGGGCCAGTCCAGTCTGTGAGAAAATCTTCCACTACATGATGAATCCGGTCAGGACGAGGCAGAGGCCAATTTTCTGGCCGCAAGTCAAATTGCTGCTCTGCAGTTTGAAAAACAAACAAACAAAACATTAAATAAAAGTACCAAGAAAAATTATAGCAAACTGCTACATTTTCTGTCATAATAATTCCTCTCTCAATGAAATGAACAAGTCAGAAGTATTGTAAATATTTTGTTTCAAATAGAGGTGCATTTGACACCACAGTCTTCCCACACCTTCCCACATGGAGTCTCACATCACCACTGCTTTTGGTAACATTGAAATAATCAGGCTGGCTACATGTTGGTCTAGGCCATTATTACTGTACTTCAAACCTGCTATAAATACACATACAGAAGTTGGCTGAAAAAAAGTATTGCTGATTACATAATAATGCTCTTATTGGCCAGTCCACTTTAGATATGCTCTATATACACATTAAGAATAAATGCACTAGTTCTCCAAAACCACCTTGACAGCTCCAACAGAGGATTACATACTTTAACATGTCAGTGCTCTCCATACACCGATGGTACCAAATATAAAAGCAGCATAAAATGCCAAAAGTCTGTTAATGCCATAAAATAAAATACATAAAAATACATAATTAAAATTTGCAGGCATAAAATATACAGGTAAAATTAATGATAGGAAAAAATATTATATAACATTTATTTTGCAGTATACTCAAGTGAATTTTGGATTTGTTTTAAGGACAATTCATGCTTCATTTTGAATATGTTATATTAAAAATAACATTTATCCCAAATAAACTAATATTGGGATAAATATATTATCTTAATAAGGAGATCGTAGGCAAAAATTAAGCAAAACTGTGTACTTCGCGATGGTATCATCATTTCTTTTTTTATGCAGTAGGTGTAATGCCATAAATATTTTTTATTTTAATAGGGAAATTCATAAGAAACTGAACCTTTAATGGCAGTTAGCCATGAGAATCTTAAGGTGCGTATCCACTTGCCGATAGAGGAATGACAGTACGATTACAACATTGTAATTGTACAGTCATTCTTCATCCTTTAAGTGCCTACACTGAACGATATGTCATTAATTGCAGGCACCCTCCCTCATCCCTGTACATGCATAATCTGTCATTATCGGCAGATTGACCAGCATGTTCAGGCGATGATTGATGTAGAAAACGACCAGCGGGAGAGCGCATCGCTGGTCGTTTTTTCGACATTTTAATGGTATTAGTTTAAATATATGTAATAGCGCTCTAAAGGATTCACTGATATGATTGGGAGCAGCTTAGCACGTGAGCCGTCCACTGCCAATGTTATGTATCAATGTTCCTTGGAGTGGATGATGGTTAGGGTGTTTAGTAGGCTCCTTTAGGGTGCTACTAACCTAAAGGAGCCTACTAAACACCCTAACCATCACCCACTCCAAGGAACATTGATACATAATATCACTTTATTAAGTGTGGAACTCACTTTAGAATGTAAAGCAGGGACCTCTTCCCTCATGTTCTTCTCTTTACATTTTCTTCTACTCCTTACTCCCCATAAGGCCACCTAACACTTGACTGCCAACTCTCTGCTTATTGTGAGTGCTTTAATCACTATTGCTGCAATGTATATAAGTCGTGTCCTTGTCCTGCACTCTAATGTACTGTAAGTTACTTGTCTCTTCTTCACTTACTAGTTTTATGTACTATATAAGGCATTGTGGAACACTTGTGGCGCCACATAAATAAAGGATAATAATAATAATAATAATAATAACTCAATTTATTTTTTATTTTTTTTATTTTGGAGCACTGTGACTCCATATAAACAATTAAAACATTCTTCATTTTTATTATACATCATTGCAAGTGTGATTAATTCAATTCAGTCTTACTCATGAGACACAAACTACACTTATTCGTACATGAGCTCGGTGTTAGAGACCTGACATCACCCATTTATCTCAATGCCATCCCAATCACAGACACCAATATCCAACCAGCCACACATTACTCCTAGACATCATTTTCTCCCAGTTAGCTACTACCATCTATCTCACCCTCCTTCAGACTACCAGGTTCATTCACTTCCCTATTCTCTCACTTTTAGGCAACTCATTAACATTCACCAGACACTAACAGTACTTGCTCATACACACTGCCACGTCCCCAATTCCCCCACACCAGTCCCCATTTTCCCCTTACTGCCTCAAAGACACCTTCAAACACCCTTAACACTAGTTGTCCCCCCATTCTACACCTCAGTTGTTCCAAACTCCCCTCTAACCCCACATGACCAAGTGCTTGAGAAGCGCAGTTTATGCTGCCTTTTGTTATTAATTACTGTATGACATTTGCTCCAAACCTTATAAATGTGGCAAATAGAAATGGTTAGGTAACATCCTCTAAGTGTAAACATTTTAAGAAAAAAAACAATCTTGGGCTACTGGCCATGAAGACTGAAGTTGCTGTAAATATGTAAAGGTAATAGCTGTGGGTACCACACCACTGTCAAAATGATCAAGAGCCCTGTAAATCTAGGTCTCGTATGGGCTAAAAAGGTTTAAGGTGACTACTGATACCCAAACTAAGTGTGCAATCTTGCCAACAACTGAACGATATATTGTATCGCTTGCTCATCATTAGGGTCCCCTGGAAACTTGAATAATGGGCTGTAGAGTGTACAGTTGGCTGTGCTGTAATAAGGAGGAAGTAGTTATCACATTTTCTCGGTGCAGTATTCCTTTGTGTTTTCTGAGGCTAGGTTTACCTGCTGAATGCTCATCATAGTTTACAGCTCTGCTTTGTTTTACTTTGCTCTATGAAGTGCTTCTTTGCTCTAGTGATAGATAGTTATTACTTTCAAGCCGTGGCTACCTACACTGTCATTTTGGTGTCACTCCCTGATACCTAGAAGAGAGGAGAGGGCCTGCTGGACCAAGGAGTGGCTCCTGCAGATAGACTCCATGTCTCACATGTCCTTGTTCCTGGAGATTTGGAGAATAATCCTGATAACTATAGGAATTTCTTGCAGATGGATGATGCCACCTTCCAGGAGTTGCTGCATCTGGTGACTCCATACACTGAGTAGCAAGGCACCAGGTTACGCAAGACCATCCCTGCTGAGGAGAGACTGGTTGCAACCCTACACTTCCTGGCTACTGGCAGGTCTCTAGCTGATCTCAAGTTTGGCTCCCTCATCTCTCCACAAGCTTTGGGGAACATCATCCCTGAGACCTGCAAAGCCATCATATGTGTGCTGCAACAGCAATATCATAAGCCTAAGGTAATAAAATTTAAAAAAAATAAAAGTTTGCACTTAAACGTGTGTTTTTTTTATTAAGCACACTGCAATAAGCACCAAAACACTGCACTAGAAGTGCATATCAATTGCATAGCAATTTTTGAAACAACAAGGACATTAGGCCCAAAATACAAAATAATTAAAAAATAAAACATTTGCACATTTTTATCAAAATAACATACATTTATTCAAACAAACATTAGTGTACACACTTATAAAGTGGAGAGAGATAAACCTTACAAAATCAAGGGTTTATTTATCAAGCAGTGCCAAGAGACGAGAATTGGGCCAGTGGAGAAGTTGCCCATAGCAACCAATAACCTTCTACAGTACATATCGTTTACAGATTGTACTTGCAAATGATAGGTAGAAATGGATTGAATGTTATGGGCTACAGGGTCACTTCTCCGCACTGCTTAATAAATAAACCCCAGATGCTGATTGGTCAATGATTTATGTCTTTCCACTTATAAATACCTCCCTAATGAAAATTATAGTATTGGGGGTCACCAGGGTTCTCTTCCCATGAGCTATATTGCAACATACTACTGTATATTGCACTGTGTATGGGTGTTGAGGCTCCCTGTTGAGGGGCTGACTGTGAAGTGTATGGTTGGTGTGGCTACACATTTTGTTGGCATGGAGACAGTGTAGGCTGAGGCTGTAGTGGCCTAAATGTTTGAGGCACAGGCCTTCTTGTGTGGTCGGTGTCTGGTTCCAAATAAAACATTAATCCCTTCATTAAGGTGTGGAATATAATTCTCTCTGCATTCATGCGCTGGTCATCGGACATGTGGCACAATTTAAAAGCAATTCCACTGCCAACAGCATCCCACTTATCTGGGAGCTCGGAGCTCTTTCAAGACATTCTGTGTAGTAGTGAGGACTTCATGCTGCAGCTGTAAATGGTCCTCTCAGCCTCGGTTTGAGGCGGAGTTGGCCTTTTTCTCTGGCATGGTGGGAGGGGCGCTGGCGCTATGACTTCTTTGCTTTCCATGGCCTGGCTTGACATGGAACTGTCCACAGACAACTCTACAGGATCCCCTGCAGAAGTTGCAAAAGCAGATGGCTGAAATGAAACAGAAAATTACGTGAATATATTTAAAAAAAAAATATACATGATATGTTGATGTTATGTCTGTTGAAAACACTGACATATTTTATTTATTTTTTCTAGTTCCTTACAACTGCGGAGGTGTGGAAAAGTATTGCACAGGCTGCTGGAATTTCCCAAACTGTGGAGGAGGCATAGATGGGAAGCATTTCCACATAACACCATCTCCCAAAAGCAGATCCTATTATTACAACTATGAAGCTTTCTTTAGCTTTGTTCTTATGGCTGTGGTCGATGCTAACTATGAATTTATTTTTGTGGACATCAGGAAGAATGGCAGAGCTTCAGATGGTGGCTCCTTTCAGTGGACCGTATTCTATAAAAAACTGATGTCCAAGACTCTGAACATACCAGAAACCAAGCATGGACTACCATTTGCTTTTGTGGCTGATGAGGCTTTTGCACAACATGGAAATGTTATGAAGCCATACCCGCAAAGGACATTGGACAAAGAGAGGCAGATTTCTGATTATAGGCTTTCAAGAGCTAGGCAGATTGTGAAAAACACTTTTGGAATGCTAAGCAATAAATTTTGCATTTTTCACACAACTATAACTCTACATGTGGACAAAATTGACTGGGTGGAAAAGGCGTGCTGTGTGTTGCACAATTTCCTATGCCATAAAAACCAACCTTAAAGGCCCACTTGCACTGTTATGTCAGATCAAGTGGAGCATGCAGGGGAGGGGGATAGATGGACACCACTTGCGGCAACTGGAACACAATCCCTGAGTGCACATGCCAAGTAAACCCGGGAGGACTACAGGGCATATTTTAATGGTGTGTGGGCAGTGCCATGGCAAGATGACTTTAATAAATTATTTTTTTTAATTCTCGCTTTCACTTTTTAACTTTTTAAGCTTACCATTTCCATGCCGCTACATTCCAGCTTGTCTTCATCTTCCCCTTCAGCCAGGTCTATAGAATTCAACAAAACTCTATGTTCTGCTTGGTCCAGGGTGAACTTGAGCAGGTCATAGCAGCAAAGTTTGGTATGATACACTTCATCTGTTCCCGCCTCGGATCTCTTTGAGGCCTGAATTTTTTATGCTCCTTGAGTTACACAGGGCCTGATTCAGTGATGGATGCTAATGCGATCACAGCTGCAATGTCGCTGCAAAAATATGCTAATACTTTCCAAAGCACAGACGAGCATATGTACACCCACTGCTGCCTTATCATATCTGTCCAACGATGTAACAGCACAAACATTAGTACTATTGATGCACAACAGGAAACCATGCAGCATGTAAGGTAAGTCTGAAAGCCAAAATGCTACAGCTCTTCTGACACACAGAGAGGTCTTATGCTGAGTAGGAGAACGCAATGGCTAATTTATGCACACCCACGAAACAGCATTTAAATGGTCACCCATGCTTGCATTTTTCTGACCACTCTCCCCCATTACCACCCCCAAATGCTGACTACCTGTCACTCACTTTGTGAGTGGTTGCTGTGTATGAGAATAATCTCAATGCAATCTCTGCACGTGTCCAGTGCTACATAGGCACATGTGCATTAGCCAGCAATAGCTTTTTCTACAAAAATATTGGTATTGCATCCATCTCTGAATCAGGCCCACAACTCTGGATCTTATTGCAGACCCATTCCGTTTCTGCCTCACGGTGGTAGAGCTTGCTTACAGAGACCAAGACCTGGATTGCTGCAGCACACCTCTGTTTGTTGGAGTGCTCTTTGCTGTGGACGCTCTAAAGACAATAATTTTGCCTATAGACCTTTATGAATTCTTTTGTAAATTTGTTGATCTTATCCAATGGCATTTTACTGAAAAAAGGACACAAAATTGACTATTGCAAATGGTGACACAGTAGATCATACAAAAATTATATTAGTCATCTGTTTGAATATAATGGACAATTTCTAAACAGTTTTTTATATCTTAATGTTTTCATTGTTTGTGCATTTGAACAAAAATATTTACGTAGACACATATATATAAATATGGAATGTTATATATATAAATATATATATATATATTTATTTATTATGTGTGTGTGCCCCCCAAAAGTTCAAAGGCAACCCCATATGTGTACACATAGCTGAGTTTAAAGTGACACAAACTGTATGTAAACATAGCAGCAGCCCCTACATGCCCCCCAAAAAATTCAAAGGCAGCTCCATATGTGAACACATAGCAGAGTTTAAAGAGGCACATGTGACCATAGCAACAGCCCCCCATGCAGTGGCGGGCTGGGCCGGGGGGCAGGGTGCCATGTGCCCCCCGGGCCGCAGCATCATGCGAGCTGCGGGCAGTCTGTGTCACGTCACTGTGACACAGACTGCACCGCGTGTGTAGAGCTGATCGGACGGAGTTCGGTCAGCGCTACACAAGTGACAAACACACAGCCGCCGGCTCTGGCAGCTGTGTGTTTGTTGTAAGCAGCAGCCAATGAGAGTCTGTCAGACTCTCATTAGCTGTTGCTGCGCCCACTGCAGGAGCCGCTCCATCTTCCGGCTCCTGCAGTGAGCAATGGGAGAGCTGTCATGACATCATATGACGTCTCTCCCATAATGCCCGGGAAGGACAGACTGAGGAACGGATGGCGACGGCGGGAGCGGGGATTCAGGTAAGTGTTTTTTTTTACTACGTGTGTCTACTGGGGGGGAGGCTGGCACTACAAGGGGGAGACCACTACTGGGGGCACCACAAGGGGGGAACCACTACTGGAGGCACTGCAAGGGAGGACTACTACTAATGGGGGCAATACAAGGGGGGGACTACTACTACTGCTGAGGGCACTATAAGGGGGGGACTACTGGTGGCACTACAAAGGGGGAACCACTACTGGCCTGGGGCACTACAAGAGGGAGACCACTACTGGGGTACTACAAGGGGGAGATCACTACAGGGGCACTACAGGGGAGGCACTACAAGGGGGGACCACTACTGGGGATTATAACTGGGGGCACTTCAAGGGGGGGACTACAACTGGGGGGGCTACTACTGGGGGCACTATAAGGGGGGACTACTATTACAAGAGGGTACTACTACTACTAGGGGCACTACAAGGGGAGGGGACAACTACCAAGGGCACTGCATAGGGGGGAGGGGACTACTACTAGGGGCACCACATAGAGGGGAGGGGACTACCACTGGGGGCACTGCATCGAGGGACCACTGCTGGGGGCTCTATAAAAAGGGAAATACTGGGGGTACTGCATAGGGGGGAGACTACAACTGAGGCCACTATTTAAGGGGCACTGCATAAGGGTTACCACTATTGGGGGCACTGCATGGGGTGTGGACTGCTACTGGGGCACTATATAAGGAGCACCGCATAGGGGTACCACTAATGGGGGCACTATATAAGGGGCTTACTACTGGGGGCACAAGGGGCACTGCACAGGGGGGACCACTACTGGGGGCACTGTATAAGGGGCACTGCATAGGGGGATCACTACTGGAGGCCTGCATAAGGGGATCCTCTCCTGGGGCACAGGGGGGCACTGCATATGGGCACCACGACGGGGCTGTTCCTAATCTTTATTTTTACTTTACATTAATCCCATATGGACACGCCTCCTCCCTGGAACACTTGAGGGGGGGGGCGCCATAGCACGCATGTTCTTCGGGCACCCTGGCTACACGCTACCCCTCTGCCAGGGCCGCCTGCATGCATTTGCCCCCCAGGCTAAAAGTTGCCAGCCAGCCCCTGCCCCCATGTGCCCACAAAATGTTCAAAGGAAGCCCCATATATGAACATACAGCAGAGTTTAAAGAGACACATACCGTATGTAAACATAGCAACGGCCTCCACATGCTATGCAAAAAGTTTAAAGGCAGCCCCATATGTGAACAAATACCAGAGTACAAAACACAGAGTTGAAAATGGTGATGCTGTTGCTGCTAAGGACAAGTACCACTCTCCACAGATCTGTCAGCATCCACATGCAGGAACATGGTGGGGGACAGTGACAGTAACAGAGAGTGGCTAGAAGGTGACGTCAAATTGGATCGACATATCGCAGGTCGTCCGGTTGGTCATACACACTAGGCGATGTGCACCATACCGCAAGAGTTATCGATAGGTTTGATGTGCAGCACGTACAATGAGCAACTGTTGCTAGTGACTAGCAGGAGCACACAATCATGAGTACACACTGAGTGATTTAGACGATTTGCCATTCCGAAATGGCAAATCGGCCCGGCATCGCTATAGTGCGTACCCAGCTTAAGACTACAAGCTGAAGTATTTGTCCAAAAATAGCTTGTTCTCCATGTCCTGTCTGCAGAACTTGGATGCTCAAAACACAATACATGGTCTTATTTGTATGCAATGGAACCAAAAAATCTTTGTTTCCATGATTGGAAACAAAAAAACTAGTGAAAAGTGTTTATTAACAACTGCCATTAACATGGCATCCCTGGTCTATCCATGACTCCAAAAATCAGCAGGTACTTAGGATTCAAAAATATTTAAATGTATAGTAACAAATGCTAGAAATCTTCCATGTAAGATAGGTGATCAAGAATTATAAATGTTGGAGGGGAATTGCAAACATAGGGCCTGATTCATCATGGATTGCAATTGCAACCGCCTACACAGATCAGTCGATGGTGCGTACTACGCATGCATATGTATCCAGAGCGCGAGCTAGCATTGTGATCGCTCTGCGAACACCTACGCAGATACAAAGTCATTGCAGTCAGAGGGATGGGACGTCAGCATTTTGGGGTTGGGATGGGGGAGTGGTCGGAGAAAAGCAGGCGTGCTAGTCCATTTGAATGCCGTTGCATGGGCATGCATAAAATAACTACTGCAACGGCATACGCAGCTTGAGTGCTCATTGTGTGCGATGATGTTAGTAATTTCTGAGTAAGGTCAGACCTAGGGCCGCGATCAGGGGGGGACTGCCGGGACAGGAGTCCCGGGCCCAGACACTGGCAAAACGGGAAAGGGCCCATGCCTGCTCCTACCACCGATGCACAGCCCACACTAACCCCCTTCCCATGGATCAATTTCCCTCTTCAGTCTCTGAACGCAATGGGGGCAGAACCAATGCGGCAAGCCTCACCCCCATAAACCCGCAAATTGTGTCATTGCGGAAGGGGTGGGACCTAATGATGCGAGGTGCCCACCCTCATTAGCAACCTGCAGTTGCATCAGAAGTGCAAGTAATAAGTATGTATGTATATGTTTTAGCATGTGTATATATGTGTATGTATGTTAGTGTGTATACAGTGGTGTCACGAGGGGGGTGCGGTCCAAGGGGTGACACCAAGGTGTAGACTCCAGCTCACTGGCAGGAGGCGGGTGCTGCACTGTAACATTAAGTGCAGCACTCAGCTCCTGACACTGAGGGAGCCGGCCGGCACATTGCACACAGGGACCTCCTGCACCCCTCCTAAGTAATAGGCAGTGGCACGGGGGTTCAGGCCACTAGGCCACACCCCCTTCCAGTGCAACCATGCCCCCTCCCATGTGGCAATGCCCCTTTTTGGTGAATAACACCACGGGGAGGGATGCCACTGTGTGTATATACTGTATGTGTTAGTGTGTGTATACTGTATACGTGTTAGTGTGTGTAAACTGTATATGTGTGGTATGTACAGTATATATGTGTATCTACAGTGCATCCATAAAGTATTCACAATGCTTCACTTTTTCCACATTTTGATATGTTACAGCCTTATTCCAAAATGGAATAAATTACTTTTTGTCCCCAAAATTCTACACACAATACCCCATAATGAAAATGAGTAAAAAGTTTTTTTTGCGATTTTTAGTAATATAATAAAAAAAAAACCTAAGAAATCACATGTACATAAGTATTCACAACCTTTGCTCAATACTTTGTTGATGCACCTTCGGCAGCAATTACAGCCTCAAGTCTTTTTGAATATGATGCCACAAGCTTGGCACACCTATCTTTGGGCAGTTTCGCCCATTCCTCTTTGCAGCACCTCAAGCTCCATCAGGTTGGATGGGAAGCGTTGGTGCACAGCCATTTTCAGATCTCTCCAGAGATGTTCAATCGGATTCAAGTCTGGGCTCTGGCTGGGCCACTCAAGGACATTCACAGAGTTGTCCTGAAGCCACTCCTTTCATATCTTGGCTGTGTGCTTAGGGTCATTGTCCTGCTGAAAGATGAACCGTCGCCCCAGTCTGAGGTCAAGAGCGCTCTGGAGCAGGTTTTCATCCAGGATGTCTCTGTACATTGCTGCATTCATCTTTCTCTCTATCCTGACTAGTCTCCCAGTTCCTGCCGCTGAAAAACATCCCCACAGCATGATGCTGCCACCAGAATGCTTCATTGTAAGGATGGTATTGGCCTGGTGATGAGCGTTCCTGGTTTCCCCCAAACATAATGCCTGGCATTCATGCCAAAGGGTTCAATCTTTGTCTCTCATGGTCTGAGAGTCCTTCAGGTGCATTTTGGCAAACTCCAGGTGGGCTGCCATATGCTTTTTACTAAGGAGTGGCTTCCGTCTGGCCACTCTACCATACAGGCCTGATTGGTGGATTACTGCAGAGATGGTTGTCCTTCTGGAAGGTTCTCCTCTCTCCACAGAGGAATGCTGTAGCTACGACAGAGTGACCATTGGGTTCTTGGTCACCTCCCTAACTAGGCTCCCCCAATTGCTCAGTTTAGATGGCCGGCCAACTCTAGGAGGAGTACTGGTGGTTCCGAACTTCTTCCATTTACAGATGATGGAGGCCACTGTGCTCATTGGCACCTTCAAAGCAGCAAATATTTTTCTGTATCCTTCCCCAGATTTGTGCCTCGAGACAATCCTGTCTCGGAGGTCTACAGACAGTTGCTTGGTTTGTACTCTGACATGCACTGTCAAGTGTGAGACCTTATATAACTCATGTCCAACCAACTGAATTTACCACAGATGGACTCCAATTAAGCTGTATGAACATCTCAAGGATGATCGGTGGAAACAGGATGACCCTGAGCTCAATTTTGAGCTTCATGGCAAAGGCCGTGAATACTTATGTACATGTGATTTCTTAGAATTTTTTTTATTAATTAAATTATGAAAAATTCACAAAAAACTAATTATGGGGTATTGTGAGTAGAGTTTTGAGGACAAAAATTAATTTATTCAATTTTGGAATAAGGCTGTAACATAACAAAATGTGGTAAAAATGAAGTGCTGTGAATACTTTGTGGATGCACTGTATGTGATAATGTGCATATATTGTCATATATAATTTATACATGTTTGCTATATAATGTATAAATTATATATGTGTGATTAATAAACACACACACATATATATGTGTGTATGAATATATATATATATATATATATATATATATATTATAAGGGCACTGTCTTATAACAGTACGGGGGAACCCTACATCATTTGTCCTCTGTATTTTGGCAACCAGGACTGGTTCTGAAAAGCCTGGTGCTGGTTGTGCTTAATACAGGGGACCCCCATGTTGTTTGTCCCCTATATTTAGCAGAACCAGTACTGGGGCTCCATAAGCCAGGTGATGGTTGTCTTCTAGCGGTAGGGATACGCCTTTTTTTTCTACACATTCAAGTTTCAACAGATACGTAGATAGATCTCACTGCTGCATTCGTGCATCTGTGACTTATTGATTTGATTTTCTTCCGTGCATATGCACTCGGAGTGAGCCCTCTGTCATGCACTGATGCCCCCTTTGCACTGCACCGCTGCCACTGCTGTGCACCACCGCTGCTGGCGCTACCCAGGGGTTAAAGTGGGCCGGAACAGGGCGGGACCGCATTCCGTCAGTTCTAATTGGGAATCGGTATGAAATACCACTGGCTGCATGGCCGGCAGTTCGATTCCCAGCAGCCCGACAGAGGGTCAGATCCCGGCAGCGGCAGCCCGACAGCGCTGGAAATCCTGATCGTACTCAGGTAAGTATATACTTACCTAACCCCCCTAACCCTAACCCTCCTTAGGGGTGCCTAACCCAAACCTCAACCCCAAGTGCCTAACCCTAATCCCCCCTGTAAGTGCCTAACCCTAACCTCCCTTTCCCCGCTGCCTAAACCTAAGCCCCCCGGGGGTGCCTAACCCTCCCTCCCCCTGGCCTAACTATAACCCTCCCAGGGGGTGCCTAACCCTAATTCCCCCCCAGATGCCCTAAACCTAACCCTCTCCCCCACGATTGTCCGCTTGTGGCGCCCGGCTTTCGGGAAAATGACAGACGTCTAGATATAGACACCTGTCATTTAACCCATGCCGGGCTAAAGCAGTTGGGAAGCCAGCTGTTGGGATCACGTCAGCCGGTTTCCTGATTGCATCCCTCTAATTGGAGGCAGAACCAGTTCCACCTCCACCCGCCCACCTTCCCCGGCCTCAGAAACTGGCAGCTGCAGACTGTGAGCCTGCTGCTGTCACAGGACCACTATTATTGGCTAAGTCTGCCACGCATGGCCGCCAACCTTCCCCGGCTTGTCCACCTTCATTGCTCATCTGGACACATACGCCCTCCCCTGACGTGATTGAGACCCTGAGAGCCAGCTCTTGAGAGCAGGTTCTTCTGGACTTTCATGCCCGACGAGCCTTTGGACACCCAGGTATCCTAAAGACCATGGAATTTCTGTCCCAGTCCGTGTGGCCTATCCTTCCCGCCGATAACTGGAAATTTGTGCTCGCTTGTGAGACCTGTGCCCATAATAAAACTCCTCACACCGCTGCCACTATCTGTTCCCAAAAGGCCATGGTCCCACATTGCCATGGACTTTGTTGTGGATCTTCCCATATCGGCCGGTTGTTCCATGATTTGGACGGTGGTGGACAGGTTCAGCAAGATGGTTCATTGTATTCCGCTGCCAAAGCTTCCATCTGCTAAAGAACCTGTGAACATGTTCATACAACATGTCTTCCGATTACACAGGTTACCAGTCGATGTGGTTTCCAACCGAGGGTTGCAATTCATTGCAGTTTTCTGGAAACACTTCTGTTCTGCCCTGGGGATACATCTTAGCCTGTTGTCTGGATATCACCCACAATCTAACGGGCAAACAGAGAGAACCAATCAGAACCTAGAGCAATATCTGCGGTGCCACATCTCCAAGTGCCAGAATGACTGGGTGTCACATTTGCCTTTAGCGGAATTTGCCTATAACAACTCCTGCCATTCTGCTTCCGCGGTGTACCAATTCTTCTGCGCTATGGGTCAACACCCTAGGGCTAATTCATTTGATGTCAGCTTCTCTTCATCCACGGACCCTCCTGTGGTCTCCAAATTATGGCGCATTTTGTGTAAGGTCCATGCAAATTTGATCAAAGCCTCAGCCCAGGCCAAGAGGATCGTGGACAAATGTAGAAAGCCATGTACCTTTCAGAGAGGAGATCTGGTCTGGCTTTCTACCAGGGACATCAGACTTCATCAACCCACTAAGAAGCTCTGTCCCAAGTTCATTGGTCCTTTTCGGATCATCACACAGGTCAACCCGATGACTTTCAGACTTCAGTTACCAGCTTCCCTCAGGATCAACAACTCCTTCCACTGCTCCCTTCTTTGGGACTCCTTGGGTATCCAGACCTGGACCAGTGGAGGTTTGAGGCCAACAAGAATGCCTTGTTGAAAGAATCCTGGATTCCAGGGTTTCTAGGAGCCACCTCCAGTTTCTGGTGCACTGGAAGAGTTATGGACCTGAAGAGCAGTCATGGGTGGCAGAAGATGCCTTACATGCTCCCAGGCAGAAGGCGGTGTTCTTCCGGGACTTCCCATTTAAACCGGGCTCTAGGGGTTCTTCAACTCAGCATCAAGGGGGGGGGGTACTGTTACAAGTCCAGTCCAGGACTTGTACATGGTTCAAGATCCTCCTGCTCCTGATCCTGTTCCCACTGGACCTGCCTCCAGGGGATCTGGACATCTGAGACCTGGGCTGGGTTCCACCCAAGTCACCTGATGAGTCCTTCCTCTATTTAAACACACTGGACTTTTGCTGCCTCGCCAGCTAGAGCGTTTATTTCAGTGCTCGGCTCTGCTGCATGGTCAGCTTTTCTCCTGCCTCACAGCTACTTCACTGTGGACTGCTTCCCGGACTCCAGCAGCCATTCTTCTACAGTCTGCACTCCCAGCTTCCAAGCCATTCCAGCAGCCCTTCTTCTACAGTCTTCACTCC
Organism: Taudactylus pleione; assembly: GCA_031769625.1. NCBI lineage: Eukaryota > Metazoa > Chordata > Amphibia > Anura > Myobatrachidae > Taudactylus > Taudactylus pleione. Next base: position 4,046,397 of record JAUIMM010000265.1, read on the forward strand.
TGGCTTCCAAGCCATTCCAGCAGCCATTCTTCCACTGCCTGCAGTCCCGGCCTCCTAGCCATTCCAGCAGCCATGACCCACAGCCTGCATCATCGGCTCAGTAGCTGCTACATCGGCCTCAGGCCGCTCCACTCAGCTACTCAGCCAAATCTCCGGCAACTTGCCACACCATCGACTCACGAGTCACACCTTCAGCTCAGTGGCCATTATATCGGCCTCAGGCCGTTCCACACAGCTACTCAGCCAAATCTCCGGCAACTTGCCGCACCATCGACTCACGAGTCACACCATCGGCTCAGTAGCTGCTACTCCGGCCTCAAGCCACTCCACTCAGCTACTCAGCCAAATCTCCAGCAACTTTCCGCATCATCGACTCACGAGTTGCATCATCGGCTCAGTATCTACTACACTGGCCTCAAGCTGCTCCACTCAGCTAATCAACCAAACCTCCGGCAAATTGCCACACCATTGACTCACAAGCTGCAACATCAGCCACAGCCGCATCATCGGCTCAGTAGCTGCTACATGGGCCTCAAGCCGATTTGCTCAGTTACTCACCCGTTTCTGCCGGTGGTTAGCCATGTATTGTGTGGCATTCAGCCAGTTGTCCAGGACAATAATTAACATTTCTTTCCACCTTGTCTGTTCCTCTCTCCCACAGGGACTTCTTGATGTTGGATCCCCGACATTCGTAACATCACCCTGCTCCCACTCCCCACTGTGTAATTACCCTGCACTACTGCTGTGGGCATTATGTGTAAGGGGCACTACTGGTGTGGGCACTACTACTGTGATCAGTATGTGTATAAGGGACTCTACTCTGGGCATTGTGTATAAGGGGCACTGCTGTGTATATGAATAAGCTACACTATGTGGAGTAATGTGAATCAGGGGCACTATGTGCGGTGTACAGCATGCGCTGTACCTTTATTGAAAAAGCACCAAGGGCGGGGTTGGGTGAGTTCCAACATGTCTCTAGGACCACTTTAAACACTGCCACTACCACACATGCCTACAGCCGTCTTGCACTCTGCACCTCCCAAATCAACCTCCTGTGTGCTGTCCCCTCTTCCACCTGCATTAGTGTACCATTTTGTTGCCCTTCTCCCCTGCAGGTGGCCCGGTTTGCTCATCCAAACCCTGATAGTTAATACATTTTAAAAAAGCTATGAAATTCCATAGACAAAAAATGTGTGTATTCCAATGAGCACACAATTCTGTGAATTAGCAGCTCTACCATTTTGTGAGTGACAGCAATCTCATTCTGTGAGAGTGCTGAATCTGCAGTTAACCACAGGGTATGATGGCATACCATATCTGTATTGCGCAAGGAACACGTCCATTAAGCCTTAATGATTGTAATTTCATTGCTTTTTGAAGTTTGAGTGGCAGAAAATCAATAGGTTTTGTGAAATTTCAGATCATGTCTAAGCAGCCTTAATGGGACATGTGAAACCATATGCGTTAGCCCCTGCCCTTGTTTAATAATAAAAAAAAATCCTTTGGAGTAAGAGCACGTGATGTCATGACATCATGCCACTCTGCTGGAAGGAAGAGGTCAGAGGGGCTGCGGCGTGTGAGGAGCAGCACCAGCCAGACTTGGAGGAGAAGAAGCCAGAAGGAAGGAGCATTCTTTATGGTATAGCGGAGGGAAGTGAGAGGCAGGGCCAGGGGCCCTGCCTATTTTGCCAGTCCCAGACCTGACAATTTCTAATGGCAGCCCTGATCAGACCTGTTGTAATTGTGCATGAGAGGAATTGTTACTCGATGTTCCCGATGTATACACAGGATTGCAATGTATTACGGATGTGTGAAAGTGGTAGCGGATGTCTCTATGCTGGCTTTGGGTGTCTCTGTACTGGCTTTGTGATTGCAGACATTAGTATTTTTTTGCAGCAGACCTGTATGCGTAATTGCAGCTGCGATCGCAATAGTGATCCATAGTGAATCAGGCCCATAGTTCTATGAAACACATGACTGGAAAGTTATGTGTCAATGCATGTTTAGAAAGTATAAGAAATATAAATGAGGGGGAATCTGTATATTTAAGTAATAAGGCTGCCATTTTGTGCACATGGGAAGGGAGACTGATTCAGCTACACACAGAATTTAGTATGGGTGGCCATGAAAACCAGAGATTTATCAACAATTACAATCAGAGTTAACACCAGAGTTTCAGTATACTGAGAAGAAAGAGAGTTATGAGTAAAAAATTGAGTTAAACTTAAAAAAAATGAGTAGACATGAAGTGCAGTATTACGCTAAATAAAAATCTTTTAGTAAGAAAAATAAATCCATGAAGCTAAACAATTGTGTTAAAAATTATGAAGAAAAAAAAGAGAGCTTTTAAGTATAACAATTTGAAGGAATTTACATGGGAGTAAAAATACAGTAGAGAAAGTAACACATTTTCAAAATGGAATTTAGGCATTTTTTTATGTCAATAAAAAATAGTAAACAATTGAAACCTTTTGAAATACATAAATACATAACAAGCCATGGGTAAACACAGATCAAAATAAACAGTGGTAGTGTTTGCAAAAAAATCACCTTGATCAACCAGTAAAACTAATGATCAATTAAAGACACATACAACACAACATTATCATGTTTGCCAAAACCATCTTTCACAGACCTTTCGGGCGGGATAATATATTAAATGAAACTTGATTACCTTGAGAAAGGTAACCCAGCAAAATGAGCATTGACGTGCTGCTGGGCATTACGTATTTAGACATATACATGCTATAAGACCAGTGGTGGGCTGGGCAGGGGGGCAGGGCGCCATCTGCCCCCCCAGGCCAGTACAATTGTGCAGAACTAGGGCTGCAGCAGCTCTGTCTTTGTACTATGCCTGACAGCCGGGAAAGTTCACCCGTCTGCCTCCTGGCTGTCAGTGTCAGGCTGTGGCACAGTAAAGTTAGCCTGAGAAGGGGCCGGCTTATACAGACGGGCCATCAGGGGGGTTCAGGAGTTACAACTGTTTAGGACAGGGGCAGATGGAGTGTGGCTGGGGGTTTCATACACGCATGTAGGGGGGGTTTCTGAGTACCTAGAAACCACCCATGGCCACCGCTCCATCGATGCACAGCTAAACATCATTTTATTTATTTATTTAATTGAAGGGAGCTGCCGGAGTTCAGGCAACTGTGCCTGCTCTTACTGGCTGCTGCTGGAGCTGGGCTGGCTGACTGTAGGGGGAGCTGGTGCGGCAGTGCGCAGCTCCTTCTAGGAAGTTCTGATGGGGCAATGATTGCCAGAGGGCCAGGCTGAGCTGCCGCCGGGTGACTGTATTTCCGGTGGTTTCTCCTGCACCTGGAGCCACAGGTGAAGTTATGGGGTGCCCAGTGGGGGAACAGCCGCCGGTGGGGGGTTACTGCCAGCGCTGGGGTTTACTGCCAGCAGGGGGGAGGGGTTGCCAGTGGGGATGTGCCTGTGTTTATGTTTTTTTGTGAAAGATGTGTGTGTGTCTGCATGTGTGTCAGTGTCTGTATTGGTGTGTGTGTCTTTGTGAGTGTCTGTCCAGGTTAGAGTGTGTCTGTGTCAGTGTGTGTGTGTAATGCCGAACTGACTGTCCATCATCTATATATATATATATATATATATATATATATATATATATTCACTGTATCAACAGTTTGTATGGTCCTGATGACGGGGCGACAGCTCTGAAACTGTTGATATTTTTACAATACAAGCTATTGTTCTTTACACTAGTGTCCTAGTGCCGTTTGTTTTTTGTATATATATATATATATATATATATATATATATTTGTGGATATATATTTTTTTGTATTTGGAAACTCCCCTTTCAAATTCCTGCGTTTGCCACTGGGTTTAAACTACAAACTGCTTAGCTGGGATCATTAGTGACTGCAGAAAGGCTGGATTATTATGGAAGAACCTGCCCTGGGAAACCCCTCTCACAGACTTGCCTACCAGATAAGCATCACTTCCTCGGCTCTGCAGTAGCCCCGCCCCCAACTCTCTTCTCTTCCTTCCTCCGAGTCCCTGCTTTCATTGGCATGGCACAGAAGAAGGCTGGCACTGTAGTTGCGGAGCACACCACACCACAGAGGTACTCCCTTTCCTTTGCAGTCTCTCTTTGTCCCTGTCTCCCTTGCAGTCTCTCTCACTGTCCCTTTCTCCTCTGCAATCTGTTTCACTGTCCCTTTCTCCCCTGCAATCTGTCTCACCATCACCTTCTCCCCTGCAGTCTCTCTCACTGTCCCTTTCCATTGCAGTCTCTCTCTGTCCCTGTCTACCCTGCAGTCTCTCTCACTGACTCTTTCTCCTCTGCAATCTGTTTCACTGTCCCTTCTCCCTGCAATCTGTCGCAATTTCACCTTCTCCCCTGCAGTCTCTCTCGCTGTCCCTTTCTCCCCTGCAGTCTTTCTCACTGTCCCCTACTCCCCTGCAGTCTCTTTCACTGTCCCTTTCTCCCCTGCAGTCTCCCTCACTGTCCCTTTCTCCCCTGCAGTCTGTCTCACTGTCGCTTTCTCCCCTGCAGTATCTCCCCCTGTCCCCTTATCCCCTGCCATCTCTCACTGTACCTTTTTCCCTTGCCATCTCTCTCACTGTCCCATTCTCCCCTCCAGTGTCAATCACTGTCCGCTTTCCCTTTGCTGTTTCTCCCACTATCCCCCTTTCCCCTTCAGTTTCTCTAATTATTGTCTGATAAATTTCTGCTACACAACCCTTCCCATCTGTGCCTCTGCATCTTTACTCACATGTGCCTATGCTCCATTCCCGCATGTGTCCCCCTTTCCCCTTAAAGTATGGCTGGTGGCTGCAATCAGAATGAAGTCCATATCCAATTAGCCACGAAAAGCCGTGTTTTTGCTATAAGTGTTCACAGGTGCAAAGTTTTTGCACAAAACTGCGTATCGTGCAATCCTGTGCGACATTTTTTATGTGCAAAAACTCCATAGACAAAAAATTGCAAACGTTTTTCACCCTCTCAGGGCTGGTGAAAAAATTAGCAAAATCCTTATTTTTGGTTAAAAATGTAGGGACCACTATGTCACTAATGGCAACTTAGGCAATTTTTTTTTAATTAGCTTAATTTGGCCAATAATTACATAATTTTGGGGTGAAATATTAAAAGTGTTGGAAAATGGATTTCAAGTAAAAGGTCAGATATTTTGGGGGACTTTATGGATGGACATGTATTTTAAACATTGTAGGTGGCTGCACCATGTGTATTTTTCCACACACCTTTAGGACACAAAATATACTTGCACCCATTTTCATGTATACCTAATTTAAGTGCAACATTTATTTTGGCCCAAAAAACGTGTGTTTTATAATTTTTCCAATATTATACAAATATGCATAAAACAGCCATTTAACTCAGTTTAAGAACCCCAAATACTTTTCTTAGGGTCACTAATACACTTATATATTGATTTCCTATGTCAATTAGGCTTTTTATGGGGTACAGACAGATTTCCTCAAATTCACCTGTACTTTTCTCTAGTTTGTCGTGCAAATGCATTTTCACGTCTTTGTAGTGTGAAAAATGGGAGCGTGCATAGAAAAAAAGACACGAAAATATCGCACCAAAACACGTGGATTGTGCAAAAACTTCTCCAACGTTAAGTTTTCGCTTTTTTCGTAGCTAATTGTTTATGGCCCTTAGTGTGGATGGATGGAGGATCAATTGCGTTCAATGTCACAAAACTGAACCTAAGGAGAGCAGGTAAGCACAATTTTCTGTTACTAAAGGACATATTTATCACAATCCACATTTTTAAATTGGATGTAATAAATATTTTTTGGCCAAATTTGTAATGTGTATATTAATATTTTCACATACATTTACTAAACTTCTCTTGCCAGGAGATGGACTCCGATAAGAGCCTGTCCTGTTAAAGAGCTGGAAGCAGTGTCATAGTGTAATACTATCACACTGCTTCCTGGTTTGGGTCCACGGCGCACAACACTGTGCATGCACGGCTATCAGATCTGGAGCACCCTGCTCTAGAAGAATTTGCTAACTTGTACCCCACAGGCTACTATAGGGTAATGCCATATGTAGATGGCATTACCTTATCAGGTATGCTTCACAGTGTGCTGATAGAAAAGCCGGGGCCACTTGCTTGTGTTTGTCCCCCAGGCTTAAAGTTGCCAGCCAGCCCCTGTATAAGACATTAATTATCTATAAATTTACTTGTTAATTGCATGAATAAGATGTGTCAGTTCCTGTATGTGTGAAGAGGATATGAACATAAGTTAGAGTTATCTTGCATGCGACTAAGATACAAATCAATCAAAGAAGGTACAATCAAGTCATAGCTGAAGTTAACAGAATCATAATGAAGGTGAAGTTCAGTTTGTAAACAGCAGAGATCCAGGTGCATTCAGAGCAATGTTACCTTATGATCTGTGCAATATGCTATGAACTTACTGTGAGACTGCCAGATCTCTCATTTTATGGCAGAAAAAAACATGTACAGTAGGGGTAGAGGGCCTAACCGAGGTTGGAGTCAATAAACATTAAATTATTTGTGCATTAAATTGCAACTAAATTTACTGTTTCACTGAATCAGTGACCAAATAAATCTAGGTACACAATGGAGAGATGTCAGGACGATATGCAATTTCTTAATGACATATCGCCGACATCGCTCAGTGTGTACTGGCAATTGCACGCTCCTGCGGATACTAGTTACGGTTGCCTGATTTGTGCTGCACATCAAACCTAGCAATATTGCTAGCGGACATTTCAAACAAACATTAAAAATTATGACTGAAAGATAAAAACGAAGCAGGAATATTTTTATAAGAATACATTGAGTTCTATATCTACATTAAGCCCTAATGGCTGAAAAGTTTTTAGAGAATAAATCCATTTGGTTTCATTTCTCTTTAATATATCAACTATGTTACCACCTCTCCAATGGAGTACAATTATTTGTATACCAACAAATTTAAGACCAGACGGATCTTTATTGTGGTTATCAAGAAAATGTTGGGACACGCTATGGGTTTTCAATCCTTTTTTTATATTTTTATAAAAATATTCCTTCTTTGTTTTTATCTTTCAGTCATCATTTTTAATGTTTGTCTTCAATGTCTTCATTTAAAAAAAAAACTCTTTTTTTTTTTTTTTTTTTTTTGTGAAATACTTACATTTATTTTAGAAATAACACAATAAATCATAACTGCTTGTTACACTACCATTATTCTGTCTTTGCAGTGACATATAGGAACAATTAATATACATAATCATACGTGTGCGTTTACTTTCTGCGCAGAGGGAAATCATGCATGATACATGCTGCAAACTGGCGTAGTACTCATCCCAAAATGTTTTGCTTCATTTAACCTGAAATCTTGGTTGTTCATTTTTTTTTTTTTTTAATAATATTTTTATTGATATTATTGCATAAAATTTGACAGAGAACATATTTCTCAACATACAATAGTAACAATACCATATCGTGGCAATGTAGAAAAGTAAAAAAATAAACAAAAAAAAGACAAAAACAAAAACACATGGCATAGAATGATAAAAAGAAAGCATTCTCCTCTCTATAGTCAGTATTTTAAAGAATTCATACAGAAAACAAAGTATGAACCATTTAAGAATGAATTTGTATAAAATATTCCCATACAACCTAATTGATTTATGCATGACATGGTTTATCCTTAGAATGGTGGGTGACCTTTCTCTAGTATCTCCATATTATACCATGTGGTCATAACTGCCACCCTACGTATATTTTCTTTGAGAGATGGAGATAGATTATTGATATAGGGGAGCCATATTTCAAAGAAGTTCTTTGCATTATTTTCAATATCGAGTGAACTTTCCACCCAATCCATCTGATAGAGATACATTAGTCTCGGTAGCATAAGCGTTAAAGGAATGGGATTAGGATCAATCCACTGTGACAAGATAGTTTTTTTTGCTGTTCCCGCCACCCTGGCTAATAATAAACATTTTCCTTTTGTTAGTCTTGGTTGGGTCTCATTAGAATAATGGTTCCATAGCGCCCATGCCATTGATATCTCAAAGGAAATATGTAATATATTATTTATATAGGATTGTACTTCTTTCCAAAAAATCTGGACAATCTCACACGACCACAAGCAATGAACTATGTCAGCATTGGGAGCTGAGCATTTAAAACAATTAGAATTGTCTGATATTCCTGTTAAATGTCTAAGTTTTGGTGTGTAGTACGCTCTATGCAATATTTTATAGTGCATCTCAGCATATGAAGATGAGACTAACTGCTTATTTAGTGTATTCCAGGATGTAATGATGCATTGGAGCGTTAATTCCGGAAATGTATCTGACCATTTGGCTAAGCCTGTATCTACCTTAGCAAGATCCAAACGTCTTCGTACATAATCATAGAGCATTGAAGTAGACCATGGATCTCCCATCCTGCTCCTCACTACAGCGTCTAGAACATTGACTCTATTCAATTGATCAAGTTGCGACATTTTTTTTAAAATATAGCTTCTTACTTGAAAATAAGCAAATACTGGAAAATTAATATTAGGATAACGCTCCTTAAGTACAGACAAAGACAGTATTGTGGAACAGTCTTCATCTAAAAATTTGTAGATCGGGCTAAGTCCCCGAAGATTCCAGTCCCTAAAAGTCCTTGCAGATATATCATCTTGTAGAGTGACATCACAAAAAATAGTTTGAAACAAAGACTCTGTGTGTGAAAGATGAAGTCTCTTCCTCAACAGTCGCCAAGCAGAACAAGTAGTATTTAGCAGAGGGTTGCATTTAATCTCTGGAGCAATTTGTGAGGGCAGAGTATGCAATAGATTAACCAAATTACACTCAGGGCTGAAAGCCTGATCCAGTTCCTTATATGCAAAACAACTGCTATTCCCTATCCAATCGAGAGCATATCTATAATTGGCTGCGATGGCATAATCCTGTGCGCATGGTAAATTTACCCCTCCCAATGATAATGGTTGTTGTAACTTTAATAACGAAATTCTGGGTCGTTTGTTAGCCCATATAAATTTGGATAGTGCTCCATTAATTAGTTTAACATCAGTTTTTGCTAAAAGAAAAGGAAGCATCTGGAGTGGGTATAATAATCTGGGGAAGGAAATCATTTTATAGAGTTGGCATCTGCCCAAAAAAGATAAAGGCAAATGTTTCCATCGTTCAAAATCTTGTAGCAACTGCTGAACAGAAGGTGTAATATTAGCTGCATATATATTTTCTATCTTATTTGGAAATTTTAGTCCTAAATATGTTAGATGACCCTGAGCCCATCTAAAGGGAAATTGATCTCCCCATGCTAATCTAGCCTCCGCATACAGTGCTAAAGCTTCAGTTTTGCTAAAATTCACCAGAAAACCTGAGATGTCATGAAAATCTTTTAATATCCTCAATAATGATGGAAAAGCCTTCTTTGGTTCACTAAAATATAAAAGAAGATCATCTGCAAAAGCTGATACCTTAATCATAGAGTTCCCTAGCAAGACTCCCGTCCATAGATCATCTTTGATAAATGTGCGTATTAAAGGGTCTAAAGCAATATCAAAAAGCAATGGGGATAAAGGACATCCCTGACGTGTGCCTCTTGACAAATAAAAGGGAGAAGAGTTCCATCCATTAATTGTCAGGAAGGCAGTGGGGCGTGTATAAAGTAATCGAAAAATATTAATAAAGCCGGTACCAAATTGCTGCATGTGTAAGATACGTGATATATGTGACCAGGAGACGCGATCAAACGCCTTATCGGCATCACAACTAACTATTATAGTCTCTCTATTATTTATTTGTTTAGATCGTGTCAAAGCTGCTATCAACATTCGTACATTATGTATAGATGTACGTCCCTTAACAAATCCATTTTGTGCTGGGTGGAGTATCCTAGGAAGAATATTTTGAAGTCTCTGAGCTAGTAACTTAGTGAACAATTTTAAATCCTGGTTTAATAATGATATGGGTCTGTAGGACTGAACTAATGTGGGGTCCTTTCCAGGTTTTGGCAAAACTATAATTCTGGCTTCGTTAAAACCAGTCGGCGGTGGTTTCTCTCCAATAATAGCATTAAATAAGGACAACAAATGTGGCAGCAATTGAGTGGAAAGAATCTGATAATATTCTGCTCCAAAGCCATCAGGTCCTGGGGTCTTACCTTTAGGTAATGTTTTAATTAACTGTATCAATTCCGTCTCCGATATTGGTTCTACCAAAGATTCTCTTTCCTCCTCCGTTAATAATGGCAAACCTGCTTCCCTCAAAAATCTTGTAGCTGACTCAGGAGAATCGGGAGGAGCCGTGTATAATTGTTTATAATATTGTTGAAATTGTTCTGAAATATCAGCTGAACCCGTAACACAAGTACCCAAATTATTCTGTAATTGAAGAATATTTGAAGATGTATTGTGGGTTTTGGCTAAATTTGCTAATAATCTGCCTGGTTTATTACATCCTCTAAAATATTTGTTACGTTGAATATTATGTGAATATTGGGCACGTTCTTCACACAAAAGATCGTATTCATTTTTAGCTTCCACATATCTCCGCCTATTCTCAGGTGTCTCGTTCAGAATGCGTGTGTCATACGTTTTAGTCAAGTGTTTGTTAGAGGAATCCAATTTAGAAGTTAGCAGCTTACGTCTCCTGGTCACATACTCCATAATCTGTCCTCGAAGCACCGGCTTTGAAGTAGCCCAGAATAAGTTAATATCCTCCAAGTGTTCAATATTATAATTTGTATAATTACAAAATGCTCCTTCTAAATGGGTACGGAAATCATTTGATTTACTCAAATACGCCGGGAATCTCCAATTATATGAAGTATATATGGGGGATTGTAATGAAAGAGTGAACCATATCGGAGCATGATCTGAGACTGCTATGGGTGCTATCCCTGAAGACTCTATCCTTTGATATAAAGAGCGAGATATTAACCAAAAATCTATTCGTGAAAAAGTGTGATGTGGATGTGAGTAAAAAGTATATTCACGAGATACTGGATTTTGACATCTCCACGGGTCGCACAGTTGCAGTGAATCTACTAGCAACTGTACAGGGGACACCAAAGCCTCTCTATTTCTACCTGGAATGTTGGATCTATCCAAACCTTGAGATATTACACAATTAAAGTCACCTCCTATAATCAATTCACCTTCCATCCAGTCATTCAGTCTAATATATAAATTTGTGAAGAATACTTTATTTGGACCAGTAGGAGCGTATATAGTAGCCAAGGTATAGATCGAATCATGTAGTGATATCTTTACAAAGAGATATCTACCTTCAGGATCTATCAATGTGTCTTTAATAGTATATGGGATATTTTTGCGAAAAAGAATCAAAACTCCTCTACGCTTGGACGTGAAGGAGGCAGCTTTATAGTCACCTATCCATGTATCTCTTAATTTATTGGGGTCCCTAGAATTCCAATGCGATTCTTGCAAAAATGCCACATCCGGTTTCATGCTTTTTAAATGTTTAAGGACCTTACGTCTCTTGACAGGCGTATTTAATCCCTCCACATTCCATGAAATGAATTTAAGTACTGACTTAACCCTCGTGGAGTCTGAAGAAATCACTGCCATATCAACCTATTCCCACTCTGGGTGCTGAACAGTAAATAATCCTAATACTTGCACCACCCCCACCCGTCCCAGCGAGCAGGTATCGGGGTAAGAGAGCACACTTTTCACGAAACCACGTCATGATAAATATAACAAAGAGAACATATATCTCCGTAAATAACCATGTAAGTAACAAATAAAATTTTTGTGAATTTTTACGAACCCAATAGTGCGATTGGAATAATCGCCTTATATAACAATGATATAAAAAACGTTTAGAAAAGAGAATTGTAATACCTATATAGGTGTCATGAGACCATTGTAAACACAATAAAATTATGTTGCCCCAAAATTTTTCTTGATATAAAAACTCTTGATAAACTAGAAGAGAAACTAGCATGGGATTTGTTAATGGTCCACATTTTGGCCACCCAGAACACCACAGCAATAAAAGTATTACCACTGCAGTATAGTATATAACAAAAAACTGTACCATAATATTAAAATAATTAAATGCAAATATCAACAAACAGATATAGAGAACATTTAGCATATAGAACCTGAATGTACTTCACTCATAGGGAATTCTTCACATATAATGAAGCATCTGTGACCCATCAATCATAACCCTGTGGTGAAGTGTCAGATGGAAGTGAGTCCACAAAGTTCTTTGCAGCTTGTGGTGTTTCAAAGAAATACGTTTTTCCTTCATAGGAAATTCTCAACTTGGCTGGATATAATAAGGCGAAACGGTGTCCCCTTTCAAATAAACTTTTGCAGATAGGAGCGTATTCCTTTCTTTTTGTTGCAACCATATAAGAGAAGTCTTGGAACAGGAGTATCTTAGCTCCCTGATATCGTAGCTCTGATTGTTTTCTGTATGCTTCCATTAGTCGAGCTTTGTCAGCATAATTCAATACTCTCATAATAACAGGTCGTGGTCTGTTTCTGGTGTTTTGTCTGTCTGGACCAATACGATGGACCCGTTCCACCATCAGCACTCCCTGGTCAGGGACACTCTTTAATTCATGAGGCAACCATTCAGAAACAAGTGTCATCAACTCAGTAGTTTTAATGGTCTCAGAGAGACCAATTATGCGCACGTTGTTCCTCCTGTTTCTATTTTCAAGATCTTCCAACTTATCTTGCATGGATACTGCTGCCTTTTCTTGGGTTAATAAGTCAGCCTTAAGTACAACAAGCTCATCCTCCAAGTCTGAAATCCTTTGTTCCGCCTCTGAGATACGTTGATCATGTTGTGTCAATTGTGTCAAGGCTGAGTCTAAAGAGTCTTTCAATGGGGCTAATTTTTGATCCAATAATGAAGCTAAGATGTTGGTAATCTCATGCGTTGTGAGAGGGCCAGCAGTACTGTTGGTTCCAGCATCTGACTCCCGGTCCCTAGGGCTACTTCCCGGGCTAGCATTCTGAGAAGTCGGGGAAGATGAGGAGGCGGCCGAAGGAGCCTCTCGTCCCCTGCCCCTTCCTGTCTGATGTCCCTTAGGACCTCTAGGTGTTTTGACCACATGTCGATCCATAGCGCTATCTGACTGTTAACAGTAAGGACTATGACGAAAGTGTGTACAGTCAATTGATGTAAATGTCTGTTGCCCTTGTTATTGGGCTCTGATTCTGGTGTTCTGGGAGTGTGTGGAAAGGATGATAGCCCACTACTTCTTACCAGGACCCCCACAGAAGATTAGTGATAAACGTCCACTTCTCTTACTACTCGTCTCAATTGAATAAGACAGTTGTGTTTTAATATAGACTCCGTGAGCCAGCAGTCACTCAAATAGGACCGCCCACCAGATTTCAGCATTGACTTTCTTTGTAAAATTAAGTTTTTAGTATATGATGACTGCATTCACTCTTTTGATTTGAGATAGACAGCTGTTCAATGTGGCCGGAGGTAATGTGGTATTCGATGAAAGATTATGTCAGAGCAAACAGCAGTACAAACGCAGCTTATAACTGCAGCATCTTCAGAGAAAAGCAGTTAGGCCGTGTTACTACAAGTTGCAGTGTCTACCTGGGAGGGAAACCCCAGCAGGGAAAACCCACACAGGAAAGTCCTCTATGAAGTTTTGTCTTGTCAAAGATAAATTTATGGGAGATCTATCTCCAGGTCACAAAGGGAAGCCTTTTAACCAGCACATAATGGGGGGAAGCTGCTGTATATAGAGAAAGCCCAGTAGTGTATGAGTTATCCAGGAGTTTGCACTCCTCAGCATAGACCCATGGGTCTTATTCAGCCAAGAGAGAGCCAGATGCTATAGGTATGTCACCCAGGGCACTCACCCCTAAGTCTGGCCCAGTCCTGGATGCAGGCAAGTCTCAGAGTCCGTCCTCAAAACGGTGGCCCCCCGCGGGATGCGGCTCCGACCGCGGGCGTTTTCCGGCTGTTGGCGGTCTAAATTCACCCACCGCCTGTCTCCACGTCCCCAGCAGAGCCCAGCGGAGGGTCAGGGAGACCGTGGAGATGTCCGGCGGTGGCGCGGCAACTCCGCCGAATCCGCGGGCTCACAAATCTAGTCCCCGGCTTCTGGAGGTGCAGTAGGCCGCAATGACGCCGGAGCCGGAGGTCACTCCTGGAACAAACAGCGGGGCTCAGCAGAGCATGCGGCGGCTCAGGGCAATCGATAGGGCCCCCCAACACAGCCGGTATTTGGGTATTGGTGTCCTTTTAGTGGGGTTTCAGAGGAGCCGATCTGGGACACGTCTTCCTCCCTCAGATGTCAAGCCACGCCCCCCCCCCCAAAAAAAAACAACTCTTTTTTTATATGTTTTTATTTTAATTTTTAATATTTATTCATAGTTATTATTTTTAAAAAAAAATCCTTATTATGAAACCATATGTTTTTACATTGGCCCATGAGCTTACCGCTCTATTCAGCCATTTTTTAATGACCACTTCTGTTTTTTTATTTTTGCTTAATAAAGTTTTCCCTATATAAGGAAGTATTTCAAGAGCAGGAAATCATCCTTGGAAAAGTACCTAGGCAGGTACGAAACGTGTTGGACCCAAAAGACAGAGTGGAGGAAAAACAGTGGAGCATCAATGGACTACACTTTGACGATCTCCCTGACCCGCTGACGTCATCTTGTGCTGCCGCTTACAGCTGCCGCTGCCCCACTAACACATCGTGCGGCTTCTGGTGCAGTGCAGGCAAGACAACACGCTACCAGCACCGGAAGCTGAAGAGAAAGGTAGGGACAGTTAGGTCGCATTTGATGGAATATACCACTGCACGCTTGCTTGGACCTGCCTCTAACATTTCCCAAAAGAGCTTAAACATATGGTTTCAGTGTTTTATGTTTGTTTGTTTGTTTGTTTGTCTTTTACCTTTTCTTTCCTTTTCCCTTATACAATTTATTTAGTTTAAAGCACTCATTCTCCTTTCTTACAGTTGATCTTTATAACTGAGCAGCTGTACAGACATACATATCTAGCGCAGTTCATTTATTTCCATTTTTGCCTGTTAAATTCCAGCCAGCCCATCACTCCATGTTGGTAATAGAGTTTCTCAAACTTCTGGTTCCCAATCTCCAGTTTGTCAGTCAAGTTCCTGAGCCAGTCTAGCTGTGCTTTGTTGCCGTTATTTCATCCAGGTGGTTCTACCTGTATCCTGTCCACTCGTGCTGCTTGTTCCATCTGGGCAGCATGGTACGCTTCCAGCCTCGGAAGCATCCATCACCATCCAGCGCCTTGTGTCAACCTAGCGGCACTGGTCTTAAATTGGCGCTCCAGGTGCAGAGCTCAGTGCACCACCGCTAGTGTAAGCCCGGCGGCGCTGTTGGCAACTCTGCATTCCAGGTGCACAATTTAGCACACCGTCGCAAGTGCCATCCTGGCGGCACTGGTAGCAACTCTGCGTTCCGGGTGTGCTATTAGCACACCATCACCAGAGTCATCCCGGTGGCACTAGTAGCAGCGCCACGTTCTTGTGCATATCTCACCTGAGACTGAGCCCAAAGGCTGCACCGGTCCTGGGGCCCCAGGTCACTATCAGCCCCCAAGGCTGCTGCAACAGCCCAAAGGCTGTATCACTTCATCAGTCCCTTGGCCATGACTATAAAGGCCATCATCAGCGCTCAAGGCTGCTCCGACAGCCCAAAGGCTGCTACAAATCCTTAGTCCCTTGGCCATGACTATAAAGGCCATCATCAGCCCTCAAGGCTGCTCTGACAGCCAAAGGCTGCTACACGCCCTTAGTCCCTTGGCCACGACTATAAAGGCTATCATCAGCCCTCAAGGCTGCTCCAACAGCCAAAGGTTGCTACACATCCTTAGTCCTTTGGCCATGACTATAAAGGCCGTCATCAGCCCTCAAGGCTGCTCCAACAGCTCATAGGCTGCATCACATCCCTTACCCTCGGCCACAACTAGTCGAAGCAAATTAGCCGCAAGGCGGCCTCAACAACCCAAAGGCTGCAATCACATCCTTGACCCTTGGCCACAACTAGTAAATGCATTCCAGCCCTCAAGGCTGTCATCACTCGGCTCTACATTAACTCAGTCAATTCCATCCTGGAAGCATAACATTATTCCTGGCTTTAAAGATTGTAGAGCCACAGATTGTGATCTTGGAGTCTGGTCAGAATCCAGCTCAAATTCTGGCTGCTCAAATATGGGTACTGACACAAAAAGTCCAGGAACTATCTCTCCAGGTGGAAGAGACATGGCAGCTCCATCCTCCGCTTCAGTTTCAATCCCAGTTCGGCCCCTCGAATTTAAACTCAATCTACCGGTTCATTTTTCAGGCAACCGCAAGGACTTTCTTAACTTCTGAGAAAGCTGCAAACTATATTTCAGGCTTCAGCCTGCTTCTTCTGGATCAGAGACTCAACGGGTCGGAATTATTATTTCCTTGATCCAAGGTGACCCTCAGACCTGGGCCTTTGGTCTGCCTCCGGCTCATAGTGCTCTGCAAATGGTGGATGCTTTCTTCGCCATCCTAGGCCTCCTCTACGATGACCGAGACAATGTGGCTTTAGCGGAGTTGAAACTCCGGTCCCTGTCACAAAATCAAAGAGCTGCAGAGGATTACTGCACAAAGTTTAGT
This sequence comes from Taudactylus pleione, assembly GCA_031769625.1. NCBI lineage: Eukaryota > Metazoa > Chordata > Amphibia > Anura > Myobatrachidae > Taudactylus > Taudactylus pleione. The sequence continues at coordinate 4,062,997 of JAUIMM010000265.1, forward strand.
AAGTGGGCGAATTACTCTGGTTGGAATGACCCTGCACTACAAAGTCAAGACCGCCTTAGTCTCAGACCAGATTAAAGATATCCTTGTCCAGCATAATGTTCCAGAGACATTAGATGACTTCATGCATCTAGTCATTCATATTGACAGCCACATCTGAGAACATAGCATGGAGAAGGAGCTTCCTACACCTGCTCCTCAGTCTCCAGTTTGGGTAACTCAGCCAGATCCTGGGGAGCCTATGTAGTAGGTGCATATCGGCTCTCGACCGAAGAGAAACGAAGAAGATGGTCCCAGAGCCTCTGCCTATACTGTGGAGGAAGAGGGCATACAGCCTTGAATTGTCCTGTTAAATCAGGAAAAGGCAAGGTCTAGGTGTCGTAGGAGAGCTACACCTAGGCCTTGCATCTGTCTCTCCCGCAAATTCAGTCCTAATATACACCATTATTCAAGGAAAAGGTGGCCAGGTTTCCGTTCTAGCATTCTTAGATAGCAGTGCAGCAGGGAATTTTATGGACATCTCCTTCTTCGAATCATTGAGACTAGCATCTGAACCTTTAATACAACCTCTCTTTGTAGTAGTTAGGGTAGTTGGGCTCAATGGAGAAGAACATTCCAGAGTTGTCGTGGTCTCTCAAACATCTCCCAACCAGTTGTCCATCGGGGCCCTACATTCTGAGGAGATCACATTCTTATTACTCCAGTGTCTGCTGGCTCCATTAGTGTTGGGAAAGAAAAACTGGTGCGCTATTCACTCAGGTGTTTTCTAATATAGAGACTTGCTGCTGACACCAGAGGGATACCTGCAAATCACCCTCAAAAAGGAACAAGAATACAAATAAGGTGTCTGTGCTAATCTCTATATAAAAAACAGGCTGTGAAAATTATAAATATATTATTTTATTGAACATATGAAAAAATGAACTGCAGTTCAACTCTAAAAACATATATAAACATCACACATTGAATGAAGAAAGAGATTAAATGTTACATTAATAATCTAAACACATACTGTTTCCAAAATATGATAGGAAAAAAGATAGATGTTTAAAACTCTATGTAGAGCCTTGATGGTAATCAGCATATGTTGCTATTAGCAACCAGAATGATATCAATCTGTATAGTAGGTATAGTCACTCGGTTAGAACCTGATATAGGGTATAGTGACTCCCTAAATTGCGGAACCGTGGAGCTAACAAAAATCTTGGTATGGTGAATATAATAGCGGGGGTCTCCAGATCAAACCCGCAGTCCAGTATCTCACCTGTCCCGGTGGACTCAAAGCTCCAAAGACTCCCTAGGAACCAACTGCTCCTGCGACTCCCAGACAAATTGAGACAAGTAGGTGTGATGTTGGTCCCTGTAACCAGCGCCGCTCCGGCGGCTAACTGTGGGACTGTGCATGGCTCTAATGACTCACAAGCAGGGAAGTCATGCAGGATGGTGAGCCGTTCACACCTCAGCAACTCCCAATCAGGACACAAGGGGTGAAGGCTGGACAGTCTGCCTCTGTGGAGAATCCCCCCATCCAGCGGAGGCAACAGATAGCAGGAATGATGGTCTGCACAAACAGGCTCAGCAATGTCCATCAGTGTGTCTCAGCAACAATGGTGGGTATTAATATGCAGGTACTGCAAATCACCAAGCAATGGTTCCACAGATGGAGTACAGCAGTTTAGTATGGTCAAGAGTTCGAAAGCAGTCCAGAGAACACCTTGACATGTTTCTCCCCTCTTACAGGGGTTTTTTCAAAAGGCAATGAAAGACTTCATTGCCTGCTATCTGTTGCCTCCGCTGAATGGGGGGATTCCCCACTGTCATCTGGACAATTGTCGATCATTTTAGCAAAATGGTTCACTTTGTTCCACTCACCAAACTGCCTTCTGCTAAAGAATTGTCTTCACTATTTGTACTCCACATATTCAGACTTCATGGCTTACCGATGGACATTGTTTCGGACCAAGGGACTCAGTTTGTGGAGCAGTTTTAGAAGAATTTCTGCTCAGCCCTGGGTATTAACATCAGCCTATCTTCCGGGTATCATCCACAGTCAAATGGGCAGACAGAATGGATGAACCAGCCATTGAAGCAGTGTCTCCAATTCTTCGTTTCCAAGTACCAGAATGACTCTTCTTCCCATTGTGGAATTTGCATTTAATAATTCTTGTCACTCCTCTTCATCGGTTTCACCTTTTTTCTGTAACTCTGAGCTGCACCCTAGAGCAAACTACTTTGAGGCAGTTTCAGCTGGTATGCCATCCTCCACATTGGTGGCAAGGCTACGGTCTGCTTGGAAAAAAGTTTGCCAATGTCTTATGAAAGCATCCGGTCGTGCTAAGATCTGGGTTGATAAACATCGAAGATTGTGCAATTTCAAAGTGGGCGATTTGGTGTGGCTGTCTTCTAAGAATATTAATATCCATCAACGATCACAGAAATTAGGTCCCAGATTCATTGGACCATTTAGGATTATATCTTGTATCAATCCTGTGGCCTTCTGTCTGAAGCTGCCTGCTAACCTGAGGATTAACAATACGTTTCACTGCTCCTTACTCAAGCCGGTGTCCTCTTCTCTCAGGTACAGCTCTAGACGGCCAGCAACACCTCCACCCATCCTTGTCCAAGGACATCAAGAGTTTGTGGTGGAGAAAATTCTGGACTCCAGTCCATTAGAAGGGGTATGGGCTGGAAGAACGTGCCTATGAGATCATTTAATGCTCATGTCTTAGTAAGAAATTTTTTTCAAGATTTTCCAGAAAAACCTGGAGCTAGGGGTTCCTTAACCCCTCGTCAAGGGTGGGGTACTGTCAGGATCTGCAGCTTGCAGCCTAAAGCACTCCATTAATTGCTGCCTGTCTGTGTGCAGGGTCAGGTGCATGCTAATAAATTCTCCAGTCTGTATATCATTAAGGGAGACATGCTCTGTGGTTGGGCCTTGTTCCTGTTAAATTACAGCCAGCCCATCACTCCATGCCGGTAATAGAGTTTCTCATACTTCAGTTTCCCAGACTCCTGTTTGTCAGTCAAGTTCCTGAGCCAGTCTAGCTGTGTTTCGTTGCTATTGTTCCATCCAGGCGGTTCCTGTATCCTGTCCACTCATACTGCTTGTTCCATCTGGACAGCATGGTGCGCTTCCAGCCTCGGAAGCATCCATCACCATCCAGCGCCTTGTGTCAACCCGGCAGCACTGGTTACAAATTGGTGCTCCAGGTGCGAAGCTCAGCGCACCGCCACCAGTGTCATCCCGGTGGCGCTGGAAGCAACTCTGCATTCCAGGTGCACAATTTAGCACATCGTCGCCAGTGTCATCCAGGTGGCGCTGGTAGCAACTCTGCATTCCAGGTGCACAATTTAGCACATCGTCGTCAGTGTCATCCGGGCAGCACTGGTAGCAACTCTGCGTTCTAGATGCGCAATTTAGCACACCGTCGCAAGTGCCATCCCGGCGGCACTGGTAGCAACTCTGCGTTCCGGGTGTGCTATTAGCACACCATCACCAGAGTCATCCCGGTGGCACTGGTAGCAGCTCCACGTTCTTGTGCATATCTCAACTGAGACTGAGCCCAAAGGCTGCACCGGTCCTGGGGCCCCAGGTCACTATCAGCCCCCAAGGCTGCTGCAACAGCCCAAAGGCTGTATCACTTCATCAGTCCCTTGGCCATGACTATAAAGGCCATCATCAGCGCTCAAGGCTGCTCCAACAGCCCAAAGGCTGCTACAAATCCTTAGTCCCTTGGCCATGACTATAAAGGCCATCATCAGCCCTCAAGGCTGCTCCGACAGCCAAAGGCTGCTACACACCCTTAGTCCCTTGGCCACGACTATAAAGGCCATCATCAGCCCTCAAGGCTGCTCCAACAGCCAAAGGCTGCTACACATCCTTAGTCCTTTGGCCACGACTATAAAGGCCGTCATCAGCCCTCAAGGCTGCTCCAACAGCTCACAGGCTGCATCACATTTCTTACCCTCGGCCACAACTAGTTGACACAAATTAGCCGCAAGCCGGCCTCAACAACCCAAAGGCTGCAATCACATCCTTGACCCTTGGCCACGACTAGCAACTGCATTCCAGCCCTCAATGCTGTCATCACTCGGCTCTACATTAACTCAGTCAATTCCATCCTGGAAGCATAACACTATTATAGCAGATTCTGCATATTCTGCGTAAACACCTTATGCGTGTTAAGCTGGTTATCTGAGCACAGAAGAACAATCTAGTATAATGAATCAGTATACTGTGTTTTAAAAGTATTTGGAATCTACCAAATATCTTCTGTTAAATCAGCAGTTGATTACTGCCACAAAACAGTGTTACTGCATTTATCATAACATTGCAATCATTGAGCTCTTGTGGGCAGGTTAGTAGTCAGAATTATTTATTATTCTCATTCAGAGACATTATAACTCTATGTGGTTTATGGACTGCACCTGCTCCTAGATAGAGCTACAGTAGTTACAAAGCAATAACACAGTGTATCTGCCTTTACTGATACTTGTGAATATAATATATCAAGTTCCTTCTGTTAAGTCAGCAATTAATTACTGCCACAAATGAATGTTATGTTTCATAGCATTGCAATCAATAAGCTCTTATAGGCAGGTTAGCAATTACTTGTTTGTTAATATTATTCAGATATGTTGTATATATCTCTCTATGTAGTTTGAGGATTACACCTGCTTTTTAATACAGCTAGTTACAAAGCATTACCAGTGTGTTTGCATTCACTGGTGTTTGTGTTAACAGTCTATGATCAGTTCTCATGGCATACACAGATAAACAAATGCAGTCTCTTAGTCCCTGTCACAGTATAACAACCACCCCCATTAGTATGACACAATCTAGATGAATTGACAAATATGAATTAATACACAGTAGGACCACATTGCCAACAAGTGTTTCACAACATTAGCTTCCTCAGGGCAAACAAGATTATATCCTCAAATGGCCCTATATTCATTTCTCTGGCCAATCAATATCTTCAGTATAAATCACATGACCATCTGAACCAATCAACATTCTTTATCAATCTATTACATCATCAAGCCTCATGGTCAGCCAGCTGCCTGGTCATGTGACTGTCCCAGCCTATCACAGGGCTCTTTTTTTATTCCTGGAAATTGTATATATAGGATATATAAGTATCTCCTATTACAGGCGGCGCTACACAGGGCTGCGATTGCTAAATGCTCTCTCCTGCGCAGAGCACCAAAAAGTCTAGTTATGGCTCTGTGAACAACAGAAATGTAAAAATGTTCCTTCCCTTAAATAAGCATAGCAAATTATTAATATCAATATAGATAAATGAATCCTTACTACACAAATAATAATATAGTGTAAGGATATTTATTGAATAATGCAATAGATTTGTACAATTGTCTAATCATCCTTAATTACAAATATATATCCATAATAGATATAGTGATAGAAGTGTATAAGTGCTGCAAAAGTGTGTTGTGAATATTATTAATAAAATTAGATCACTGTACCTGTGATCAAACAAGCTAGTGAAATAAATATTTTGATATAGGGGTGTGAAGAAAGTGCCACACAAACGGTGTTATTGGTGATCCTCTTCATTATACCTATTCATACAAAAAGTAAACAAAATAAAAAATAATAACATAAATAAATATTAGCTGTAACTAGTGGTGAATGAAAAATAAATTGTTATGGTGCGTACACACTTGGCGATTAGGAAAGACAGTACGATTACGACATCGTAATCGTACAGTCGTTCCTGATCCCCTGTAGTGCCTAAACTGAATGATCAGTCGTTCAGTGTAGGCACCCTCCATCATTCCTGACCATGGCCAATCTGACCTTATTGACAGATTGGCCTACATGTTCATGCGATGGACAATATTGGGAACGACCAGCGGGAGTGCGTATTGCTGGTTGTTTCCAACATTATAGTGCCCAATTTGTGCACGATTACTGAGCGATTGCACGATTACAATGTCGTAATCATGCAAATGCTCAGTAAAATTGCCACACTATTAGTGTCTACCTATCTGTGAGGTGAAATCAAGTGAAAATAAATATGAATATGCTGGATACAATAATATTTAATTCTACAATATATATTGTAAAATATACCATAAACTAAATGTATTATTCTCTACCAAATAACTAAATATGAAATAAATGTGTGTGTGAAAGGTAATCCTACATCTTGATGAGACAAAAAATAAATATCTATATACTGTACAATGAACTACTGTATTGTGGTGTTGGTCATAATAAATGTCCATATTTCTAGTTGACCGAATATATTGTAGAAATTAATAAATCAATATACAGTTAACTGTTTTAGCATAAATATATCAATTCATAAATTTGCATCAATTATAGATAAATATATACATGCACATATCATGTTATCAACCATATCAGTCTATAAGGAGTATGTTAATATAGAGGGATCCATTTGATAATTGCAATCCAAAATATCAGTGAAAGGGGGGACATGGGAAAAAAATTCTGCACAGGATTAAATTCAATGTATGGTAGTGTGAAGAGAAACCAACAGTAGTATAATTACCTAAATAAGAAATCTATCTACAATCCAAATTTGGTTGGTGGTGCACCCAAGGGTCAAAAAAAGGTCAATATATACAAAAAAATTCTTGTCAACACAAGAAAAAAAGCTGACTCCTTTGTGGGGCACTCTTAATCAAAAATGATTGTATATTGTGAAATGATGTTAATATTAAAATATCATTTTTATTAGTATACTCTTAAAATATAAGAAATAGTGTTACAGTAGTGAACACCATTTCTGAGGTATAAGGTATCAGAGAGTCCACAGTTGCCTCAAAATTGCTGATAAATGAGGCAAAAATAATCATAACCATATACTCCTATGAAGAGACAGGGGGTTCTTCCCCTACAGTCCTAGTTTTGGGTGTCAGTAAGGACTCTCTTGGATACTTTTTAGTCTCTCTAACTTCACGGTTAATGATTCTCCTGCTGTAACCTTGTTGTTTTAGTCCTGCACATATCTCATTTTCTCTTTGTTAATACGTGGCTGATTGAGAGCAATTATGTTTAGTTCATAACAGCTCACCTTTGGGGATTGTTCTAATAGTTGCCAGTAGGTGTGCACTCTGGGCCTGATTCAGAGCTGCTCGCAAAAAGCAAGGGCTCGCTCTGAATCAGGGCGGCCGGTTTTTTATTTACCTGGCCTCCTGGCCGCTTGCTAAGCTGTGGGTGACCACCCACAGCTTTTGCAAGCAGCCAGATGATGGTCACAACCATCAGGCTTGTGACGAGACCCTTGCAGTAGGGTCTTGTCTGCCACAAGCCCCAGTGAGCTTCCGGCTCTAATAGAGCCTTCAGCTTACTACTGACATCATTGGTGATGTCAGTAGGGCCACCCACAAATGGCAGGCATTCCATCAGGAATGCCTCTGGTTGTCCAGCCACCCCCCCACGATGCCTGCAAAACAGGGCAAGCTGTCGATCAACATCGACAGCCGCCCCGTTTGTAGTGAGCCCCGGAGCGAGACTTCCTCTATCACTATGGGGCTTGCGCACGTGCATTGTGCACGCCACACATGCACTATGCACAGCCATCGACCTGCTTGCGAGCGCATAGCACTTGCGAGCTGGTCAGAATCGGGCCTTCTTTCCATCGAGGATACTGTTTGTGGCTGTGGTTTTCCTATACATATCAGTCAAAATTGAGCCTTCTTCCTCTATTTTGATGGTTAAATCGAGGTAATGTATTTGATTTAGTCTCATTTCTGAAGTGAGTTTCAGATTCATGTCATTGTTACTTAGATTAGAATAACAATGAATTGCTAATATGTAAGTTTGTCTCCATCCCACAGAATCAGATCTCATTTATGTATCTTAGGTACAGTAAAACATGTCTGGTGTATTCTTCCTGTAACTCATTAAATACAAATTCCTGCTCCCACCATCCCAGGTAGAGGTTGGCGTACATTGGGGCACAAGATGTGCCCATCGCAATCCCTCTGACCTGGAGGTAGAACCGTTTGTTACAGATGAAATAGTTTTTTTGTCAAAATTGAGGCACTATGGGCTTCTATGTTCAGGCAATATTTGATAGCTCTAATTCCATTTATGTGACTAATGCTGGTATACAAGCTTTCAACATCACAAGATATGAGCCAGGTTCCTGGGATAACTGTCAGATTTTGTAGTTTGACTAATACTTCCATAGTGTCTCTGGTATAAGATGGTAATGTTAACATGTTTCCTTAAATGCTGGTCAACATAAATGCTGGCTTGCTCTGTTAAGCTGTTAACACAAAAAACAGGGTGGGAATTTCTCATTTTTATGAAATTTGGGGAGTAGATATAGTGTGGGAACTGTTGGTTTCTCCACTTTGAGAAACTCACCATCAGTTTTACTGATTATTCCATTAGATACAGTTGTTAGGATCAAATTCTGATATTCTTTCATGAAATTCTGCATGAAATTGAAAATCAGACATTTGTAACAGTAGGTATCATTGATTTGTTTGTTCAATTTGTCCACATACATTTGTTTCAGCCACAAAACAATGTTTCCTCCTTTATCAGTAGGTTTTACTATTATATCCTTCCATTCTGATATTTCCTTTAAAGCTTTTCTTTCCCATGTGGTGATATTGTCATCAAAGCAATATGGTATTTTTATATTTGTCAAATAGTCTATCTAGATCCCTAGAGTCCTGGTAGACTTTTACAGGAGGACAGATTTTGTAATCTAGAAAAAATGTAGACTTCGTCATAATGTTATCTTTATTGAAAGGTACAGTATGGACACATTAGTTATTCCTATATTGGTTTCCAGAGGACTCTCCTCTTGTGATAATTCTTCCACCATTTGTAACATATCACTATCTTCAGATGTAAAGGCATCTTCTATTAGTGTATTGAATATGACTCCTTGTTGTTTAAAAGTTTTTTGATTGGCAAAACATTTTTTTCAAAAGTAATTTTCTAGTGAAGAGGTGAAGGTCTTTTTCATAATCAAATCTGTTCATTTATTAGTAATGAGATAACATGGGATGCACTTTTTCGGTGATCTATGTATTAGGTCTGGTTACAGTAGGTATTGATTGAGCAGTACTGCTTGTGTTATAATTGATGTTTGCGCAGAACCAGGAATACAAGCAGAGCCCTGTGATAGGCTGGGATAGTCACGTGACCAGACAGCTGGCTGACTATGAGGGCTGATGATGTAATGGATTAGTAAAGAATGTTGATTGGTACAGATGGTCATGTGATTTATACTGAAGATATTGACAGTCCAGAGAAATTGATATAGGGTTATTGGAAGATGCAATCTTGTTTGCCCTGAGGAAGCTAATGTTGTGAAACACTTGTTGGCAATGTGGTCCTGCTGTATATTAATTACTATGTGTCAATTCATCTAGATTGTGTCATACTAATGAGGTTGGCTGTTATACTGTGACAGGGACTAAGAGACTACATTTGTAATGTGTGTATGCCATGAGAACTGATCATAGACTGCTAACACAAACAACAGTGAATTCAAACACACTGGTATTGCTTTGTAACTAGCTGTATTGAAAATCAGGCGATATCCACAAACTACATAGAGAGATATATACAACATCTCTGAACAATATTAACAAACAAGTGATTGCTAACCTGCCTATAAGAGCACATTGATTGCAATGCTATGAAACATAACATTAATTTGTGGCAGTAATTGCTGACTTAACAGAAGGAACTTGATATATTATATTCACAAGTATCAGTAAAGGGAGATACACTGTGTTAATGCTTTGTGACTAGCTCTATCTAGGAAAAGGTGCAGTCCATAAACCACATAGAGAGAGAATAATGTTTCTGAATGAATTTAATAAACAATTATGACTACTAACCTGCCCACAAGAGCTCAATGATTGCAATGTTATGATACATAACACTGTTTTCTGGCATTTATAAACTGCTGATTTAATAGAATGTATTTGGTAGATTACAAATACTTTTAAAACACAGTATACTGATTTATTATATCAGATTGTTCTTCTGTGCTCAGATAGCCAGCTTAATATGCACAAGGTGTTACACATATGACACTATTATATTGAGAAAATAGCTGTAGGAGAATCTGCTACAATAGTATGTAATGTGTAATGTAGCCAGCCCTCGTATGAATAACAATCTTTATTGCAAAAAAACACCACAGAGGAGGTGCTAAACGACTAACAAAAAGAATAGTGAGCACTAATCAGTGTTAGATGATACTCTAATGGGGACCTTGGATGATTGCTGCTACCAAATAAAGGAGCTGACCCTCTTAGAATAGAGACATAAAAAAAAACACAATTATTGGAGCACTATCACAAGCAAGGCCTAATTAATACACCTAGATAGAGGCAATAGAAAATGTAGTATTTCTCTGGTGGACCAAAAGACAAAAAAATTAAAAACAAAAAAATATATAAATACATATAAGTGCAAAAAAAATGTAAAGGTATTATATTATACCTTAGTTGCAATAATAAGAAAACACAGAAAAAATCTACAAATAAGTATAAAAAGCAATAAATGTTACATAAAAAGATAAAAATAGGTGAATTAGAATTGCAAACCACCAATTTCACAATCACAATTATATTAGACCTGTATACCCTCTATGTTAGTATAAAACTACAGTTTGTATGTTGCCTGGAAATAAAGGAATAAGAACTCCTCCAGTCTTGCATTAATACTTCTGCATATATAAAAAACGAACTGGTTGGATTTATATGCATATAATAGGCAATAATGAAGGGATTTCAACAGGTATTAGTCTTTTTGCACAGTCTTCTTTGATAAAAAGTAACAATTGAAATTGCAAGAGAACTAAATGTATTATCCCAGAAGAACACTGCTGTTATGTCTCCTATCAAAGAGGAGACATTTGCAGAGAGCTAGTCCTGGCATCGGTATAAGATATAAAACATTCACTGGAGATATTTATAATGGAGCCTTAACACAGATCACTGGGCTGTGATTTGTAGTGGAATAGAGATTTTTCAATCACTGCCTAGGTAGTATGGTATCTTTATACTCCAGTTCTACAGCTCCAAGTCACAGGGCCATTCAGGATCAATCCATTCCGAGTGCACTAGAGGCCTCGACTGTATGCCCGTTAGGGCTTCTTGGTTGGTCAGATGGGGATCTCTGAAGTGTGAACCAGCAACAAACAGTTGGTGCTGTGTGCAGGATATTACTACTCAAAGGGTGCGCAGCATGAAGCAGGTGGCGCAAGCTTGACGCGTTTCTCGGCACTTGCGGTTTCCTCAAAAGCAGTCTCTTTGCTCTCTGCTTTTGAGGAAACAGATTGATCCCTTAAGTACCTCAGTGATGTCACTGGCTCCTTCCTAGTGAATTAATATTCTGCAATCTCATAAATATTGGTTCAGCTCACAAAGCAGCTGCCTCCCTATTGTGTAGCTGACAGATGCACTTTTAAGAAGGACTTTTGTTAGTATAATGAAAGCCCCTCAAATATAATACTCATCATTAAATTTTTACTTTATATTGTAAAGCAGACTTCTCACTTGGATGGACTTAGCTACAGTAAAGAGGCTGAAAAGTATAGTAAGTAGTTCAATCAATGCTTCTTACAATAACAATGTCCTAATAATTTTCTCCATTCTGCTGAGCATGCAATCTCTAATGGTTGGCCCCACCAACTTGTGACTTGCCACACCCCTTTGTGGGCCCCCATGATGGCATTGCCTGGTGGACACTTCATGCCCCAGTATGACACTGAGTACTGTTTGTATAGCAGATGAACATAAAAATATTTATTCCTCCACAAGACTTTCATAATAAAATAAGTTATCATGTTTATCCCATAATGATGGGAATTGGGTTACATGTCTAAAAACAATAAGTGAATGTTATCTGAATGTGCTATGGTTAACCCCAATACTGTGATTAGTCTATGGTATATCCCCCCTCATGCAGAAAGAGATGGTATAATACATCAGGACAAATACACAACAATGGATTCTTAAACACTGTTTCTATTTCAGACTAAAGCCGGGTACACACTAGACGATATGTCGTCTGACCTGGCCGATCGGGCGATAAATTGTCCACATTGGGCAGTGTGTACCCACCATGCCACTGACGATGTGTGCTCCCGCGCGTCATCGCCTGTGCATGCAGGTTCAAGAGCTAAATCGTCAGTGCGACAGTGGAGGCCATGCTGCATTCGGCATGTCGCACCATTGCTCCCAGCATTGGCTAGTGTGTATGCAATTGCCGATGCCAGCACCCCTGCTGGGACCCGATGCAAGACACATTGGCTGGGTATACATCATTAAGTGCTGCTATGGAATGGTCTGGGGAAATAGGGGGGTTGTAGGTGGTAGGGGCAGTTGTGGAGGGTGGGCTTCTGTGTGGGTTGTGTGACTGGCTCAGGGGGAAGGTGGGTAGACCCTTTCAGGGGGCTCCATATTGTGATTTTGGACCAGCACGTTTCCCTGCTGGACTTTTGGTCGACAGATTTGTGAGCAGTCTGGGTATCAATGATGTCAGTACCATTTGTGTTGTGTTCTGGTATTAATGGTGTCCCGCACAATTGTGGATAAAAGTTCTTACCTACCGGTAGGAGCACTTGAGGTATAAAGTTGTGGCCAGGATGTCTCTTGATAGGGTGAGTCTTCCCTCATCCTGGCTTGTACGGATGGCTCTACTGCTGGAACCATGGTAATACAATCCACATCTTGGTGGGGAATGGATCTCCACGGTGCATTGCTGAACCACACGGGCCCATGTGGGTGCAACTGCCTGCTGGAGACCTCGGTATGGTGTGATGGAAAGGGTCACCCACCCAGGTCCAGGAAAAGGTGCCGCTCGCTGATGGTGCTAACAGCTAGCCTGGGGTGGTGGGTGCCCTTCCTGTCTGTGGTTGTCTGCGATGTCTGACAATGCTGATTACGGTGGTGCTTGTGGCTGGGTGCAGTAAAGGTTATATTCACTCCGGTCTAGGGCAGACTGCCGATCGCTGAAGGTGCTATCGGCTAACCTGTATTGATTCCTACCTATCTATACACTCTAAATGTCGCTATTTTAACGTAACCTGTCGCACAATAAATAATTGCTTTCCAGACTTTGATTGTGGTTCCAAAGCACAAAAAGATATTATTCACCAAAAATCAGATAGTTACACGCTGTGATCTAAAATACAATTAGCGCAAAAGATTATACATAAAAAAGGTACAGTCAATACATTACGCAGGCGCTCTGGATACCAGATTTCAGGCATCAAAGGTGAAGCCTCCATCAACAGAAAGAATATGATGACTAACTAACAGGTCCAGGGTGCTTGCATATAAACCCTTACAGAGATTAGGCAATACAATAGAAATGAGTTGGCATAATCCTATTGGTCCGTCTTCTTGGTTCTTCTGTCATAGGTCAGTTGGTACAATGGTAGTTCAGCCCTCCAATGGCTCTTTGTGTGTGTTTTAACTAATCAATAGACACTACATACAAAGTACATTCTGACACATAATTTTCTATTATCCATAACTTGCAGACGCATGTTGCGATCTCCTTGCTGATGGAACCAGAGATCTGCAAATAAAATGTGGTTTAGAATAGCACCAAAACACGATGTGGCTACTACATACTAAACCTTAGATATCAAATACATGCATTCCAAATACATGGTTCCAAATACTGATGTGGCCGTGCCTGTGGTTGAGGGAGAAGATGGGGGTCTGTAGGGAGCCGTCTCCAATGCATTTCAGCTTGTGAGCCTTCTTAAAGTTGCATCATAGAACCCCACGCAATGGGGAGGCCTGTCCCCCACCAAGACGCAGATTGTATTACCACGGTTCCAGTGGCATAGCCATCCATCCACACCAAGATGAGGGCTCAGCTCATCAAGAGATGTCCCAGCCGCAACTTTATTTTTCAAGCGCTCCTACCGGTAGGTAAGAACTTTTATCCACAACTGTGCAGGATGCCGCTAATACCAGAACACACCACAGACTATACTGACATCATTGATACCCAGACTGCTCACAAGACTGTTGACCAAAGGTCCAGCAGAAAAAGTGTGCTGGTTCAGAACTGCATGATAAGGGTCTACCCACCTTATTCCCCCAGCCTGTCCTACACCTATAAGAGTGCACCGGACCCCCATCTTCAGTTCTCATTCCATACAGGATCAGGTACTCCTGTAGATTGTGCAGCACTCTTCCCCCCCTTCCCCCCACACACATCTTTTACCACCCCCACCCCTTCCTCCACTCCTCTCTTGTTCTTAGCCCCATCACCTACAACCCCCCCATCTTACTGTCCCCCCTACCAAACCTCCCTTTTCCTTTCCCTCTGGAAACCGCCCCACCACCGTTGGATGAGCGTGGTTCACCATATTACCTCCACATTCAACGATATGCTGCAAATTGTTAATAATATTGCCTGATTGGGCTGCTTGTACAGACGACAAAAGATGTGTCTTGCAATGTATGGGAGCGTGCATTATACATGATATAGTGCATACACACTAGACAATGTGAACGATATATCGTACGATCCAACCTATATCACCCGGATCATGTGATATATCGTCTAGTGTGTATGCACCTTAAGAGCTTGGAACAATGCCTTTTTTTATTTTATCTTATATACTACATCACATAATCCTTGAGGTATTTTGGTGACATAAAGAATTGAGAAGTTGACGCAAAATCACAGAGCCGTAACTAGACTGGCCTCATGGGGAAGGGCTGAGGAAGAGTTAGGGGACACCAGGAGATGCTGGGGATAAAAGGAAGCTAGAAGTGAGTGTGATAATAAACAGGAAAATTAACAGGCCCAACAGTGCCCCCTGCCCTGTGGTGCTCTCTGCCATGGCACAGGTCGCACTACCCTAGTTATGGCCCTGCACAATCATGATGTGCCCTATTTATTCCAATCAAAGGAAAGTGTTTTGCGGGGATCATTTCTATTTTTGCTTATTTTTCATGCCTTCACTTGTTCCTGTTGTTGGTCTGCATTTTGTGTATTAACAAGGATTTCACTTGTTCCTGTTGTTGGTCTGCATTTTGTGTATTAAGAAGGATAATACTCTTGTTATCTTTCTATCTTAACTTACTGTACATACATCATCATAAAACTATGAGATTCTTTGATGCAAGGATAAGAGGTCTTAGCTGTACAACATTCTTTACAGTAAGGAGCATTTCCATCAAAAGAAATATTTAATTGTTTTCTTTGCTATTTGCATCAGAAGGTACTTTCGTACATTATATCTGTCCCATACCTAGGGGGAAGCCTAGAACTCTTTGAGATTAAACTTGTGTCCAGGTTTATGTTTCCATGAGCTAATTCATCCTTATGATGGCAGCCACACAGGTCATGAACTGTGCTGCCATAATGTAGAGCAAGACACCATGCATACCATGCCTACTGTACTTCTAATACTTCTGGTAGTAGTGAATGTTCCCTGTGCACCATCCAGATCCTCTTCTCCTAGGTAAGTTTGGTTTCAACTGGGCTCTGCCTTGCTCAGCTGATAAGACAGGAAAAAGGAGTGGAAGGAGGAGTCACATTTTATACCTCCCAGGAGGTGTCAACTTTTATTTACTCAACTTGTAATTACTCTCTCCTTGTGTTTTGTAACACTAAATACAGATTGACACAATGTGTAATAATATTCTTACAAATGTATCCACCTGAAAAATGTCAGTATTGCTTAAAATAAAATCATGTAATTGTTAAAATAAATACTACTAGAATTTTTATGTAGTTGACCTGTTTACAAGAGATTTTTTCAATCATCAGTGTGATTTCTTAGTGCCATTACCTGCAGGCACACGTACAACAATATTTTTGTCTCAATGTGACTTAATGTTCCTATAGCAACTGTACTTGTGGGGACTTGCCTACTGGTTGTTCTTTACAATTTTATATGTGAACATTCTAAAATAATATATATTCAAACTGTTGGCCTGATTCAGGTTGGATCATAATGCTGCTTTTGCATGCAGCCGGCCAATGTTTGCATTCTGTGCATGCGTATAAGACGCAGTGCACATGGATGAACCAGTTGCTGTGATCGGGAAAGCGATCACAGGCAGTATGCAGACCCATCACTCTGTGATTGACAGGAAGTGCCATTTGTGGATGGTGACCGGGGGGTGGTCGGGCGAATGCAGGAGTGTCAGTGCGTTCGCACGCCGTTGCAGGGGCATGTATACATTAACCACAGCAAACCCATATGCAGCCTGAGTACTCACTGTGTGCCTGAAGTTTAGCAACTTCTGTGGCAGGGTCATGTCAACCACAAGTGTGCGTGCAGCTCCGATGTTACTTGATGTTCCCGATAATTTAGCATACTTGCACATTAGTATGGATGTGAGAAGAGGATGAGGGGGCGGCATTATGTAGTGCTGGGCATCTATGACTTGTGCTGCGTCAGCAGTGTGAACGCATTCATTAGCCATTCTCTAGCCCGCCCCAGGTGCGTGCGATCGCTTCCATGCGAACGAACCTGAATCAGGCCCTGTGTACACTGTGACTGCTGTATTTTATTAATAAATGAATTTAGCAACATTATTATTTGAGTATACTTTTTCTTATATTTTGCCTGTTATGTTTTTGGATTAATGTAATTATTTTTGTGTATGCATAGTTTCTTTTCTGAATATAACTGTGTGTTTGTTAGTCTTTTTTTAATAGTAATAATAAAGGTTACATTTTAACATACAGTACTAATAAGAGTGCCCCTGCAAAACTAAGAGTACATTTTCTTTTAGATTTTCTTTTCGAAACAGGAAAAAGATAAGGGGCCAAATGTAATAGGGTGAGAGTTTAGAAAATGTGAGAGAAAACTGTCACATTTTTAAACTCAGCCAATGTAATAAAGTCACAGAACATGCAAACCTGCATGTTTTTCAGACTTAAAAAAACTCTCAAGATTTAAGCTATCATCCAGGTGTTTGCTGTTTTTAAATATAACTTGATCAATGTAGTAGTGAGAGTTTTACTGCTAAATTCTCACATTTTCTAAACTCTCACCCTATCACATTTGGCACAAGGAGTGGAAGGAGGTATCAACTTTTTCCTGCCAATTGACCATGATTTAAGCCATACGTCAGGACTACTTCAGGGTAAATTTACTAAAGTTCAATTAGAGATTCATTTTTATGAAGCTCTTTAACAGCAAAATCCCTTAGCAAATTTCTAATTTATTAATAATGGATTTTGCTTTCGATTTTCAACTCAAATTTGATCTTGTTTCAGTTTAAGAAAGGATTTGCTGTTCGATTTTGCATGTTCATATCCAAATCGAAGAGCAAATCCCACTCCAAAATGAACTTCTAAGCCCAAAATATATAGAACTGCTTCATGCTTTCATTTTCGATTTGACAGATACATGCATAAATCAGTGAAACTAATGCATGTATCTTACTGTAAAAAGCTTGTAAAGTGTTAATGTTTAAAAAAAATTATGTGGGGTCCCCCCTAAATACACAACCAGCCCAGACTTTTCATAGCCAGTCCTGGTTGTGTAAGTACAGGGAATAAAGTGCATAGTGTTCACCTGTACTTAGCACAACCAGCCCCAGGCTCTGATCTGGTCCTGGTTCTGGAATTACAGGGGAAAAAAGTATAGGGTTCCCCTGTAATTTCTACAACCAGCACTGGATCCTTTTTACTGGGGGAGTAATGTCACAGCCAGGGAAACCCTATCACCGGGCCTCCCAGCCAAAACATTACTCCTGACCGCTAGGCAGCCAAAGCCGGGGATCCCTGGGGAGTACTGAACCCCCCAATAAAGTGGTCCTCTTCTTCAGGGCACACCAGGCCTAGGATGATAGCCCAGGGCTATCCCTGGCACCCCTGGGCAGTGGGTGTTGGGTTGATAGTGTAAAAGTGTAGTGTAAAAAGAGAAGTGTAAACATTGTCTTTATGAGAAGAACTGCAGGTCCCAGAAAGCCTCCCCCACATGCTGGTACTTGGAGATCCACAAGTACCAGCATTCAAGGCATTAAGGGCCCACTAGTATCTGTAGTTCACCTGTAAATAAATGTTTAAATAAACACAATACACACACACCGTAACAGCATAGTTTTAATACATACATTCATACTCACTCACTCACACATACTCACCTGCATTACCTGGAGCCTAGACCTAGGCATGCCCTGGAGAGGGGGAACCCTTTATTTGGGGGGTCCACAACTCCCCAGGGATCCCCGGCCTGGGCTGACTAGCGGTCAGGAGTAATATTTCAGCTGGGGAACCTGGTGATAGGGTTTCCCTTGCTGTGACATTACCCCCCGCTAGAAAGGGTCCAGTGCTGGTTGTGGAAATAACAGGGGAACCCTATGCTTTTTTTCCCCTGTAATTCCAGAACAAGAGCAAGATCAGAGCCTGGTGCTGTTTGTGCTAAGTACAGGGGAACCCTACGCAAAAAAAAAACGCGGGGCTGGTTGTGTATTTAGGGTGTGACCACCCCCATACATGCATGCATCTCACTGATGTATGCATGTATCTTTGTCAAAACTAACTGCTCGTGTTGAAAACAAAATCATGAAGTTCTTCTATTAATTTGGGAATTTGCAGTTTGAATTTGAGTTCGATTTTCAGTCGATTTGCAAATCAAATGTTAGTAAATTAAGGGATCCTATAGTCCTCTATGGGAAAACATTGATGTTTTTCAGAAATTTGATTTAATTTGAAATTCCTTTTTCTATTCAATTTGCCATTCGTTTTGGCTTTAGTAAAGCCCTTCATAAAAACTCAAACCAAAATCAAACAGAAAACAAAATTGAACCTTTGTAAATATACCCCCTGAAGTCTGAAGAAGAAAGAACAATTGACTGCTGTCCACCTAAATATACACATGATAATAATGATTTTATTGAAGAAACTCAGAAACAGTGGGCTTGATTCAGACCCGTTCGCTAGATGTGTACGCTCGCTCCCAGCTTATGCAAATTCGGCTAAGTGATGGCAAGGCAGGCGATTGCGCGGAAAGGCATAAGCACGCCCACTATGTCTTGGTGTTCAATGATGCCCACTAGTGCACATCATCTCCAGGAAGTGTATGCAACCATCGGTACATCGGGTTCCATTGGAAGTGAACGCAGTGCTTGAGGTTGACTATACCCTACCACAAGCACTGCGAGCACTTCAGTGTATAAATCAACCAGGTGACATGTACTATGATGCTGGCTGTTAATTATGCACGCCTCTGAAATGGCGTTAAGATGCTCAGGCATGCCTGCATTCACACCTCCACTCCCCCGTTTCCAGTGGCCTGCCCCTGTTACCACCCACAAATGACTTGACCTGTCACTCATTCAGCTGGGCTGCCTATGCTGGGCGAGTGAATGCTTCCCGATCGTCTGGCTAGTCAGCGATGCATACGCATGTGCACATTGAAAAACATTGCTCGCTCCGAGCGATTGCTTGCTAGCGAACGGGTCTGAATCAGGCCCTGTGTTCACAAGGATATCCATCTATTTTCATGTTTTAAAAAGGATATAAAACATTTACATTTAGAGATATAAGTTTCAATTCACTGAACCAATGGCATATTTATACTAATGGAAGTAGTAGATCTTTGTGTCACTTCTCTGTGATTAGCAGCAAGTTATGATCCTGGTGAATAGAAGCCACTGAGGATCAATGGTGATCAGCCTGAGCTCTCAATGAGGAGTAATAATAATATCAATAATAATGATAATAATAATAATAATAATAATAATAATAATAATAATAGAATATCATTATTAGAATATAATAGAAATAATAGAAACATAGAAAGTGACCACATAAAATAACAAATTAGACTTCCCTATATTGTGTGCAGTTTTAATACTTCCTTTGGGGGAAGGAGTTGTTTGTTTCATGTCTGTAATCCAGTGGAAAGCCATAACCATCTGAATTAAAAATGGCAGCTGACAGCTTAAAAATTATGCTTTTGAGAAATACTTCTCGGTCATGGTACAATAACAAAAAAAAATCACATTACAGTAGCTAACATAAATGTTTGGTAATGACGTGATGTAAAGACTGCAGCCAAAGGTCCTCTTCTTATACACTTCAGGCACTGTTAATGAGGCAGCTTTTTATTTTACAACAATGGTTTGTTCTATCATGTACAATGTCACAGTGGACCTCCATGAAAAAACACATATTACAATATATAGAAAACAAATTGTAAACCTATACAAAAGGAAGCAACTCCTGAACGCATCTGGGCAAACATATCTAATATAATTACTGTATTTACAATACAGTACTGTATTTCACAATTTCTTTACAAAAGATGAATTACTATATTGTATTGAACACTTGCAGTGATACACAAAACTTATTATAAATAATGTACTGTGACAATACTGAATATTTGTACACTTGGTGGGGTAAAAAAAAGCCTACTGAAATATATTAGGAAATTAGAAGACCATGATAAAACATGTAAATACATATGTAAATTCCAGTAATGTAACTTTGGAGTTAGTATTTATATTACATCTTTTATTTAAGGTATAATCTAAGATTGCCAAAATTTCTGTCTATGGAATATTCATTCCTGCATTTTAATGTGAGAAAGACAATTTTGAATTAGATGTAAGCATAAGTATAATAAAGGCATGAAGTAATATGTAGGGCCGGATTCAATTAGCCGCGAAAAGCCGCGTTTCGGCGAAAAGCATTCGCAGGTGCCAAAACTCCATATCCAAAAACCGGCAAAAAGTTATCACCATCTCAGAGCAGGTGAAACAATTTGCAAAATCCCTGTTTTTCAGTAATAATGTGGGGACTTGGCACAGAACCCTTTTGCCCCCCCCCCCCCCTAATGACTAATTAGGCAAAAATATTTTTTTATTTAACTTAATTCCCCCTAATGTCATTTTTGGGGTAAAAATGTACTGGGTCATCTATTATAGGGGGCTTTATGGATGGGGCAGATGTTTTTAGGATTGCAGGTGGCATCAGCAGAGGTATTTTAAATTTTTATTTTAAACTGCACTTTATAGGCACAAAAATATACTAGCACCCATTTTATTGTACCCCCAATTTAACTACAGTAATTATTTTCTGAAAAAAACATTGTTTTTTTATAATTTTTTCAACACTTATGCAAATATGCATATAACAGCCATTTGACACAATTTAAGAACCCAAAATACTTTTATTAGGGCTATTAATACACTTCTATATTGATTTCCTATGTAAGTTAGGCTTTTTATGGGGTACAGACTGATTTCCCCAAAATGTGCTGTACTTTTAGCTGGTTTAGTTTTCGCTAGTATACGTTTTTGCTTCTTTTGAAATAGGATAGGGCGAAAAACGAGAGGGCACATTGCCAAAAGTCGTGAAAATATCGCAACAAAACTGGAGAATAGTGCGAAAACTTCTCTGGGATTAAGTTTTAATTTTATAGCGGCTAACTGAATCTGCCCCATAGTGTATGTAAGGGCAATTAACTGATTTACTCACATTTCTTTTAAGTGTCTGCAGCAGGGCCGTAACTAGGGTGGTGCGACCTCTGCCATGCCACAGGGCAGGGGGCGCTGTTTGGGCCTGTCAATTTTCCTGTTTATTATCATTCTAACTTGTACCTTCCTCTTCTTTTATCCCCAGCAGCTCCTGGCCTCACCTATCTCCTCCATGGCCCTTCCCCATGAGGCCATGGTTCATTTTCAGGTGCTCTTATGTCCCTATTTAAAAAATGGGGGGTGGGGGCGCCAATGCTCTCTCTGGCACAGGGCACCAAAAAAATCTAGTTACGGCTCTGTAGAGATTAGCATTAAAAGCTAAATAAATATTTGGACTAAAGCATTAACTTGAAATGGACATTGTCAAAACCTTTCATTACCTGATGGAAGCTGTTTGTAGTAGTAAATCACAGGATGCAAGAAGTTGGAGCGCCAAGCTATTTTTGCCTCACCAATAGCACGATTATAGTGAAATACATCTTTGTCTGGCCCAGAGAAGTTCTTTCCATATTCCATAACAAGTACAAAGAGTCCTGTGTCATATATACTTTTGCCGGTGCTTTTCTCTAACATAGGGAGAGCTCCTGCTGGTACCTCCTCTAGGTACTCAAAGGTATTTGAATTCCTAGAGAACAAAAGACATACAGAAAAGAATACTGTTTATTTGACTGTGGATTGTGGGCCTGATTCAGAGGCGCTCGCAAATAGCGAGCGCTTGCTCTGAATTAGGGTGTCCATTTTTTTTTTAAAAACCTGGTCTCCTGGCTGCTTGCTAAGCTCTGGGTGACCACACACAGCTTTAGCGGGTGGCCAGGTGATGGTCATGATTATCGCGACCATCAGGCTTGCGGTAGGGTCTCATTCCCGCAAGCCCCAGTGAGCTTCCTGCTCTAATAGAGCAGGAAGCTCACTAATGACATCACGAGTGATGTCAGTAGGGCCGCCCACAAATGGCAGGTGTTCCTTCAGGAACGCCTCTGTTTGTCCAGCAGCCCCCCCTCCCCGCCTACAAAACGGGGTGAGCTGTCGATCAACATCGACAGCCGCCCCGTTTGTAGCGAGCCCCGGAGCGAGTGAATTTCTCACTCAATACGGGGCTTGCGTATGTGCAGTGCCCCACCATTGACCCGCTTGCGAGCGCATAGTGCTCATGAGCGGGTCTGAATCAGCCCTTATGTATGTAAGAAAACTGAATAAAATGGGGTCAAAATCTTATAGCTAACTTCATTTCAGCAAAACATAGTATTGCAGAATTTTATTTATTTTTCATTATTATAAATACACTCATGTGATTAGAAAATTGATCCCTATTTTGCTACAATTCAAAGGCAGCTCATGATCCGTTACACAGAACAAATATGAACGTAGAGGTTGGTGTAGTGTGCTACTGGGGAGTTGGGATATAGGTAGGGAGTGAGGTGGGTGTATGCTGCTGCTATAGACACCGGTGAGTTTCCCGTAGTCACCAGAATAAATATGTTATAGAGGGTAAGAGGTGTGTCTATTATGTCAGCACAGCATAAAGTAAATGAACTTGGTAAATAGTGGTATGCAGTAAATGAAATGTTTAATAAGTACACATGTGAGGATAAAAATTGTGACAATAGTAACAATAATTATGCAAAACTAGATAAAATGTAGTAGATAAAAATTATATATTGTATATTTATTGGGTGTATGGATAGAAGATTGACATCTTCAATATTTAATTGACTACAAAGGATACAGAGCCTAATTCAGCATGGATTGCTATTCTGCTTATATGCACACAATGCAGTTGCTAATATCAGTGGTGAAATGTAAATAATTTCAATTGCATTACGATCACAGCCTAACATAAGGACGTCCACTTCCCTTTACTCACGTCTATATACTTCGGCAACATAGCAAAACAATCATTAACATTGAGTAACATCAGACCCATAAGCACATTTATGGCAGATCAGACCTCACACAGGAATTGCTTACTTAAGGCTGTATATGGTATTGCTAATTTATGCATGCCCCTGCAGTATTTCCCAATGCACTGTCATGCCTGCATTCGCCCGACCAACCCCCATCACCACCACAAACGGCACTTCCTGTCAATCACCCTGCCATGGGTCTGCGTATCCTCTGTGATCGCAGTCCCAATCACAATAGCTTGTTCGCGCACTGCGATGTATATGCATGCGCAGTACACAATAATCAGCTGGTTGCGTGCATATAAGAAACACAAACCAATATGTAAAAATACTACGGCGCACGTGTGATCAATGTATACAATATAAATTGAAAATTAGAAAATAACTAAATATAAAAATTTATAAACATAGAGTCGTGTGTGAATCCTCATTAGTAGCACAATTTAATAGGCATATGCAAAAATGAACATTAAAATATTATAATATAAAATAATTTTATATATGCAGATATATATAACAATATAATTGTATATCTGGAGTGTAGTATAAAATCCTTAATCAGAGGTGTATCTCCCACATAGGTAATTCAAACATGTGCTGATGGTGTAAAGTCCCGTATAGTTACCAGTACCACTCTCTAGTGCAATTCTTGCGGGTTAGGTCCAAGTGGATCAGTATTCCTGCAACTAATGCAGTCCTGTTGTCCAGTGGCCCGATGTGTAAAGCAGATAGGGATAGCACAGTGTCACTCTTAAGTGCAGACAGCGTGGATGTGTCCAAGGAGGGTGTTAATATCCTGCAGCCTGTGCAGTCCCTTCTATCTTGGTCTCCAGTATCCCATAAGGAAAAGAGATGTCTATGGCACTGACCGTGATCTGTGATGGTTCGTATCCCGTGGTCGTAGATGGCACAAATAGTGAGTGTGGTTTTCCTTTATAGTCCAATATGGTACCGGATAATCAGCAAAAAAAGGAAATCCAAAGGATCCAATGCGGGGCAACCTCTGCTCTCCGCCTGACGCGTTTCTCTGTACCAGACAGCTTTATCAAAGGCAATGAATGGTCTACACTCAGCTTGTGCCTATAAATACCCTTTTCAATTAGATGGAATTCTGTCCACCTGAACATGTAATTCAATACGAAAATGTACAAACCAAGAGGGTAACATAAAAGAAGATCCACACAACTCTAATGTATCCTACCTTAAACGGAGACAAACATACATGCACCAATATTAAACTCTCACGATGTTATTCCATTTGTTTACATTTATTTTCAAATATAACTATTTTCCTACCAGAGGTCACGTGAGCGGAGATCCCAATCGTCACTCTCTCACGTGATGTTGCCTCAATACAAAGGACCACATGATCGGAGGTACCGGTGGTTCCAGACGTCACCAACCCACGTGACCTCTCTCAAGAAAAAAGTATCATTCTCCCGCAAGGAGTCACGTGAGCGGAGATCCAGGACGTCACTCTCTCACGTGACACTGCACCATGGGCAACCCTGCAAGTTATATCCCAAAGTAATTTAGCGTCACATCCTCACGTGACAATCCCTTATACAGGGACCACGTAAGGGGAGGCCCTGATGTTACAAACTCGTATATGGATACCTAGATCATAGATCACATAAGCGAAAATTACATACGTTTAAACATCACTTGTTTACGTGTCATTTAGACCTAAACAATCATCCCAGTTACAATCCCAATATTTTATTTCATATATATCCATAAAACCAATAGTACCAATGACAATAAAGATCTTAGATAGATAGATAGTAGAATAATTCATTAAGGCCCTCTGGGATTATTGTGTTACATTTATAAATCCAGAAAAGTTCCTGTTGACACAATTTCTGATATCTATCTCCTCCTCTAAAGGTGGTGGGGATATGCTCTATCCCAACCAACTTTAAATCATCCGTTTTCCCCCCATGGCATTCCCAGAAATGCCTGGGTACACTATGGTTTGGTAATTTATTTATTATGTTCCTCCTGTGTTCTAAAAACCTTTTCTTCAAGGAACGTGTGGTTCTACCCACATAATATTGGGGGCAAGAGCATATAAGAACATATATCACGTATCTTGTATCGCAATTGATAAACTGCTTTATATCAATCCTCAATTGTATTTTTTCAATCATCAGGGATTTTGTTTTATTCAATGCATGTTCACATGTAATACACTTCCCTTTCCCACATTTAAAAAAATCTTGTGGTTTCTGTGGTAACCATTCTTTTTTAATAGGTTCTTCTTGCAATACAGGTCTAAGATAACTGGGTGCCAAGTAGTTCTTAAGATTTTTATTTTTTTTGAACACCACTTTTGGTTTATTGGGGATCAAATCTCTAAAATGAGGGTCATGTGTAAGTACACAATAATTTTGATCAATAATCTTTTTGATTTGAGTTGAACATTTATTATACTTAGAAATAAATATTATGGAGTCATCTTGTATAGGGGTCAGGGTCATTTTATTATTTTTACTAGAACCATTTAGGAGATCTATCTGATTGAGTTTTCTTGTATCTTCTAAAGCCTTCTTTAAAATTGTCTCAGGATATTGTTTGTCTCTAAAACTAGACAGCATACTTTCTGCTTGTTTATCAAATAGCTCAATGGAGGAGCAATTTCTTCTTATCCTACAGAGTTGACCTTTTGGGATATTTACTTTCCATGGTTTATAGTGGCCACTATGGAAGTGTAAGTAGTTGCTAGAATCAACCGATTTGCAAAAATTTGTAGTAGTTATTTTATCTTCATGTACGTATAGGGTCACATCCAAAAAATCAATAGTAGTTCTATGAAAAGTGCGAGTGAAAGTCAAGTGATACAAATTCGTGTTAAGATAGTCAACAAATGAAAGTGCTGATGCGTGATCCCCATCCCAAATAATAAAAAGGTCATCGATATAGCATCCATAGAGCACCAGGTTCGCCGCGAAAGGGCCCCCCTCCACATGGCGTGCCTAAAGGTCACCCATGTAGAGGTTGGCATAACTCGGGGCGAACCTGGTGCCCATCGCTGTGCCCGTGATTTGTAAATAATAGGTGTCTTCAAATAAAAAATAATTGTGTGTCAAGATAAATTTTATGCAATCCAAAATAAATTCTTGATGCGTCATCTTTAAATCGCCATCTTTTTCTAACTTAGATTTAATAACAGAAAGCCCTAAAGTATGTGGAATGTTGGTATATAGAGCCGAAACATCTAATGCAAGAAACGCATAAGTTTCTTTCCACTTTATACCATGAATTTTATTTAAAAAGTGAGTAGTGTGGATCTTCTTTTATGTTACCCTCTTGGTTTGTACATTTTCGTATTGAATTACATGTTCAGGTGGACAGAATTCCATCTAATTGAAAAGGGTATTTATAGGCACAAGCTGAGTGTAGACCATTCATTGCCTTTGATAAAGCTGTCTGGTACAGAGAAATGCGTCAGGCTGAGAGGAGAGGTTGCCCCGCATTGGATCCTTTGGATTTCCCTTTTTTGCTGATTATCCAGTACCATATTGGACTATAAAGG
This sequence comes from Taudactylus pleione, assembly GCA_031769625.1. Lineage (NCBI taxonomy): Eukaryota > Metazoa > Chordata > Amphibia > Anura > Myobatrachidae > Taudactylus > Taudactylus pleione. The sequence continues at coordinate 4,089,886 of JAUIMM010000265.1, forward strand.
AAAACCACACTCACTATTTGTGCCATCTACGACCACGGGATACGAACCATCACAGATCACGGTCAGTGCCATAGACATCTCTTTTCCTTATGGGATACTGGAGACCAAGATAGAAGGGACTGCACAGGCTGCAGGATATTAACACCCTCCTTGGACACATCCACGCTGTCTGCACTTAAGAGTGACACTGTGCTATCCCTATCTGCTTTACACATCGGGCCACTGGACAACAGGACTGCATTAGTTGCAGGAATACTGATCCACTTGGACCTAAGCCGCAAGAATTGCACTAGAGAGTGGTACTGGTAACTATACGGGACTTTACACCATCAGCACATGTTTGAATTACCTATGTGGGAGATACACCTCTGATTAAGGATTTTATACTACACTCCAGATATACAATTATATTGTTATATATATCTGCATATATACCATTATTTTATATTATAATATTTTAATGTTCATTTTTGCATATGCCTATTAAATTGTGCTACTAATGAGGATTCTCACACGACTCTATGTTTATAAATTTTTATATTTAGTTATTTTCTAATTTTCAATTTATATTGTATACATTGATCACACGTGCACCGTAGTATTTTTACATATTGGTTTGTGGTTCTTTCCCAGAGAGACTACTCTGGTTTACGGCAGCAACTATTAAATGTGATATCATTGATTCTGAACTATAAATAAATTCTTTATATATCTATTGGCAATTACATTTTTTAAAGTGATTGATAAGACACACCTTTGGTACCTCTGTTTTGCGCCTTGTATACACGTTGTAAGTTATCCTCTCTTTTTGGTCTAGTCTTAAGAGGCTGCAGATATGGGTCTCTTTAGGTGTGTCACTGATAGAACTAAACGGAGACAATTGTACAAATCTTCTTTAGAAATGAATGTGGAAATTAATGAGACAACTATATCCCCAGATTTGAATAAGGATTTTTTACATTTAGAGGATTTACTTAAAGCAGAGATGAGACATTGGTTAGATAGTGTCAATTTACAAAAATATATCGATAGTAATATGATACCAAGGGGTTTAAGATTACAAAAACAATCGATTTTTGAGAATGATCCATTATTGTTGGAAGAATGGCATAGAACACTAGATGACTGTTCATTCAAATTAATGGGGATCTTGGTTAAATATAGATCTGACAAAGTGAAGGAACTAGAAAAAGAGATAGACACTCTTAAAAATAAATTAGATTCCCATAAAGATCGGGAAGGCTATGAGGAAAGGAATAGGAAAGTAGAGGATTATGAAAAGAAATTAGTAGAAACAAAAAGAAAGAAATTTGTAAGAGATAAGGAAGATTATAGGAGGGGAGTTACCAGATCATATAATAGGACCAAAAGATCCCACTTATATCAGAAAACTTCGAATACATACAGTCCTAATAGAAGTTTTAATATTCAGCAGCCATACACAATGGAGGATCACACAAAAAAATCACCCCATTTAGGGAAAAGAAAAAATCCCACTAGAGATCATATGGAGCAAATCCCATCCCCGTCAGTTACGGCTACAGGTGCAAGACCTAAAACGATTATCTTAGAAAAAAGGTCAAACTATAGAACCCAAAGTAAAGATAGTTTTTTAGGATTGAAAAGAAACACGCATTGGAGAGAACAGAGACAAATAGATCCCACAATATGGTCATAACAACATCTAAAAAGATCAAGACTAGAAAGTTTCGAGGATGTAGAGGAGGAAAACGGTTACAATGGAAAAAGAAGGTGGGACAGATATTAGAAAGGAATTCACAAGGTATTTTTTAATTTATCTTCAAAAAAACTAACTACAGATGAAATATCATTACTTAGTAAAGGCCTAAAGTTTTCACCCACGGCTGACCCAAATTTATTTGATTTATTTGTAGAGCTCAATCGTTTCGTGCGAACTTTATGCCATAAAAAATATTTTGCTAATAAAGATATAAAGAAAAATAAAGAAATAGCAGTGCCGATAGTATTGGACCAACAAGACTCTCAGACTTTGGAGATCTTGGAGAGTCTTTTTAAAGAATCTGAACATATAAAACCAGACAAATTACAAGATGATTTACATCCCATCCCTATCTATAATACATTATATAAAGAGAGATTTAGAAATAAATCTGAATATTAACCAGTTTTATAAAGCCACTATGGAAGATTTCAGGACACTCTGCAGTTCTAAAAGAGAAGATCATAAATCAAATTTAACAAATAGAGAAAAGAAAGCTTTGAAAGATCTGACAAAGGATACCTCCATTATTATAAAAGAAGCAGACAAGGGAGGGGGCCTTGTGCTGCTAGATAGAATGGATTATATAAAGAAGTCTATGAGACAATTAAAAGATAAAAACTTTTATATGGAATTGAAAAGTGATCCGACTAGAGAGTATCTTGATGAACTTCTGGGTGTTTTGAATATAGCTTTTGAGTGTGGGGTCATATCCAAGGAAGAGAGAAGATTCTTGTTTAATCCTTATCCTGTTACCCCTATTTTTATTATTTACCCAAATTGCACAAATCACTTAGTACACCCCCTGGTCGACCTATTATTACGGGTATCAATTCACTATCATCAAATATTTCTTTTTATGTGGATCACTTTTTGCAAACACGGGTATCGAGACTAAATTCACATATTAAAGACACTACTCACTTTTTAAATAAAATTCATGGTATAAAGTGGAAAGAAACTTATGCGTTTCTTACATTAGATGTTTCGGCTCTATATACCAACATTCCACATACTTTAGGGCTTTCTGTTATTAAATCTAAGTTAGAAAAAGATGGGGATTTAAAGATGACGCATCAAGAATTTATTTTGGATTGCATAAAATTTATCTTGACACACAATTATTTTTTATTTGAAGACACCTATTATTTACAAATCACGGGCACAGCGATGGGCACCAGGTTCGCCCCGAGTTATGCCAACCTCTACATGGGTGACCTTTAGGCACGCCATGTGGAGGGGGGCCCTTTCGCGGCGAACCTGGTGCTCTATGGACGCTATATCGATGACCTTTTTATTATTTGGGATGGGGATCACGCATCAGCACTTTCATTTGTTGACTATCTTAACACGAATTTGTATCACTTGACTTTCACTCGCACTTTTCATAGAACTACTATTGATTTTTTGGATGTGACCCTATACGTACATGAAGATAAAATAACTACTACAAATTTTTGCAAATCGGTTGATTCAAACAACTACTTACACTTCCATAGTGGCCACTATAAACCATGGAAAGTAAATATCCCAAAAGGTCAACTCTGTAGGATAAGAAGAAATTGCTCCTCCATTGAGCTATTTGATAAACAAGCAGAAAGTATGCTGTCTAGTTTTAGAGACAAACAATATCCTGAGACAATTTTAAAGAAGGCTTTAGAAGATACAAGAAAACTCAATCAGATAGATCTCCTAAATGGTTCTAGTAAAAATAATAAAATGACCCTGACCCCTATACAAGATGACTCCATAATATTTATTTCTAAGTATAATAAATGTTCAACTCAAATCAAAAAGATTATTGATCAAAATTATTGTGTACTTACACATGACCCTCATTTTAGAGATTTGATCCCCAATAAACCAAAAGTGGTGTTCAAAAAAAATAAAAATCTTAAGAACTACTTGGCACCCAGTTATCTTAGACCTGTATTGCAAGAAGAACCTATTAAAAAAGAATGGTTACCACAGAAACCACAAGATTTTTTTAAATGTGGGAAAGGGAAGTGTATTACATGTGAACATGCATTGAATAAAACAAAATCCCTGATTGAAAAAATACAATTGAGGATTGATATAAAGCAGTTTATCAATTGCGATACAAGATACGTGATATATGTTCTTATATGCTCTTGCCCCCAATATTATGTGGGTAGAACCACACATTCCTTGAAGAAAAGGTTTTTAGAACACAGGAGGAACATAATAAATAAATTACCAAACCATAGTGTACCCAGGCATTTCTGGGAATGCCATGGGGGGAAAACGGATGATTTAAAGTTGGTTGGGATAGAGCATATCCCAACCATCTTTAGAGGAGGAGATAGATATCAGAAATTGTGTCAACAGGAACTTTTCTGGATTTATAAATGTAACACAATAATCCCAGAGGGCCTTAATGAGGCATTTGAATTAAATTGCATCCTTTGAATTCTATAGGGAGCTTGGCACATTTTTTTTCCTAGGTAGGAATTTAGTGACCATAAGGTCACACATTTTTACTAATACGTTTCTACGATACCATGCTCAAAATAACATATTATATTATATATTGAGATGTAACTAGAAATGACTGTAAAGCGCTAATCATCGGTTATATACCTCTGTTTGATGTATATGTATATATATATAATATACTAGTAATAATAGGGTTGATAATATAGAAAGGGATCATGTTTTTAAATAAAGAGAAGCTATACATGTTATATAGTAATATCTGTTCAGGTATCTCAGAAGGAGACCCCATGCAATGAGAACAGATACAAATTAGTATAGGCTCTTCTCTGGCCATAAGATATATGATGTCTGGTTGATATAGGTTTTGTAAAATGTATCATTATATCTATTACATTTCTGGAAATGTTCTAAATATAATAAGTGTGTTATGCTGTTGTAGGAATTATTCTACTATCTATCTATCTAAGATCTTTATTGTCATTGGTACTATTGGTTTTATGGATATATATGAAATAAAATATCGGGATTGTAACTGGGATGATTGTTTAGGTCTAAATGACACGTAAACATGTGATGTTTAAATGTATGTAATTTTCGCTTATGTGATCTATGATCTAGGTATCCATATAACCCGCAAGAATTGCACTAGAGAGTGGTACTGGTAACTATACGGGACTTTACACCATCAGCACATGTTTGAATTACCTATGTGGGAGATACACCTCTGATTAAGGATTTTATACTACACTCCAGATATACAATTATATTGTTATATATATCTGCATATATACCATTATTTTATATTATAATATTTTAATGTTCATTTTTGCATATGCCTATTAAATTGTGCTACTAATGAGGATTCTCACACGACTCTATGTTTATAAATTTTTATATTTAGTTATTTTCTAATTTTCAATTTATATTGTATACATTGATCACACGTGCGCCGTAGTATTTTTACATATTGGTTTGTGGTTCTTTCCCAGAGAGACTACTCTGGTTTACGGCAGCAACTATTAAGTGTGATATCATTGATTCTGAACTATAAATAATTCTTTATATATCTATTGGCAATTACGTTTTTTAAAGTGATTGATAAGACACACCTTTGGTACCTCTGTTTTGCGCCTTGTATACACATTGTAAGTTATCCTCTCTTTTTGCGTGCATATAAGAAACTGCGATCCTTGCTCAGTTCTAAAAAGAGGTGCTGTGTCTTTCCAGAAAATGTTCATGCTCCTCTTTTTATCAAGAAATTCCACATCAAGTTTCTACACAAAGCTAAGAAGCTTCCGGAGGCCACTTCCAAAGGAGGGGGCACTGTCACAAGGCAGTGGTGACCAGGTCTCCACAGCTGTGCTGTCCTGCAGGTTAAGGCTTTCCACATTTGCGTGAGATATCTGTTTTGCATACGAGTGTCAGCAAGTGTCTGTGTTGCTGATTGCATACGAGTGTCAGCATGTGTCCGGGCTGATTATGCATATGAGAGTCTTTCTGTCTGTGAGGTTTGCAGATTGTTGCTTACAGCAGAATTTGCAGTCCAGCTGGTAGTGCTGGACCTGAACTGCAGAGTTCATGTGGAATTATTGTTTTCAGTCCTTAGTGCTTGCCATTTTCTCTGCATATCCACAGTGAGCTCCACATCAAAGTTCCCTCCAGAATCAGAGATGGGCACATCCATGACAGTCAGGATCAGGTGTTTAGCCAAAAGCCAAACAAACCAGTCTGCAATCACATGATACTCTCAACCAATCCCTGGACAGCCTGGGGTATATAGGGAGCTTACTGAACACCCCCAAGCTGCCAGTGCTTTGTTGTTAGATCCTGTTGCAAGCTGCTAGAGTATTATTTCCAGTTCCTCCAGCAATGTGACTTCCAGCGCAGTTTCTATTACCAGCGCTCCTGGCTTCAGCTGCTCCAGTACAGTCCTGGTGCCCAGCATTCTGCATCAATCTCAGTGTCCAGCACTCTGGGTCAATCTCAGTGTCCAGCATTCTGGTTCAATCTGGGTGTCCAGTATTCCGGTTCAATCCCAGTGTCCAGCATCCTGGTCCAGTCCTGGTGTTCAGTATTCCGGTTCAATCCCGGTGTCCAGTATTCCGGTTCACCTTCAGTCCAGGTCCACAGCCAAATGCATCCGTGACAATTCTTTCCCAAGCCAGGAGTCACAATGACATGACTAAGCCTATTCCAGCATTTATTGGTTTGATTATCTGCCATTGCATCCTGGACTTTATCATCAAATCTGAACATGGTATTACGGAGACTTGTTTCAGTGTTTTTCTGCTATTGCTTTCATGTATACATCATCCTACTAACTAATGGTTTGCTGTACCCTACTAACTCCCCTGCACTTTCTATGTAGGAGCCTAATTTAGAACCATATGCAAATGGCATTGCAGCTGCGATGTCTCACGGATCGTAATTGTGAAAATATTCTGACTCAAACACGGTCCAGTGCACAGAGATGCCCAATAAAAGAAACTCACATCCGCCACTCATACACAAAACCAGAAAATATCAGAAACATTGAATGCAGATCAGGAGGCCATCAGCCTTCTGAGTGAGTCTAAGATGCACTAAACACAGCGGATCTCCAGACATGCAGAGGGCTCTCCGGCTGTGAGCCACGACACAGTGGCTAATTTAAGCATGGCCTGAAAACGGTGTTTAAATGATCCAATATGCCTGCATTTCTCTAACCACCCCTGTTAACTCCCCCAAATGCTGACTACCTGTGTCTCACTTTGTGAGTGAATCCTCAATACATGTGCGCATTGCAGTTTTCACACATATGCAATGGCTAACAACTGCTCAAACTGCATAAATATCAGCACTGCATGCGGATTTGAATCAGGCTCTATGTGTGTTATATCAACACAACACATGTGTCTGGTGACACCTGCATCATTTGTATAGCAGGCACCAAATTCATGAGTAGTGGTCAAATGTTGAGTGGTAAGTTGGACAAACATTAACTACTGACAATATGTTGTCGCCCCATATCACCACGCTCAATTCTGAGTCTATCAATGCTACTACTCCAACCTTCTCCTAAAATGGTCAATCTCCCCAACCTACTTCTAATGGTCAATTCCTCCAACTTGCTCCAGGTATTGTGTAAATCCCTCTAACCTGCTCCAGAGAGGGAGTCATCCTTCCAAATTCCTCCTTAGTGGGTTCCATCTCTCCAACTGGCTTCAGAACATGTCTTAGAGGAGCATACACTTCCTTCAGAAAATTATGCTCTCCTTGTCTCACTCATACTGAGGCTCCAGTCACTATATTCCTGCCTGAAAGGATTGAGATGACAATCATGTTTGAGGTCTTCAAGACATCCACCCATCCAGGAAACCACAAATTGACTACTCAGTCTGAAGTGCAGCAGAGGACTACCAAGCAAGAGATCTAGAGGCCACTGGTGAGTTTGGGATAGTTACCCAATATTTGGTTTAAAAATTACTGCCCAGTTTGAGGTTCCTAGGATGAATGATCAGTTTGAAATGCCATGGCTTACTGCACTTGGCTCTTGTCAAAATGACAAATTTTGTGCCTAGGTTTCCAGACCACAGGTCAAACTTGCTTCTTCTTTGTCTAACACTTTAGCAGAATTTCCTGATCTGCCTGCCTCACAATAGACTCCATTGCCTTCTTTGCTCAATGTTTCTTCTTGTGTTCCCCTTTGATGTGACTCCAGTGTTTGGATTTCATTCTGCATCACATTTCATGGTTCCTGAGATTACTAATTTGTTTACAGTCTCTAAAGCAACTGAATTTTCCAAGAACTCCAAAAATGATTTTCAGCTCAAAGTTTCTATGATGGTTAATCAACCTGTTAATTTGTGGCTAAGACTCCACTACTAAGAGCTTGTCAAAGGTATCTAATTACACCAATGTTATCTGAAGTTTCTATTTCCCCTCCAAAGCCTGCTGTTTCTTCAGAGTCTTCCAAAATGTCTGTTCTGTCCATAGTCGTGGAGACTTTTACCCAGCTTCATACATCAGAATTCCAACCAAGTAATTTAATGGCATAGTTTGCATTTTACTGCTTTCATGCATCAATGTCTGCATTACATTTCTTTCACATTAGAATTCTACAAGGCAATCTGGTGGCTTGCTTGTTAATGTTTGAGGGTTAGTATTTACAGTATGTTTAAAGGTTAAGCAAAGTGCAACATCTTTCAACCTTATTGCCTTTCCAGTTTACATATGCAAAATATATTATTTCTGTGCCATCACCAGGTACTTCTGTTATTGAATTACTGGTGTGTTTTTCCCATGTGGACCAACCTTTACCCTCCAAAAAGGAAGGTAAAAGTTTCCTCTGCATCCTTCCTGACATCTGGATTTGGCACCCAATTGTAATTTAGGGTTAAAAATTCACTGCAAATTGCCCAATTTTGAACTATGACACTAAGAAGTAAATTTACTAAGATTCGAGTTTGGTCGAGTTTCTTAGTTTTTAAACTCACTTTGCTTCACCAAAACTAAAGTGAGTTTTCCCTTTAACAACTCGCAAATTTACTAAGAAGTGAGTTTAGGTGAAAGTGAGTTTTCGATGGTGAAGCAGATCAAGTTTTTTCCTCCAAATTGTGAGTTTAGAGGAGAAATTAGAGGAGAGTTTAAGGAGAGTTTAGATGAGATTACTCACTCGAGATTGCAGTGTTTTCTCTCTTCCAAACTCACCCGAGCAAGCAGCCTGCACATATCAGTGAGATATGTGTAAGCTGCTTGTATGTTAAGACCTGTAAAAAATTGGTTAAATATTAATAAAAAAAATGACTTAGGGTCCCCCCCTAAGGCTTAACCAGCCCCGGATTTGCCAGCCTGTCCTGGTACCTACAATTATGGGTACCAGGACCTAATAATTATTGGTACCAGCACAAAATAAGGCACCAGCACCTAATTATAGGGGTTAAAAATTTGCGTAGGGATACCCCTATAATTAAAACCAGCACTGGACCCTTTCTAGTGGGGAGCTGATGCCATAGCCAGGGGAGCCCTTTCACCAGGCCCCCCAGCCGCAGCATCAGCCCTGACCACTAATCAGCCCAGAACAGGGATCCCTGGGGAGTTGGGGACCCCTCCAATAAAGGGGTCCCCCTCTCCAGGACACCGCTGGCCTAGGCTGATAGCCCAGGGCTATCCCCGGCATCCTAGGGTGGTGGGTGCCTGGTTGATAATGTTAGTGTGTAGTGTAAAATCAATGTTTAAATATTGTCTTTAGTTGTGGAACTACACATACCAGCAAGCCTCCCCTTCATGCTGGTATTTGGAGAACCACAAATACCAGCATGCGGGCATTATGGGCCCGCTGGCACTTGTAGTTCCACAACCAAAGCAATATGTAAATAAATACAACATACACTGTGAAAGTAAAATTTTATAATAACATACACGCACACTCACACTCACTATGACATACTCACCTAGTATCCGAAGTAATCCATAGGGGTAGCTATAAAAAAAATCCACACTAACACTATCAACCTGGCAGGGCTGATGCTGCAGCTGGCGGGCCCGGTGAAAGGGCTCCCCTGGCTGTGACATCAGTCCCCCGCTAGAAAGGGTCTGGAGCTGGTTTTAAATATATGGGGGACCTCATACCATTTTTTTTCTCCGTATATTTAAAACCAGATCTGGCCCTGCTGCCTGGTACTGGTTCTTAAATTACGGTGGGACCCTATTAATTTTGTTCCCCATAATTGTAGGAACCAGGACTGGCTGACAAGTCTGGGGCTGGTTATGATTTTGGAAGAGGACCCTATGTCATTTTTTTTTATAAAAACACTTTATATTAGGTATACAGGCAGAAACATACACAAATCACACTGATCTGTGTATGTTTCTGCTAAACTCGCAGATCAGGAGGTGGTTTATTTGAAACTTCTATTTGTCAGTGAGTTTGCTACAATCTCACATGAGATTGGAAACTCAATTCTTAGTAAATTTGTGAGTTGCTTCTTTTCCATCTAAAGTACTTCCTATTTTGGCCAATAGTGAGTTTTTTTGAGTTTGCATCCTGCTAACAGCAATACCTGGCATATCCAGAAATCCTGCTTACAGCAATACCTGGCAAATCCAGAAATCCTGCTTACAGCAATACCTGGCACATCCAGAAATCCTGCTAACAGCAATACCTGGCATATCCAGAAATCCTGCTAACAGCAATACCTGGCAAATCCAGAAATCCTGCTTACAGCAATACCTGGCATACCCAGAAAACCTGCTGGTTCCTAGACCAGTTCATCTAGCAATCCTGCTAATAGCTATTCCTGGCACATTTGGAAATCCTACTAGTTCAGATGAGTGAACCAGCTGTCCTCCAATCACGTGGAGTCTAGTCACCTCCCGGTCCTAACCGGTGAACCAGCCATCCTCCAATCACATGGAGTCCAGTCACCTCCCGGTCCTAACTGGTGAACCAGCCATCCTCCAATTACATGGAGTCCAGTTACCTGCCGGTCATATCCGGTGATAATCCAGTCGTCCTCCATTACACCTGGAGTCCAGTTACTCTCTGGTCCTAACCGGAGTTACAGTCATCCTCCATTATACCTGGAGTCCAGTTATGTACTCATTCTACATATGGCTTCCCAGCCTCACCAAGTAGATCCTGTGCTACCACCATTCTCCATACAGCTTCCCAGCTATATCAAGTACCTCCCGTGCTACCACCATTCCCCATACAGCTTCCCAGCCACATCAAGTAGCTCCCGTGCTACCACCATTCCCCATGCAGCTTCCCAGCCGCATCAAGTAGCTCCCGTGCTACCATCATTCTCCATACGACTTCCCAGCCGCATCAAGTAGCTCCCGTGCTACCATCATTCTCTATACGGTTTCCCAGCTGCATCAAGTAGCTCCCGTGCTACCATCATTCTTCATACGGCTTCCCAGCCGCATCAAGTAGCTCCCGTGCTACCATCATTCTCCTTACGGCTTCCCAGCCGCACCAAGACTACCTACTGGTACCCCGTCCAGCTCAGCAAGCCTTCCTGCCGGTCCCAGTCCGGTTCCTCCAAGTTTCCTACTGGTCCCACTCCAATGTTTCAAGTTTCTAGTTCCTGTCATTTATCATCAAAGACAGTTCTCACTGCTACACAATTGTTATGCAATAGAGCTATTAATGTCATCCATGATTCCAGTCAAGCCGGTCTCTGCTGAATCCAGTTCATCACCTGAGTCAGGTAACTCCCAGACACCAATTGTGACAGTAACTTTTCAAAAACTTTATTTGGCAACATAGGGCCTAATTCAGCAGAGGACAGAATTGCAAAGCCACATACAAATGGCTTTGCAATTCGGTCCTGCTAAATTCAAATGCAGCAGGTGTTTGAAACCTCCTTACTGCATCTGCAATCCCAGCACTGTGACCGAGGTCACAGTCTGGGATCACCATCGAAACAGATGGATGATATGGTTGCTCCTTTGAGCAGGCAGCGGAGGCCACAAAGTCTGAGTCCATAGACGTAGAGTCTGGCTTTGCCACTCCTGGAAAATGGGGGCAATGCACACCGGTTTCCGGGAATGCCGCTCCACCCCAGTCAATTGGGCAGAGGCAGAGTGGGGCCTGTGTGCGATTTCCCAGGACCCCTTCTGCAGTGGCGGATTTACCGCTAGGCAACACAAGCAGTTGCCTAGGGCCTGGTGGGTCCCAGGGGGCCTGCCGACAGGGCTGTATAATGGAGGGCCCCAGCAGGCTGTCAGTGCATTGATTCGACAGCTGCCAGGTGCTGGCTCCAGCTCACGCTGCTCTATGTAAGGGAATCCCCCACTGCTCACTACTGCTTTCAGGTGGGGGACGTGGTGTGGGCAGAGCCAGCAGCAAAGATGAGGAGTTGGGGGTGGGTGCAGTGATGCATTGTGCCCATCATTTTTACACCTGCCCCAAGCATGGAGTTACAGTGGAAGATGACAAGGATGGCCCCTCCATATAAGAATCACATATCTGGCCCCCCAACAGCAGAGTGTGTGTCTCCATGTCCCCCTCCCCCCACCAGCAGTGTCTCCATGTCCCTCTCCCCCCAACAGCAGTGTGTGTGTCTCCATGTCCCCTTCCCCCCAACAGCAGTGTGTATGTCTCCATGTCCCTCTCCCCCCCACCAGCAGTGTGGGTGTCTCCATGTCCCCCTCTCCCTAGTCACAGGAGTGTATGTCTAAATGTCCAACCCTCCTCCCCCTGTCAGTCACCAGTGTGCATTTTTTCATGTCACCCCCCCAGTCATGTGTGTCTCCATGTCCCCACTCACCCCACCAGAAGTGTGTGTGTGTCTCCATGCCTCCCTCCCCCAGCAGCAGTGTGTACCGTATGTCTCCTTGTCCCCTTCCCCCTAGCAGCAGTGTGTATGTCTCCATGTCTCCCTCCCCCCACCAGCAGTGTGTATGTCTCCATGTCCCCTCCCCTCACCATCAGTGTGTGTCTCCATGTCCCCCTCCCAACAGCAGTGTGTATGTCTCCATGTCCCCTTCCCCCACCAGCAGTGTGTCTCCATGTCCATCTCCCCCCACTAGCAGTGTGTGTCTCCATGTCCCCCTCCCCCCACCAGTGTCTCCATGTCCCCACTCCCCCCACCAGCAGTGTGTGTGTCTCCATGTCCCCACTCCCCCACCAGCAGTGTGTGTGTCTCCATGTCCCCACTCACCCCACCAGCATTGTGTGTGTGTCTCCATACCTCCCTCCCCCCAGTAGCAGTGTGTATGTCTCCTTGTCCCCTTCCCCCTAGCAGCAGTGTGTTTGTCTCCATGCCTCCCTCCCCCCACCAGCAGTGTGTATGTTTCCATGTCCCTCTCCCCCTCACCAGCAGTGTGTGTGTCTCCATATCCCCCTCCCCCACCAGCAGTGTGTCTCCATGTCCCCCTCCCCCCACCAGCAGTGTGTGTGTGTCTCCATGTCCCCAATCCAGCAGTATGTATGTCTCCATGCCTCCCTCCCCCCACCAGCAGTGTGTGTGTCTCCTTGTCCTCCTCCCCCCAGCAGCAGTGTGTATGTCTCCATGCCTCCCTCCCTCCACCAGCAGTGTGTATGTCTCTATGTCCCCCTCCCCTCAGCAGCAGTGTGTATGTCTCCATGTCCCCCTCTCCCTAGTCATGGGTGTGTATGTCTAAATGTCCAACCCCCCTCCCCCTGTCAGTCACCAGTGTGTATTTTTTCATGTAACCCCTCCCAGTCACATGTGTATGTCTCCATGTCCCTCCCTCCCCAAGTCATGGTGTGTATGTATTTATGTCTCCCCAGGCCCCAGCGTGTCTCTGTAACCTATTTGTTTGTGTCTGTATATCTGGTCTTTGTTTTTTCTCATTCCTTTAACTGTGTCTTCCATAACTCCTTTTAATTCTATTCCCCCACCTAATTCTATTATTTATCCACCATCACCCAACTTTTCCTTTACCCCCACGACCCACCTTTCCATTTTGCCCCTACCACTGTTCCGCTTACCCTGCTCCTCATTCTGCCATCCCCTTTCTTCTTTCAATTGTCCCTCCTTCACCCCTTATCCTCCTTTTCTACTGAAGGCGATGGAGTACTACTGGTCTCCCTCCCCCCACCAGCAGTGTGTGTGTCTCCATGTCCCCTTCCCACCACCAGCAGTGTCTCCATGTCCCCACTCCCCCCACCAGCAGTGTGTATGTCTCCATGTCCCCTTCCCCCACCAGCAGTGTGTGTGTCTCCATGTCCCCACTCCCCCCACCAGCAGTGTGTCTCCATGTCCCCCTCCCCACACCAGCAGTGTGTGTGTGTCTCCATGTACCACTCCCCCACCAGCAGTGTGTGTGTCTCCATATCCCCACTCACCCCACCAGCAGTGTGTGTGTGTGTCTCCATGCCTCCCTTCCCCCACCAGCAGTGTGTATGTCTCCTTGTCCCCTTCCCCCCAGCAGCAGTGTGTATGTCTCCATGCCTCCCCCCAACCAGCAGTGTGTATGTCTCCATGTCCCCTCCTCCCACCAGCAATGTGTGTCTCCATGTCCCCCTGCCCCCAACAGAAGTGTCTCTATGTCCCCACTCCACCCACCTGCAGTGTGTGTGTCTCCATGTTCCCCTCCCACCACCAGCAGTGTCTCCATGTCCCCACTTCCCCCACCAGCAGTGTGTGTGTCTCCATGTCACCCTCCCCCCACCAGCAGTGTGTCTCCATGTCCCCACTCCCCTCCACCAGCAGTGTGTGTGTCTCCATGTCCCCCTCCCCACAACAGCAGTGTTTCTCAATGTCCCCACTCCCTCCACCAGCAGTGTGTGTGTCTCCATGCACGCACAAGTACAAACCGGAAGTGGGACTGTCAGATTCCGATTACCTGCTCCTTTTTTCTGCCTACCTCCCTCAATCGTATCATGCCAATCAATATATCAATTAGCTTAATTGGTTTTTTTTTTTTTTTGGACAATGCACTAAACTTTAATCTTGTCCGTGTTTGTGTTTACCCGCAGAATACGTACGGCTTAAACATTCACTTTTATTTGTCAAAATACATGTTAGAGCCAATTAAACAATTGTTTTATTTGTTTTTAACCCCGCATATTTTCCTGGGTTCATTTCTTTATTTAAATTTGCTTACGCATGTCACTGCATCAAGCCTATCATAACTCTCAAGAGATTTCTGGCCCTGTCGAACACATGACTCATACACTAACCAATAGAATTGGTCCTGTTAATTACCCAAATACATTAGCCAATCAAATTTATTTTCGGGTCTTTATTAAAAATGATTTTTAACAAAAACACCATTGCCATCATGAGAGCCTCGGCATTCACCAGGCGCGAGCTGCTGGTGTTAACCGAGGTGATGGATAGGCGGATCACCAGCCAGCCTCCACCCATCACAAATCGCGAGAAGCGTTCCGCATATGCGGAGGTACGTGGCCGCCTGCGTTCCTTCGGCTCACGCCGCCAGATCGGCCAGCTGGAGCACAGGTGGTCGGACCTGCAACGGCGGACGCCCTGCTTGCTGGCATGCTTTCGCATGCAGATCGCGGAAAGTAAGTTTTTGGGACTGTGGTTTTCATGTTTATCTTTGTGGCCCTAACTGCGTGTGCATGTTTTCATGTATGTCCTATTTATTCATTGTACTCATATCTGCATGGCCATGTTTTCATGTATGTCCTATTTATTCATTGTACTCATATCTGCATGGCCATGTTTTCATGTATGTCCTATTTATTCATTGTACTCATATCTGCATGGCCATGTTTTCATGTATGTCCTATTTATTCATTGTACTCATATCTGCATGGCCATGTTTTCATGTATGTCCTATTTATTCATTGTACTCATATCTGCATGGCCATGTTTTCATGTATGTCCTATTTATTCATTGTACTCATATCTGCATGGCCATGTTTCAGATTTGTGTTGTCATAAATTAGTGTTTTACTCGGTTTTGGTTGAAACTAACCACAATTTGTTTCACATCTTTTAGGGGCACAGCGAAGACTACGGCGTCATCGCCATCCAAGACGGCGCTCTCGCCCACTCTCCCCAACCCCAAGCCAACCCTCCACACCCCCAAATTCCCCTATTTCCCCCTCCTCCCCAGCCTGCCCAGACCCTGTGGAGGATATTTCGGGGCTCCTTCCCCTCCATCCCAATTCCCCCTCTCCTCCAACCACCCCTCTTCTAACTACTCCCTCCCCTGAATCCCAAATCACCCCGCCAAGCTCTTTGGGGAATGGAGGCACCTCCGAGGAGGACAAGGGAGTGGCTTCTGGAGCGGCCGTTATTTTGAACGGTATGGTTTTTTTTGGTTTTTTTTTTTGCCAAAAACTGTTTGTATGTAATCATGTGTCGTTCCCTTTTTTTGTGTTTTTATGCCAAATTTTTGGGAGTTTTCGGGTTGTCTTTACCTGTTACTGCTGATTTCACCATACACATATCACACCTGTCTGAATCTGATTTTTGGACTTGTAATTTTGGGGTAGACCATTTTGGGGGGCTTGGTTTTTTCGGTGTAATTCTGCTTTGGGCCACAATATTGACATTTTTGGGTAGCTTGGTTTGGCTTGTTTTTTAATGTGGTTTCATTATTGATGTATTAATCCCCACACTTTTCTAACCCACAGAGGAACAGAGGCGTATGGCTGAATTAGCCGGATGTGTGGGGCGTATGCGGGAACACGTCATCGGGCTGCTGGTGGTCCTTGACCATATGTCGGTCCTCCTTAGAAACCAGTTTTAGTTTTTTTTTGGACAAAAGTTAAATAAATTAATATTTTAAACTTAACGTTCTGTCTCATTCCTTGTTTCCAAATCAGAGATTGTTTACACTGACATAAGTAGACTCTTCCAGCAAGGATTTGCAATTATTGTCACTAAGATTCTGTGTTGTATTTTTTAGGAAAACAGGCACAAGAAACACCTAACAGTAACAATCTGATTGCCCTTTTTTGGTGTTGTACAAATTATATATTACTACATTTTACATGTTCCTATTTGGGGGGCAAGCTGCTTAGGCCGATATTACGAAGCCAACTGATTGTACAGGATTCCTTTGGGTGTTGGTTTGGACCCAGAAAACATCTTACATTTTAGCTCAACTTGCGTCATTACAGGCTTACCCCTTATGCAAATGTAACGTGTGTGAACCTGGTTACACTTGCTTGTAATGGGCAAAAAAAGGTACAAAATTACACTCTCAAGACATTTATTCACAACATAGCTAAAATAACAAAGTGTTCACTCAGAAACAAAACACACAGTGATAATCATAAATACAACACATACAAAAAACTTTTACAATTCAAACAAAAAATCAAGAACTGGTTGACGAAGGACCATGCCAACATGATTCCACAAATGTGGCGTTGCAATATGGGTTCCATAATATATTCCCAAAGTTTCCCCATGAAGGTTTTTTTAGGGTAGCAGGAAGTAGTCATTGTTGGAGTCCCAAAGATTATGAAAACAAACAGAAGATGGAGAAACAAAAACAAAATAATTAGATGTTCTCAAACAATCTGTAGCACATTGTGTCTAAACACTGTTGTGTTGCCAATAATTACCTAAAATATCTGGCCACATCATCGCGTATGGCCCCCCCACATACTGACCTCCGACCAACCTCGGAGGGGCCATCCTCAGGTAAGGCATCCTCTGGCTGCATTGGGACACCACTCCTTATGGCGATGTTGTGAAATATCCCACACAGGACCACAATTTTAGAAACCATATCCGGCAAATACATGAGCTCGCCACCAGAGCGGTGGAGGCATCTGAATCGGCCTTTTAAAAGGCCGATACAGTGCTCCACCACTTGCCTGGTGGCTGTAAGTGCGGCATTAAAATTACTTTGTGGCCCTGGTGTGGGAGCCAAATAAGGAGTGAGCAGCCAGGGCGTGCAAGGGTAGCCACTGTCTCCTGTGAAAAAGAAGTGACAACATCAGGATCACTGTGTATCAAGCTTAACATTGTTATGTACTAAAGGTCTCCACTTACCCAGAAGCCACGCATTACCAGCTTGTAGGTTGGTTAATTTGTGCCATATCCCTGATTGCCGGATGACGAATGAGTCATGTGCACTTCCTGGTAATTTTGCATTCAGGGACAGGATCTGGAGGGAGGCATCACATACCACCATTACATATAGTGTTTACGGTTGCGAAATATGGCCTCCAGCCGTGCTGGAGGCTGAAGTGGTATGTGAGTACCATCCACTACCCCTATGATGTGTGGGAAGCCAGCTATTTGGTAAAAATTGGCCTTAGCCACACTAAGGGCACCCATATCCAAAGGCATTTGAATAAAATGATGGAGGTGCTTGAAAAGTGCCTCCATCACTGCCCTCAGGATCTGGGAAAAGGAGGATTGTGAGATGCCCACCACTATTCCCACCGTTGTTTGAAATGATCCTGAGGCACAGAAATGTAACACCGCCATAAATTGCGTAAGTGGTGGTATTGCTGTAGGACTGTCAATTTGCCGCTCAAGATCACTCTCTATTAATGAGAGAGTGTCTATGATGATTTTGGGAGGAAGACGGTAGCGTCTTAAAACCTCATCATCGGGCATTCCAAAAAGGGTGACACATGTTCGAAATATCTGGGGCCTTGCACACCTACAATGCCTATGCCTGGGACGAGATTGAGGTTGGTCGGCTTCCGGGAGCATGGCCAGAACAATCCGACCCAGATCAACCTGAAATGGCAAGATTTGAATGTAAGGCTTTTTTACCCCCAAAATAAATAGATTTTTACTTAGCTTAATGATACAATCCATTGATGCTTACATGCCGGGGTATTGTCATGATACGGGCAAACTGAAAATAATCACAATATAAAAATACAACAATTTATGCTGGGCATTTCTGTTTCAAAATTGGGTGCAAGACAAAACATAAAAGGGGAGAAACACACATTTGCCCAAAGAGCAAAATGACATTGCACAGACTACCTCAAATTGGGGCCAAATGTAATCCACAAATGCTAAAGGGAAAACACAACCAATTTAACGGGTCTAAACAAGCAGTTAAAAATGCGCTAATTAGTTCGCAAATACCATTCACAATAGAAACAGTTAAAAATGTGCTAATTAGTTCGCAAATACCAGTCACAATAGAAACAGTTAAAAATGCAATAATGAGTTCGCAAATACCAGTCACAATAGAAACAGTTAAAAATGCGCTAATGAGTTCGCAAATACAAGTACAAAAATACGCAGATAGAAAAACACGAAATATTTGAAACATTTCTGACTAATAAAAACAAAGGTTACAAGTGTAAGGTCAAACAAAGTTGCGTAAATACAAACATGAACATTTAATAACCAAGTGAAAAAATAAACTTACCAGTAGATAATATATAAGTTTCCGTATCAAAAGGTCGTTGGGGCAGAGCCAAAAAAAAACCTAACAAAGATGAAATTTCAAAAAATTAACGGTCAAAAATTCAGGAAAAGAAGGAGACACAAATTGAACCAAAGTTAGACTGCCAAAAACTTACCAAATAAAGAAACGCCAAAAACAAAACCACCAGAAATAATGCGAACGGAAAAAAATTAAACAAATTTAGCAAACAAAAACAACTCCCACCAACGCCAACTCCAAAACCCGCCAACAATCAACTCCGACCAACGTAACCTCCAACAATCAACAAACGCCACCTCGACTCGAGACGCCCCAAGCCATAAATAGTGTTTAGTTTCCCGCACAAATTAAGGAGGGATCATAGGAACGCACAATCAATGATGCGGCCGAAAAATAAGGACGCATGTATAAATACGTCACGAGCCAACCAAAAAGTTCTGGTGTATTTCTTGTTTTGAGCTAAGACATGGCTACAGACCAGGGAAACAATGGGCAACAGTCTGGCGGTAAGTATTTCAGGCATTTGGAAACAATGATTAATTTGAAACATCATATAGTGCAAGTTGTGAAGTTTACAATTCTCAACATTTAAACAAATAGGTGAGGAGGATGACATGGAAGAGGCTGCTGGGCCCAGTATTCCGGCCAAAGCTGGCAAAAAGAAAAGGCAGCCACAATTCACAAGAAAGGAGATGGAGGTTTTGGTTCAGAAGTGTGTGGACATCCTGCCACAGGCAGACAGGAATATGAGTGCAAGCCAGAAGTGGAGAATGTGGGAGGAGGTAGCCGTTGCGGTCAATAGGGTGGGTGATTTTGTCCGTCTAGCCCGGGATGTCAAACGGCGGTAAGTAAAAACTTGACAACCCAAAAAAACTGGGGGAAAGAATGCATGAATAATGGCTACTTTTACACCAACAGATGGCAAGACTTCAAATATCGCCTGAAACAAAAAATGGCTGACAGGGCTAGGCATGCAAGGGGGACAGGTGGGGGTCCCACCCCTGTGTCATTGGAGTTGAATGATTTAGAAGAGCTGGCACAGGGGTGTGTGCAGGCTGTGGAGGTGTTTGGCGTGTCCAACATGGATACGGACATGCCAGACTTTGCGGCTCCTCATGTTGTCCAAGGTAAATATTATGATGTCACCAACTCTGAAATGTTAATGTGCCAATATGTAGATTCTAATGTGACTCTTTTCTCATTTTACCAACAGAGACACAGGCGGATGAGTCTGCTCCAGAGGGGAGCCTTGGCCGCAGAATTTCTGCAGGCTCTGCAGGGGAGGAACCAGTACATCCGGCTGAGGACCCTGCAGAAGCCAGTCCTGGGCAATCCCCCTCGCAGGCAGTGTCCCTCCTCACAGAACTCAATTTTAAATCGGATTTCCATGCGGAGATTCTGCAGAGGATGGACGCCAGTCTGGTACGGGTGGCTGAGGCCCTGGAGCAAAATGCTGCGGCCAACGTGACCATTGGTCAGGCCCTGGCGGAAAATACCAGGGCCAACATCCGCATCGCCAATGCCCTGGAGCAGCTCGTTCGCCAGCACATGGTGGAGCCGACCTCCCTTCCTGCCGGAACATCAGGATCCTCCACCTCTGGCACAACATCAGCCAATCCTCCAAATGTGCCTAGCCCTGTGACTAGTCCAGAGGCCACAACATCTGCCTCTGGACAGGCCAGCCCGATGACATCCCGGACCCGGTCTGGCGCCCACCCTCCCCCTGCCAAACGGGGGAAAAAACGTTGACAGCACTGGCTACTTTTCCCACACTCCTTCTGTGCTTGCCCCATATTCCTTTCTGGCCAAAACTTCCCTCTCCTTTCTTGTGAATTGTTTTTAATTTTTAGCTTTACGTTTCCATAACTTTTATGTTTGCACAATTATTAACATTTTTGGAATTAAACACTGCAAAAAATGTTTGTGTAAAAAATTTGCATGAAATTGATTTTTTTTAGCAATAAATTTGCCAAAAATGTACGACTTTGTATTCTGACATTATTGTAAAAATGGTTTATATTTAATCCTGGCCCACAAGGCAAAAACGCGCACCACCAACATTTTACATGAGAAAAAAAAAGGGCTCTTTAAGGAACGTTTTAAAATTTACATAAGGATGCAAATTCACCAGGCAAAAGCAAAATGGCCAAAAACACACAAACATGATGTCATTATTGTTACAATAGGCCAAAAACCAAATATCAACCCAAAAATAAACCCCCACAAATGTACGCAAATTGATTGTGTAATCCTGACATTAGCAGCTATGATTTCCACCTGCATACGGTTTTGTGCTAACCCAAAAAACTGATTTCAAAACACATACCAAGCCGGTTTTCAATACAACACTAATTGATTTTCTGACAAGCCGTGATTAATCGATGCAACATCGTGGAGTGCCGGGACGGAGGAGAAGGCCATCGCCAATGTGGTCGAGTAATCCAGACCCTAAGCTGTGCGAGCATTTTGAAGGGAAAGAGGATCATCCAGTGACGTATGAGTTGGTACAAACACATTTGACGTTCGCATCTGTTAATGTATGTACGCCCCAAAAACGCCTCGCCACGCCTGCGTTTTTCCATCTCCACCCACGTCAACGCCCAAAAACGCCCTGTTCTGTCAATCACATTTGACATGTCACTTCCTGTACGCTATTTGACGAACGAGACAAAAAAAGCTCGCAATCTGCCGTACGCACATGCGCAGTGTTACACCGATGCATGCGCGGTTACTCAACATCGGAACGCAACGTGCGTACTGCTGTTAACGAACGGCTCTGAATCAGGGCCTTTGTTCCAACTCCGCATTAGACCCAGAATTTAGGTGGAAAAGGCGTATTAGATGCCACTAGCACTTAGTTGAAATGTCCTAACACCGTCCGTATTTTAGCATATAATGGAAATGTCAATGAGGATTTATCCTGCTACTCAAACAGGTGATTGATCATCCTCATATAAGCTTGATGGTTTGAACACTGCAAATGTCCCGTAATGATACTCAGTTTGTAAACTGGCCAGTTTTGAAACAGCAGCTAGTTATATGCTCACCCCGCTGGTGTGCTCAATATCCACAGGGTCTCCTGTTTGAGCTCCGGCTGAAACAAGCCTTGAATTGAGTGTCGGCACCCGCCTACCTTCTGCTGAGAAGCTGTTTTTCAATGTGGCAGCGGCCGCACTGTGAAGGTAACACTGTAGCGATAGCGTTGATCACATGATCGGCACACCAGCATCCTGGGCGGTTGAGTCAATAGCTGCTGGATGTCCTGGACTAGAACAATGTGGCTGTTTCAAAACTGGCCAGTTTGCAAACTGAGTACATAGGATCAATACATAAACTTATGCAGAAACTGCAGTTTATACATCATTTTATGTAAAAACCAGCTTGATACATAGGCCCATAAGACTGGGTACACACTAGACAATGAATTGGACAATTTCACGATTTTAGACAAATTGGAACAACAAATCATGCACATTGTCTAATGTGTACGCACTATTGTGCGCCCCCATGCAACGTTCATTGCATCTTCTTTAGCGATTTTGTTAAAATCAAGCAGTTTGGGTACTAACTGCATGCAATGAGGTTAGCAATTTCTGAGTAATGTTAGACCTGTTGTAATTGTGCATGAGGAGCCGATATTACTTGATATTCCCTATGTTTACGCAGGGTTGCAAGGTATTACAGATGTGTGAAAGGTGGTAGTGGGCGTCTCTATGCTGGCTTTGCGATTGCAGACATTAGCACATTTTCGCAACAGACCTGTATGAGTAATTGCATCTGCGATTGCAGTATCGATCCATAGTGAATCAGGTCCTATATCATTTGTTCTGGGGATGTTGGAAAATCCGGATGATCATCAAGTAATTTCAAGATCGTCTAATGTGTACCTAGCTTAACAGACAGAGGGCCTGATTCAGAGCCAGACGCTATTTGCGGACGCTCGTTCAGAAAAAGGGTCTGGCTATTTAAATTGAGCGCTCGCTCTTTGCGGTCTGTTGACGCCTCTATGTCTGAGCGAGCGTTCGAAACATGCTCTCGCTATTTTGTAAAGACGCCCCTTGGCCGCTCGCATCATACGTCATCTCCGCTATTTATTACATTAATCGAGTACATCGAAAGGCGTATGAACTGCTCGCTATTCTTGTGGTAGCATTTTCCTACCACAATCATAAGAGCAGTTCAGGCTAAAAGACAACCAACTGACGTGGTTGATGACACTGCTTTGTTAATTATGCACACCCTTAAAACGCCCGTTTTGACCGTTTGGCACACCTGCGTTTGGATCTCCACTCCCCGCTTGAAGCACCTTCCCCTGTTACCACCCACAAACGCCTCATCCTGTCACTCAAATTAGCAGGCATTCGCTATTTTGCGAGCACACGATTTCCGACCACACTGACTGGTTGGTGCATGCGCATTACAAGCCATACACATGTGCAGATGTGCGAACATCGCTCGGAGCGAACGAGCGGCCGCTTACGAGCGGCTCTGAATCAGGCCCAGAGTACAGCACCATTATCTGTATGATCTTGTTAGAACTGTTTAAACATTAGAATCGTTTTCTCATCAGTCCTGCTGTTTTAGCTATCTAGTAGGGGCTAACTGACCACCAATAATACTTTTGTGTTACAATGTAACTGCCAGGGTATGGGTTTGTTTTTCATGTGATCTCATTAGGGCTAATCAAGCGCTGAAAAAGCTTTCCCTTTAGTCTGATGTAGTGCTGATATCTCGGGGCCATAGAGAACTGTGCAGGGCCCGGGTTATTTTGGGGGGCGTGACAACAAATTCATTTAAAAATATTAGAAAAATTGATATTTGCTGCACTTCCACATGGGATGCTGTGTGCCCTCAGCCAAGGGCAAATCCACAGGGGGTGCGACCAGTGGGATCACTGCCCCCCAAGCAGCCAGAGTAGATTTCTGCTGATCAGCAGCAGCGTCCCTGGACCCACTGCAGCTCTGCACACAGCAGCGTGTGCTGGACTAGGAAGACACAGGTTGCTGCTGCTGACAGGTTAGGGAGTGCAGTGGCAGGCGTTGGACCTGGGCCTCTCTATCATGCCCAGGCAATTAGTACCCGCTCCCCCTTCTCGACACCTCTGGATATTGCTTTAATGTTGCAGTGTAAATTGCAGGATTCAGCATTGCTATTAATGTGAACTAATGGATGTAGTTTGCTGCAATATGACATATACATTATTGTAGCACTGATATTGTTTTTTTAGTGCTACTGTGTGGCAGGCAGGGTACAGCTCCGTTATTCACATGGTCTGGTTAGCATTGTTGAAACATTGAGATTGTTTATTTGTTAAAGTGTAACGCACAGACTATTGCAATAAATGTGGAAAATTCACTAGGGGGCCTATTCATCATCCTTCATTTTTACAAAAGCAGGTAAAAATGCACATTTTCACCTGCAATTGTAATAATGTAGTTATCGGGCCTTTCATCAAGAAGGTAAAGCAGGAGATATCACAGATACTGTATATCCTACTTACCTTCCTTTTGCAGAATGGTCCACTGTCCCCATACACTAGTATGGGGACAGAATTCATCAAGCTCTGAAAATATAATATTTTCGGAGCTTGATGGCGAATGCTTCTGCTCCGGGATTGCAACCCGCTCCTTCCCTATGAGGAGGTACGGGTTGCGATGAGGGATCCTTTGGGATCCCTTCGCCCCTGTCTGTCACCCAAGGCCGGCTCTTGGGGTGTTTGACCAGTGTGGTCGAACAGGGGCACCAACCAAAAGAGGGCGCACCCCTTCCACCATCCCGCACTGTCATGCTGTTTCACCCGTGGGCCGAAGTGTCCCATAGGTGGTCTGGTCAGGAGGTTGGGCACCCCCCACCACTGCTGTGTGGCGATGTCAGACACAGGAGTAGCTGAATGGCTGCTACATTCAGTGCCGGGAGAGGGCTGGTGGATACCCAGCTAGTGACGGAGTACTGGGCTCGCAACCAGCCTGATGTTACATGGGAGGCATGCCATGCAGACATGCCCCCAAATAATGTCACTTAGGGGGCATGGGCTTTGGTAATTAGGCCATGCCCCGACTACTGGGCGCATTATAACCATCGGGCACAGGGTGCGGCTACCCCTGGAGCCAGCCCTGCCTACACCTTCCGCCGACGTTGGGGCTCTTGTGCGCATGCGTGACCTGTAGGTCATGCATGCGATGTCCCGACACTGCTCCGACAGGAGCAGTGCAAAGATTCACTGCTCCAAAAAGGAGCAGTGAAGCCGCTCGCAGGGACAGCTGATTTTGCATGTCTTATTGCAAGTTTGGGACTAAACACAATTTTAAATATGTCACTGGATACAAATAACAAATAAATACACACAGAGTCTGGCTGCACTCCTAATTATACAAATCAAAATTGCTAAATATCTGTAAAAAAAAGAAAACTGTCTGTATATTAAAACACTTTTAAGCTGAAAGGAAATATATCAGAAATTAGGGATGAGGAGTAAGGGAACAATAACTATGGCCACCTATAACTAAACCAAACTCAGTTCAGGACTATCTCTATCTTTTCTAACTTTTTTTTAGATATTTAAGTCTAAAAATGTAGTAGTCAACTTTATTGCACACCTGTGTAAACTGTCAGTGGGTGGAAATATGTAACACAATTTAGCTCTGTGATTTAATGCCACCACTCACAGTGTAGAAATAAAATAAAGCCTAAAATACCCTTCATGATATCATATTCTAACAACCTACACTGGCATATACTGAAGAAAGATCAATTACTAAAAGATACAATCCCAAATAAACCAAAATGTATCTATAGAAGAGCACCGAATTTAAGAGACAAATTAACAAAGAGTGTGTTAAATACAAAGGATTCCTACCCAGTACGCACTAAAGGTTTTCACAGGTGCGGAATGTTCCAGGCTTGTGAAGAGATAAAAACAGAGAAGATGAAATATACAAATTTCAGTGCAGGAAATAAGGAATATGATATTAAACACTTCACCACATGCCACACATGCAATGTGGTATATTTGGTGGAGTGCAGTTGTAATTTAATCTACATTGGCCGTACAAATAAATCTTTGAAAAGGCGCCTCAGTAAACACCTGTGGAATATTCGTAAGGGACTTTGGGCCTGATTCAGACCCGCTCGCAAGCGGGTCGATGTTGCCCAAGTGCACATGCGCACGACGGAGGCGGCTCCGTCGTGCGCATGGGCGAGACCCGAATAACGACGACCAAGCCGTTGTTATGGGTCTCGCACCAAAGGGAACTGGAGAGATCGAAATGAGGAAGCCATGTTGGCTAAAGCAGAGATGCATTGGACACACAAACTAAAAACTTTGTATCCCACTGGATTAAATCTAGACTTCGAGATTAAGTGGTTTTTTGTAATGTAAAAAAAAAAATACTATTTATAGTTTTAATTAATTATATGAATACCACATAAGGAATTAATCTGGATTAAGTTACCCGCCGGAGTTTTGAGAAAATAATTTTTAATAATGGATCTTAATAAGGATGTTATGTTAATTTATGTGTAATTAAGGTCTTATATAACCAATTTTAGGAATCTGGTATTATAGTTTTAATTTGCATTTTATACCAAGAGATTATATATATTCTTCAATATATGTCCCAAATGTATTAATGCATATGCACTTTAAAAATATGAAATGTATATTTCTATTTTAGGATGTTATCCTGATCCCATGTTGTACATATTTATATTTATTTATACAATTTCATGTATTAATGTGTGTCCTACATCAGTGATTAACTGACCTACTATTCATGGCACTTTTTTGTTTATAGAGGAATTTACAACTCACCGTGAACTTATAAAGATTGCGTTCTACATATAGTAACAAAGGATATGGATGTGGTCCATAGATGGAAAGAAGGAAGTATGAAATAGATGGGCAAGAACTCCGTATAAGAACAGCACTACTGACGAGAAGGAAGATGGCTGCTAAATATGCGTTCCAGATGATGTCATCAACATGGGACATGTGCAGTCCATAGATAGAAAGGAGTGAATGATTCCATACAGAGCGGAATTACTGACGAGTATGGATACAGCCGCAGACAGTGCGTCTCGCATGACGTCATCAATGCGGGACTAATGCGCTCCATAGGCAGGAAGTGAATACCGATTTAACATCATTTAGGAGGGATATAGAGCCATATTCACTCCATATAGACCTATAGAGATTTGGAATATTCATTAATAGAAGAATTGATTACAGTAGGATATTATATCAGTACTTTATCCTGTCTTTTATAGAATTCAGTGTGAAGTACACTTTGACCCGGTAGTGTTATACGGCCATGCTATTTAAGAGGAAAGCTGACCACTTCTGTCACAAACCGTGAGGAAGTGACAGAAGGACCCCATTTTGAAAGGTGAATGTAGAGGCAGAACCAGGGACTTGGGATAGAGGCATTTGAGCTGGAGGTTCCGGAGCCTGCAACTCTTTTTCCATCTACATGCCTGAATATCACTGATTTCTGGTAACGTCTCCATTCATTACCTGTGTGATTATCGTTGTTTGTCAAGAATTTTTTGGAAATGCATGTCTATATTAAATTATATTTTAATGCACTATGTGGCTGCTTTATGTTTTATATTTTTCATGTATGAAACACATCAACATATGACTCTAAAAACTTACCATAAAGGGTGAGGAAGAGAAGATCATCATAACAAGGGAAGTGTGTTTTTTATTTTCACTCGTACATATTGAGTGTCATTGTTTTATGTATTGTGAGGGGATAAGTGCCGGAATTCTGGTCATCCTTTATTGTCATATTGTATTTGGGTTAAAAGATGTTAATCCTGACTGGGAACTGGCAGCTCAGAATCCCCACATTGCACCAGGTCTGTTGTCCTACCTTTTTCATTTTTGTAACACCCTTCACAGTTTCTCCTGGGAAGTATAAGTATCCCTCTGTCGGGTAGAATCCAGATGCCCTTTCTGCTTCCCTGACCTGTGAAAACTAGGGTAATGCAGATAGAGCCCAAGCCACCACTAAAAAGTAGGGTTTTTCTCAAAGTTTCACAGTGCAGTGGGAGTTAGGCAATCAAAATAAATACCCTCCCATGTATAGGGAGATTGTTAGCAGAGTTTGAGAATGGATAAAACTAATTGTCGCCAGCCTAGCACATGGGAATTCGGGTGGGGAAGAGTACTTACCACAATTTGGTAGCAAATGGAAGTTAGAATTAAGAACCTCAAGGTGTTATTGTGCCTCTATAGGCTCCCTGTGTACAGGGAAAACAGTCCAGTAGGTCTAGAGTGTCATGGATAGTTTGCCCAGTACACATGGACTCTATAGAGTCAACTTAATTACCACCTTTTTACCACCCATAATAAATATATATATATATATGCGCACACACACAAGATACATAATCTGAAGTGACAACTTACTCTCCTACAAGAACCACATCGGCCAAGACTTCAAACATCTGGTAGAGACCTGATGCCTCATTCATGCGTCTCAATAGTACATTAGGAAGCTGGGAGATTAGATAACAAGTTGCTGGCCATGGAATACTGTGGTAACGGTTCTCAGTCAAACGATGGACGGATCGAGCTACAAGAAAACAAAATTATGTAAACATAATTAACATCTAGATATTGAAACTAATAGACTAATGTTTAGATTGGAAAATGAGGCCAGCAAGGTGAACTGTAATTAAACTTCATTGATATTGTTTTCATGAGCATTATACTTTACTAAGCTACTGCACTAATAATGAAATAAATATTGATTCCTAGAATGAATTCACTGGTCTACCACTGCAACAGTTCCCAATAAGAAGAGGCCACACTTCACATCAGTAACTCCTTGAAAAAGTCCACCATGCTGAAATGTGTTGGAAGATCACCACCACACTCATTGACATTTAGACTCCTTGTTCCCGATTCCTGCAGGAGTGCAGGCTGAGCAGATTACCTAAGACATTAAGTGCGCTGCACCCCACACTACTACCGGAAACTCCATCAGCAACCATCAACAATCTGACCCCATGGGCTCATTGGGTCACCTCCACAGCCTTCTCCACACCACCACCTGCTGCTGCACCACTAGCTGCACTGGTACTGAGGTTGCCAAGTGCATCCCCTCACTACACCAGCAGCCACAACTGCCACTGATGAACCAGCCTGCACAGACCCCACATGATTGATCACCACCATCACTCCAAGCCAGCAAGCAGAAGACCCTGCAGCCGACCAATAAGGGAAGTGTCAGGCATGGGAGGACTCCAGCACTCCTACTGGTAGTTAAGCATCCAGCACAGCACCAGTGCGCGACGCTGCCAACTGGGGGTGCCCCAGAACTGACTATACACACAATACTCGGTCCCAAGACTGTAGACCATAGGTCCAGCAGGGGTAACGTGCAGGTCCAGAACTGCATGGTAAGGAGCCCCCTGAAAGGGGTTACCCACCTCCCCATCAAGATATTACCTCACCAATCTGCTCACAGGGTTCAGTATATATTACTGTACCAGATAAGGCTGTTCTTGAGACAGACCCACACACCATCCTCACCATCCTATAGAAGCACTGTGGGCCTGATTCAGAGACGGATGCTCTGAAAGAGCGCCCGCTCTGAATCAGGGCGTTTTTTTTTTTTTTGTGCGGCCTCCTGGCCGCTCGCATAGCTGTGGGTGATGACCCACAGCTATTGCGAGTGGCCAGGATGATGGTCGTGATGGTCAAGATGAGACCCTTGTGGTAGGGTCTCGTGGCCACAAGCCCCACAAGCCACAGAGTGCTTCCGGCTCTAATAGAGCCGGAAGCTCTCCCACTGACATCACTGGTGATGTCAGTGGGGCCGCCCACAAATGGCAGGCGTTCGCTTGTGAAGCCACCCCCCCGCCACACCTCCAAAACTGTGCGAGCTGACGATCAAAATCGACAGCCGCCACCTTTTGGTGCAAGACCCGGAGCGATGGAGCGCCCAACGCTAGCCGAGTCTCGCGCATGCGCACGTCAGAGCCGGCTCCGGCGTGCGCATGCGCAGTGGCCAAACATTGACCTGCTTGCGAGCGCATAGTGCTTGCGAGCGGGTCTGAATCAGGCCCTGTGTCTCCTCAATAAAAGGATTGGTCCTCTATTATCGTTTCTGTCTTTCATTTCCCACATTCCAATATACACTACATACCCGCAGCCACCTTCATAACACACACTGTCACACATCCCCCATCATACACATCACCATCCAACACCACCAGACATTCCACTAACTACTGCATTTACAGGACCTTCTATTTTCTCATACCACTTCCCACCTATTCTTCAAAGCACATCTCTTACCTCCTCACCCTATATCTACACTTTCCTTACCAGTCATGTCCTGACATGTCCCCTCCCCCACCACACCTATGAAGCGTGGTTAATCCCCTCATATATTTATATGTGGAATCTTGGTGTTGCTATGGATTGTGGCTTGACAGAATTGTGATCATGTTTACCAATAGGTACTTTTTCTGCTTCCTCCAGTCCTACTCACTCTGCAGCACTACATCCAATTCACTTCTGCTCTGCTTCCTCCAGTCCCTGCTCACCCCACTCTGCCCCATTGGTCCTGCTAACTCAAGTACTGCACCCTACTCACTTTTACTTCCTCAAGTCAAGCAACCCCTGCAGCACCGCACCCTACTTAGATCCCTTAGATTCTCCTTCACTTTTTTTATTTTTTATTTATTTATTTTTTAAACATCTGTTTATTATTTATCATAATGTTACGACAAATAATATTATTAATGAATAGATAGTACGGAACAAAAAGCAACAAATAAAGCCTAAAAAGAAGGCCAACAGGTAAAATGCAATATTCATTTTTAGATGTCAGTCCAGCTGATCCTAAGACGGCCATCAAAAATATTCCAAAATTATACAAAATATAAAGATATGAGATATATGAATCTATACAAAATATCCTGCAGCAAATAATATATTACCAAAGTTACATATAAAGAAAATATTAAAAAGAAACCTAAACAGAAACAAATCAAACAATATCAATAATTCCAGAATAGCATTGAAATAAATAAAACTTACTATAAGAAAATAAAGAAAAAAGATAAAGAGGGGAGGGGGGGGAGGAAAGTCCAAGGGAAAGTGAGGTAAGTTAAGTACACTAAAGATAAGACAGGCTATTGCAGCAAAATGGCTTTATAATTACCAAAAGCATAGTATTTAATGTAAGCGTTGATACAGATACCATTCAGTGGATTCAAAAATTTGTTGATGTGAGTTTGGGTGGGGTGGTCCAGATGGGATATACTGTATAAAAGTAAAATTTTTTCTGAAACCGAAACACTCCCTTCTCAACATCTGGGAGAGAATAAAGAATATGTAGTAACATTTGTTTGACAGTCATGAGAAACGGAGGAGTTTTAATAGTTCAGTTTAGCAGGAGAACTTTTTTAGCTATGGTCACAATGGTTGTAAGCAAAGGTATAACTTCTCTTTTAGTATGGAGTCCTAGGTCCCAATTATCAATATTGGCACATAACAGAGCCAATGGATCTTTACTAAGGTGTAGAGAAAGTATACTATTGATGAAGTTTACTACTTTGTCCCAAAACTTACGAATGCGACCACACCCCCAAAAATTATGGAAGAAGTCTGCCTTAGAGGCTTTACATTTCAAACATTCACCAGATACCTCTGGGATCAAACGAGCCCTTAGACTTTGAGAAATGTAAGCTCTATTGACCACTTTGAATTGCACTTCTTGCAATTTAGCAGATTGTAATATTTTCATAGTATTATTATAATACTTGAATAAAGGATCAGGGGAGGTCAAGTCAGGAATTAACTGGGACCATTGCTGAATTACAGGTTTCCATAGCTTATCTGTCTTAATCACTTGGAGAACTGACATTAATAGTTTAGTATGGTAAGTAAGGTAAGGACTTAATTTTTACATAACATCGGGTCATCTTATACACATGATTCCGCAGCACATATCCTAACCCACTGCTCCACGCTCCTACCTCACTATCTACCCCATCTGTGTTGCCCCTGTCTGTCTGCCCCGTCCCCTTTAGAATGTAAGCTCTCACGAGCAGGGCCCTCTTCCCTCACTTGCTTCTCCTCCCCCTACTTATAGTATAATTTACACCTAACTCCCCACAACGGCACCTAACACCTGGTTGCTCATGTCCTGCTGCTTGTGTTATGCAGTTATGTTTATAAACCATGTCCTTGTCCTGCATTGTTTTGTATTACTATTAACTGTTTTTCTTGTGTGCCCATTTATGTACTGTGTAAGGTGCTGCGGAACCTTTGTGGCGCCATATAAATAAAGGATAATAATAATAAGTATTGGTATTCAAAAAAGAAAACAAGGACATCAAAACATCATCAGAATCCAGATGTGACATTGAAGAGGACCTGGTTGAATAAAATGTCTTATCTGTAAGTACATAAATAAATTTGAGTTTGGTGTATCGAATTTATCTTTAAATGCCTGAAATGTAAGTAGTGTACCACCACGATCAAATACATCCTCGATTGCCCCAGAATGTATTATATCTAGAGCTGAGAGGGTTATGTCCTAGTTTGTGATGGATTAGTAGCCAAGTCTTATAAGTGTCTTTAAACATAATGTTTTCCAGTATTAAGGGAGGAAGTGATGCTTTAGGAGTTTGTAAAAGGGCACAAGGCTAGAAAGGAGCAAATAACTCAGTTTCAAGAGGGAGTGCAGAATAAGTCTCTCGGCCTAAGCACCAACCAATTATATAACTAAAGTGTACTGCAGTGGTGAAGTCGAGTAAATTTGCAACTCCCAAACCTCCAGTTTGGGAGTTCTATTAAAAAGTGATGTTGCCCATAGCAACCAATCAGATTCTACTTCTCATTTATCTAGCACCTTCTAGAAGATAATACCTGGAATCTGATTGATTGCTATGGGCAACATCACTTCTTAATAGAACTCCTATCTTAGTAAATTTACCCCTAGGTCTCCCGCATTTCCACAAAAATTTGGTGAATATTTTGGAGCAATGTATCATATCAGTTTCGAGGCAGAGCTATGGCTAACATTTGTATTAAATATGACAGTTTAGGGAAAATTATACTTTTTATCAGGGCAACACATCTTAATAGAGAGAGAGAGGGAGAAGTAGCCAGTCAGACAACATTGTGCCAATTTTTGAGAGCAAGGGTGTGAAATTGGCAGCATACAAATTAGAAATAGTAGGGGTTATAGAGATCCCTAGATGTTTTATATGATTAGCAGCTCTAATAAATTAAGTACATACTAGAGGTAGAGAAGAACACTGGGAGGCAGTACCCAATGGTAACAATTCTGATTTGTGAAAATTAAGTTTGTAACCTGTAAAGGAACTAAAACAGGAAACAATATCTATCAAGGTGGGGAAGGTAGTCTCTGGGTGAGATATGAACAACATCATATCATCAGCAAAGAGGGCTATTTTAGTCTCTGCATTACCTACTTTAATTCCATGAAATTCTAGAGACAATGGGCAACCCTGGCGAGTTCCTCTAAATATGGGAAAAGGTTTGGAGAGATAACCATAGCAAGCAACTTGTGTTCTGGACCCAGTATAGATAGTGGATAATGGCCCTCATTCAGAGCCGTACGCTCTGAGCAGAGCGCACGCTCTGAATGAGGGCCGGGCTCCATTTTCATGGAGCGTCCTCCTGGACGCTCGTATAGCTGTGGGTCACCACCCACAGGCTATACGAGCGTGCATTGTGATGGCCGCGATGGTCGAGACCATCGCGACCATCGAAATTGCGAGCCGGAGCCTGCGGTTGAGGTTTTCAACCGCAAGCTCCGGAGTGATTTTGGCTCTATCAGAGCCAAAATCACTCCCACTGACATCACTAGTGATGTCAGTGGGCCGGCTTCTGACGGGAGGCGTTCCCATGGGAACGCCCCCGTCAGGGAGGCACGCCCCCGGCACGCCCACCAAAGGGGGCGTGCTGTCAATCAACATTGACAGCACGCCCCCTTTGATCGGACACAACGAGCAAAGGACTTTCCTTCGCTCGTCGCGTCTGGCGCATGCGCACGACGGAGCTCCCTCCGTCGTGCGCATGCTCAGTCCATAACATCGACCCACTTGCGAGCGGACAGCCGCTCACGAGTGGGTGTGAATCAGGCCCAATGTCTGTATAAAATCCACCGGGAACCCAAACCTCTGCAGGGATTCAAATAAGTGATCCCATATCACTATATCAAAAGCCTTCTCGGCATCGACTGATAGAAGGGTGGCAGAGTCTCCCTACAATAAATCCTGTCTGGTCTATGTGGATTATAGAGGGTAAAAGCAATTTAAGCCTATCCTCCAAGATTATTGTAAAGATTTTGTAGTCGACATTGAGCAGCGAAATCGAGCCTGGTTGTTCTGGGTTTTTCCCAGGCTTCGGGAGAACTTTAAGTATGGTTGTATTGAAATACTGAGGCAAGGTGTGATCTTTCAGAATAGAATTTTATATGGCTAATAGAGCTGGGTAACATTTGGGTAAGAGAATTTAAAAAAATTCTCCAGTCAGACCATCAGGGCTTGGAGGTTTGAATGACCTGACTACTCTAGTCAATTCTTCTAGTGTGATAGGGGCTCCTAGTTGAGAGGACTGTTGAGGGGAAATGTGGGGTACTTTCAAGCCTCTCCAAAAGGCATCTTTTTGTGTTTGGATAATTGGGCTTTCCGCGTATAGATCAGTATACAAGAGTTTAAGTATCTCAGATATTTGTGCACCTGAGTAGGCTTTGGAACCATCTGGTTTCTGTAAAGAGTGGATAACATTGGGACTTCGGGCGCCCCTTAATAAATTGGATAACAAATGGCCTGTCTTATTACCCAGTTTGTGAAATCGATAATCACATGCATATTGGGAGCTATTGTGGTAGTGCGAAACCACAGCATCAAACAGGGATTTTTTGTCTAGATATGAATTTTTATGTGCTGTGGTGGGAGCCGACCTATAGCATTGGTAAGTTGTAGTTAGTTCTTGCTGAGCAGTGAGATAATTTTTATTATAATTTTTATTATATTGTTTGAAATATGAAATTATCTCGCCTCTAAGCACAGTCTTGGAAGCCTGCCAGAAAATTGAAGGGTTGGTTTGAGCATATTCTGTATTGTCAATTAAGTAAGATTGCCAAACCGATTCTAACATAGAGCGAAATTTCAATGAGGATTGCAGATGGTTACGGAATTTCCATTGAAAATAGGGACCTCTATCTATCGAGTCTGAGAGGGTTACCCATGTCAGTGCATGATCTGAAATATATATAGTTTCTGTTTCTGCCTTTATAACTTTGGGGAAAAGACTATTGGAGAGGAGCATATAGTCTATTCGAGAAAGTGATTTATAGCCTGCAGATAAGCATGTGTACTCTCTATCTGTAGGAAGGAGAGTTCTCCAGACATCTAGGAGATCTAATTTATGCAGAAAAAAGGGAATGCCAAAGTTAGAAGGCCTACTACTCTGTGTATCCAAAGATTGTCTATCTAGAATTTTGGATGAAATAATATTAAAATCACCACCCACCGCGAGCACAGAATCAGGTGAAGCTTGTAACCATCTGATTACCTGTTAAAATAAATTCTTGTTATATATATGAGGAGAATATATGTTGCATACAGTATATCTAGAGTTTTGAATGGTTACATCAACAACTAGAAATCTCCCCTCTGGATCAGAATAAGAGGAATGCAATATATACGGAAGACATTGGTGAAGAAGTAGTACAAGCCCACGTGCCTTTGATTAATAATTTGCTAAGGCAATCACTTTATATTGCATCATGTTAAGCTTAATTATTTCTGGTTCGAACTAATGGGTCTCCTGCAATAGAACCAAATCCATCTTATGTTTGTGAAGATATGTAAACACTCTCTTGCATTTTACTGGTGAGTGAAACCCCCCTTTATTCCAAGAACCTAGCTTAACAGGCATTATGCTTAGACAAAATAATGGTACTCATCATTATCACATTAATCATTCTCAAATTGCATACAGTTGGTATGGACAACAATCTACAGTCTCTAGAGCTGAATTCTAAGTAGGATTGGGAGGGAAGATCAATGCGAAAAAGGGGGAAGGGTAAAAAGTGAAATGAAGAAAAAAGAATAAAAATATAATTTTGGAAAGATAAATAAAAACATAAAACTAATGAAAAACCACACAAAAATAAAGTTGTGAACATTTGAGGGGATAGAAATCTCCCAGAAATGTAGACAAAAAAGGTATATTATAACTTCCACTAACTGTTGAGCTCTAAGTGAGAGCAATAAACAAAATCTAATCTCCTGGCCCACCGCGGCCAAAGGTAAATATATAAGGCACATTAGAAAAGGCATATTGAGCCAAAATAAACTAAGTAATGTGTAGCATATTAAATATTCCTTCGAACAAAACGCACAAGCAGACATTACAATCTGAGTAGCAAAAATAAACATCACGTATTCCAAAGGAACAACAATAAGGTTCCTAATTTGATGGAGAATAAAGCATGAGCATCAACTCGAGATCTAAGATGGTTCAGTATCACAATAGGGAGAAG
Organism: Taudactylus pleione; assembly: GCA_031769625.1. NCBI lineage: Eukaryota > Metazoa > Chordata > Amphibia > Anura > Myobatrachidae > Taudactylus > Taudactylus pleione. The sequence goes on from JAUIMM010000265.1 coordinate 4,126,426, forward strand.
CAGGTGATTTTGCCAGATTTTCTCCTGCTATAAAGGCTGAGGCATCTGCAGTTGAGGAAAAATATCTAATAAGAGGATACATCAAATAAGCATAGCCTTGCAGGGTATAGAAGTGCAAATTTGCAACCCTCTTTAGTAAGTCTGGTGTAAACAGGAGAAAATTCTTTGCACACCTTAGTGACTTCCACTGAATAGTCTTGACAAAGAAACAGGTGTGCATCTTGAGGCAAGGTTATGTTTTCTTCTGGATGCCAGCCAAATAGCCTCCTTATGTGTAAAGTTAAGACACTTAAATATGACCCCACGTGGTCTGTTATTCGCTCCCCCTTTGGGTTGCCCCAGACGATCTGCTCTTTCAACGACAAGATCTGTGCATTCTAGGTATTGCTAATATTTGATTACTGGAGGATACATTGTTTTTAACCATTATATTCCAAATGGTCAGTATGTATCACAAAGGACTGTGACTGAACATTTTTTATTTGAATAATAGAGATTATCACTACCAAGCATCAGAAAAATTGTTTTTTTATTATATTTTATGTATTTTGCTCTGAGGCGCCTGCAGAACTAGGAGGCCAAACCGGGATGCCGAAGAAGGAAACATATCCACTTTGTAAAACTTGACAAACGTGTGAAATGAAGACTATGAGGCTGCACGGCACAATTGTGACGAGGAGGCTCCTCTACCGGCCGCCCATGACGCACCTACGGAACGTGTGGAATGAGCCGAAATGGAGGAAGGAGGCAGACGGTTGGCACTAACATAAGCCAGATGAATAGTCAGCCGAATCCAACGTGCCAAAGTCTGCTTAGACGATGGACAACCCCTCCGAACAGCATCATAGAGGACAAAAAACGACTCAAGCTTAAGGAGGGACTCTGTCCTGGCAACATAGGTGCGGAGAGCCGTAACCACATCCAAGGCAGAAGAACCACCAGAGTCCTCCACCAACGACGGTACCACAATAGGCTGATAGATATGAAAAGCCTACACAATATTGGGAAGGAAAGCGGCTACCATCCGGAGTTCCGCCCTATCAGCATGAAACACAAGGTAAGGTGCTTATTATACATAGTCCCCCATTCTGAAACTCTACGAGTCGAAGCAAGAGCCAGGAGGAGGACCGTCTTCCAAGACAGGTACTTAAGATCAACATCCTCCAAAGGTTCAAACATGGGCGACTGAAGAAACAGAAGCACTAAGTTTAGATCCCAGGGAGGTATTGGGGGTACGAAAGGGTGCTGCGCGTGCAAGACCCTTTACAGAATGCCAGCATCTCAGGAAAGAAGGCCAATTTCATTTGAAAGGAAAATGGAAAGGTCAGAGACTTGCAACTTTAAGGTTCCTAGACAAAGGTCAGAATCCAGGAAAAGCAGAAACCGTGGATAAACGAAAAGTCCTAGACAGAAGACCCTAACCAGAACACCATGAGATATAAGCACGCCAGAAGCGATGATCATGCGCAGCCAAAACTGGCTTCCTGGCACGTATCATGGTGGGAATAACCGCGTCTGGGATGCCACTGCGTCTTAGGATATCGGTTTAAAGAGCCACTCCGTTAAACGCAGTTGTGCTAAGTTGGGGTGTATGAAAAAAACCCTGCTGTAGAGGATTCGGGCGCATAGGAAAGGACCACGGATCTTCTGTCAAAAGGGACCGAAGGTCAGAGAACCAACTTCTCCGAGGCCAGTTCTGAGCCACGAGAACTACAGAGGCTGTCTCTTTTTTTATCCCCTTTTTAGAAGACAAGGAAGACACGGAATCGGAGGAAAAAGATAAACAAAGTCGTAGATCCACTGACTTGTCAGAGCGGCTACTGCTTCCACCTGCGGATCTCGAGTTCTTGACACGTATACTGGGAGCTGACAATTCAGTCATGATGCCATGAGGTTCACCTGAGGACATCCCCATCGATGTATCAGCGCGCTGAACACGTCTGGATGAAGCTTCCATTCTGGATATCCTGTCGACTTAGGTAATCTGCTTCCCAGTTGTCCACACCCGGGATGAATACCGCCGACAGGATTACTTACTGGTTCTCAGCCCACCGGAAGATCTCAGTTACTTCTCGCATAGCCATGCGACTCAGGCCGTTGATGAAAACGACTGCCGTCGGACTGATCTCTTACCGGATGAGCCCTTTAGAAACTTTGTTGCCTCTATCAGAGCATTGTTCGCTCTGAGTTCCAACGCCTGTATGGCCCACTTCTGTTCTAGAGGGGACCCTTGAACCTGAAAGTGGTAATCGAGGACTACTGCTCTCCATCCTCGGAGGCTGGCATCCGTAGTTACGATGATCCAGTTCCACACTCCGAATCTCCGGCCCGCTAAAAGATTGGTGGATTGCGTCCACCAGAGAAGGCCACTCTGGTAACCGGGCTCAGATGGATCTGTCGTTGTAGAAGCAGATGAGACCCTGACCCCTGGAGTGAAACCAGCTGAACTGTAGTGCCTCGAAAGCAGCTACCATCTTTCCTAAGAGACGCAGACAAAGAAGCATTGACACCTTCTTTGGTCTGAGGACCAGCTGGACTAACCTCTGTGATTGATCTGATAGAAGAGATACTGATGGAGCTTTGAGCAACAGATCATCCAAATAATGGATTATGTTCACTTCTGATGACCAAAGGAGAGCGATCATGACTGCTATGAGTTTGTTGAATATGCGGGGTGCCGAGGATATGATCTTTCAATATGGCAAAATGCAGAAAAGCTTGGTGTGGTTCCCATGGGAAAATGGAGATAAGTATCCCTGATATCCAGGGATAATAGGAACTCCCCTGGTTCCAAGCTCACAACAACGGACTGCAGAGATTCCATTTTGAAACAATACATCTTTAGATACAGGTTTAAGGACTTGAGGTTCAAGATGGCCATGACCGCACCCTCCGGTCTGGGCACTACAAACAGGCTTGAGTAAAACCCCATACCTTGCTGATGCTTTGGAACCGGAACTAACACAGATGACACTACTAGAGACCTGATAGCCTCCTGTAGAACTTGAAATTCTTGCAAGTGGGCTCCCACTGCAGGAGACCCCAGGTGGGACGGAGAACCGTCATGCCACCTGTTTCTCAGCTGGTTTAGACTCTGGTCTACGTGCAACTGTGTGTGGACAACCTCTATCTCCTCTCGGTTGCATAGGAGCACCTCTGGCTCTACCATGAAAGGAATGAGGGGCTCAAAAGGAATGAAACGAAGGTCCAGTATAAGGTCTTCTGGGATCTGGAGCAGTAGACGGGAGGAAAGAGAACTTACCGCCCCGTGGCTTGGGATATCCACTTGTCCAATTCCGTGCCAAAAAGCATTTCACCCGTGAATGGTAAACCCTCAACCGCACACTGGGACTCTGCGTTCGCCTGCCAAGCGCGCAACCACAGAGCTCTGCGTCCTGAAATAGCAGATGCAGATATGCGAGCACTAATCTGACTAATATCCTTTGAAGCTTCTCCCAAGTAAACTGCAGACTCACGGATGTGTTCTGCTAATAGACGTAATTCTGCTCTGGAAGTACCCGAGTCCAAACCTGAAATCAGCTGGTCAGCCCAGCAAACCACAGCCTTGTTAACCCCGGCGGTAACAAGGTTAGGACTAAGTTGAGCTCCTTTTGCGGTATATATAGATCTTAGTGTTGTCTCCAACTTACGATCCAAAGTGTCCTTTAAAACAGTAGCTCCCGGCACCGGAAGTGCTGTTTTCTTAGTGAGATGGGAAACAGACATCTACAGGAGGAGGAGTTTCCCACTTCTCCATCATCGATGATGGAAAAGGGAAGCTAGATGGAAAACTATGCCCAGATGCAGAACAGGTGCTTTACCCTCTGCACCATCTCTGGATACACATTAAGTAGTCAGTGGACGTGGGATCTGAACCCAGGTCTTGAAATTTGGAATTGTTTTCAGGCCCTGTTAATTTCTTGTAAAACTTCCTCCAATTCACCCTCTACGGTATCCTCTGTGGCGAGGAAATCTTCGTCCGACTCTTCTGACTGGAGAACAGTCGTTAGAGTACGCTTTTGAGACGGAGTGTGTAGGCACCGCTGTATCCATCATCTGAACCAGGGTGTCTAGAGACTTGGTTAAGTCAGCTACCCAGGGAGGTTGAGACCTGCGTGCCTCAGCCAACTCTGATGTTAAATTTGACATAACTCCTACCATGTCAGTGACCCATGGCGGAGCAGGAGAGCTAGCAATCGCCATCTGTGAATCCGTTGTTATACAAGCATCACATAACGTGGAACCAGTGGCATGTGGCTTGGTCTGTTTGTTGTTACACTTTGAACAGACAAACAGCCTTTGAGAAGCCTTGGTTCTTTTGGACATGGTACACACAGTCACTCAGAGAAACACAGCATAAAACAGAAAAGACACAGACATATAAAAACAAGAAGGCTGTGGGACACAGAGGAGAAGAAACCCCCCTCCCACAGATCAGATTCTCCTGCACTTACACCCCAGTTACTTACAGCCTCTTTACCAGGGATGTAATCAGGGGATGTTGTCCTGCAGCACAAGAATGGCAGCAAAGGAATCCAGCCTTCTGTGTCTTACACTGCAATCTCCTATATAGAGATGCAGTATGAGCTGCTGTGTAATGATGAGCAGCAGCCCTGCTGTATACAGCCGCTAGCCGCGTAGAGGAGAGAGACCCGCGCTGCCTTTAAGCTCCGCCCCCCTTCTTTATGCCCTAAAGAGCTTTACAAGATGGCTTCTGTGGCCATTAACCTCCCCCCGGCGTGCCACACCGTGTGTACAGCGGACCACTTACCGTCTCTCTGCCCCGCGTGTAACAGCGGGGAGAGGGAGAGCCGGGCGGAAGGAGGGAGAGCAGGCACCTGGTCGCACTTGTAGCACACTTATCCCCTGCCCCGTGCTACTGTAACAGTGGGGAGAGGGAGAGCCGGGCAGGAGGAGGGAGAGCAGGCGCCTGGTCGCAGTTGTAGCACACTTATCCCCTGCCCCGCGCTACTGAAACAGCGGGGAGAGGGAGAGCCGGGCGGTAGGAGGAGAACAGGCACCTGGTTACGCTTGTAGCGCACTTATCCCCTGCCCTGCGCTACTGAAACAGCGGGGAGAGGGAGAGCCTGGCCGTAGGAGGGAGAGCAGGTGGCCGCGCTTTATCAGCTGCCCCGCACCAGGCTGAGCCGGGTGCCGCGCTTACCAGCGGGAGGTGGGAGAGGGAGAGCATAGTGTTCTGCATTAGCTGCCCAGCATTCTAATTATGTAAAACCGCTGGGCAGCGGCGGGGCTGGGAGCCGGGGGATGCGCAGGTGATTACTCAACGCGTGGTCCCCGATAGAAGTCTCTCTGCAGCTTCAGCACTTCTCTTCCTTGTTGAGAGTGTGCTGTGGCGGTAAGGAGCTGTCAGTGCTTTTCATATAAAATAAATAAACCTAAATAAAAGAAAATAATAAACATATATGTGCTGCTGGATCACAGCAGATTGTGACCAGCTCCATGAGGCACATTTTCTAAACTGAGGGCTGATGGGGCATAGAGGTGGAGGAGCTTCACACTTCTAAATTATTTAAAGTGCCGGCTCCAGTTATCCACGCCTCTATACCCCAGCGTAAGCACCTCCAGTGTCCCCTAGTGGATGAAAGAGAAATATGTTTTTTCTAACAACAGTATTGGATATAGATTTGTATATTTCATTAGAAGACTATTTATGTCCCAGATCAAGTGCTCTAAGCGCCGATCATTTTGTGAGTTTTTTACTGGTAATTTATGGTTAGGGAAGATCCTGTTTCCCCTGACATTATCGGCTGCTGGTAGTAACTTGTGCTAAGAGTGAGAAGAGATTATCTCTTAGTTAAAAGGGCCTTAAGGATCAGCGCTTATCTGTTGTGTTTTTCCTGCGAGAAAATGGCTGCCTGGTCTTTTAACACAGGACCCATGGTATCTTTAACAGCTTGTACCACAGTGGCACAATCCCCCTTGGATTGTCATCATCCAAGGAGGAGTGGGCATTGGTATTATCATTTGACTGTTGTGAGCAATCATCCAGATCACTGGTGAGGTGTGTTGTGAGTTTGGCACTTGCCTGCGTATCTGCTGCAGCGATGTTGGATTCCCGACGCTTGTCAGAACACTGCCTGTTTTTTTTGCCCAGCATTAGAGGGGAGAAATATTTCTCCATGCAACGGAGCCAGAGGTGTCTCTGGTGCTGCGGTGTAAGCAGAGGTGCCGTAGACTCCAATGAACGGAAGTATGCAGGTAAATAGCCAGGGTGACAGCGGACCTCCGGCTTTCTGCTTCCTTCTACATGTAAGCTGGAAGCGGAAGTCCCTGCTCTCTCTCCAGTTTTAATCACCCTGCAAAATACTCATATCATCACTGTCATAAAGCCCTCATTGTATGCTATGTATTTTCAAGATGTCACGACCAGGGCTGTGCTGCACCAGAGATCGCGGACCTTACCTGTCCGGGCACTCTGGCAGGGTCCCTTCTGTGGGGGACTGGCTTCTGGAGGTAACACTAGAGCAGAGGAGTCCTTGAGGCAAGGTGGCTGGACTGCTGGCTGATGTGGTGACAGGCAGCGGTCCAGCACTGCAGACTACTGGGCGCCACCATCTTGGATTCTGACATGTGACCTGGTAAGCCAATCCAATCTCAGCATCATCCTGGGAGTCCTAGCAACCAATCCTGCATATTCCCAGGTTACTTTAGGGCTGCTTGGAAATCCTTTAGTTGCCAATGCAACGTTATACACAGTGCAAGCTGTGTGCTAATTCTCTGTGCTCCCTTGTGTTATTGCTGTATCTTGCAGTTACAGCAGTGTTCAGTCACTGCTCAGCCTGCTTTATTTCCAGCTGAAATCAGTTGCCACTCAGCTTTGCTCAAGTTCCAGCTCTAACCTCCTCGGACTCCTGATAGCTGTGTGCACCATCCTGCTTGCCTCCCCTGCTGGAGAATCTGTCATTCCCGTGGTTCTAGTGTACCTTCCAGTGTTACAGCCTCTAAGTCTGACATACTCCATGAAATCTACAGCGTTCTACTATCAAGCTTCCTTCATTTCATCTTTTATCCATGAATAACACCCCTCTAAGGCCAGCCTCGTTTCAATACCAAACACCTGTTCTACGGTCAACACCTGTCTCCACCCCGAGTCCAATTTCAAATCAAGTCCTGACACAAGGTCAGTTTATCTGAATCAAGATTGTATACAATAATATAATTGGTTCATAGAGCCACATATCCAATTCCACAATACATTGTATTTCAAATTGTTAAGAATAAATGTTCAACATCCTAGTTTTTCATTTGATCATCACCATACATGATGGATTAACACAATAGGTGTAAATTCACATTTACTACAATATCAAGTCACTTTTTTTTTGTCTTTTCTCTTTATCAGTCAACACACACAGACAGAAAAGAGGTGAGCATTGAGTTTATCTATTGTCTCTTGGTGACTTTGCCTCCCCTGGGCTGATATGATATTATGATATATTCTGTGAGTGGCTCAGAGTAGCATGGGAATCTGAGTGGGAATAAAAGCTAGGGAGACCTTAGTGGTTGATCCTGATAAGTTTGTGGGGTGTTATTTTTCCTTACCAGTTGAGAATGCGTTACAGAGCCTACAAAGGGAAGAAGCCCAGGCCTTGGAGTTCTTAGGCTTATACTGACCAAGAAGCACACTGACGCTTCTGCAGAAAATTGCACCTGGAAGTTTTGCTTCTGGATAAGCATAGTGATTTCTGTGATGGTTTAAGTACAATTTATTGTGATACTGATGTACTGTAATCAGGGGTGGTTTGACCGTAGACTTCACAGGGACTTTCCCTGGTGGGAGGGATCATGTTGGGGCCACTAAAATCTTTCTTTCTTTTCTGTTTTATTTTTTATAAAAACCATGTCCCAGCCAGCTGATCAGTTCAGCATCCTCTCAGTCGTGTGGCTGCATGAGACTGACGGCCCGGCAGTCCCACACAACTGGGTCACACTGCACCATGCCGCAACTCATCTCACCGCACCGCCACACAACTCTCCTGTATCTCAACTCCTGCCTCCCAAATCCCAGCAGCAGCTGGAGCTGAGGTGTTGCTGCTCTGTAGGCTGCTATGGCTTTGGATGCTGCTCCAGTGAGTGTGTGGGGGCCAGGCATGGAACATGAACAACCCCAGGTAAGTGCTCCCATCCCTGTGTCTTCCCCTTCTTCAGCCCAGTGTCCCTCAAAACCCCACTATCTCACTGACCCCCTGCCCCTTCCCAGTGTCTCCCTCTTCCCTCTACAACCAGCCCTGTTCTCACTGCCACACCTCTTAAAAACCTCTAGCCAGCCCAGTAAAAGTGCCCACCCCATTGAGCCCAGTTGTCCCTTCCCATCAAACACAGTGCACCTCCATCTCATTGTCACTTCATCTAGCCCAGTATCCCTTTCATATATCACTCTCTCCATCTCTCCCAGCCCCCCACCCCTTCCCTTCCAGCACAGTGCACCCCCATCTCACTGTCCCTTCATCTAGCCCAGTATCCCTTTCATATATCACTATCTCCCTCTCCCCCAGCCCCCCTTCCCATCCAGCACAGTGTACCCCCATCTCACTGTCCTTTCATCTAGCCCAGTATCCCTTTCATATATCACTCACTCCATCTCCCCCAGCCCCCCTTCCCATCCAGGCCAGTGTTCTCCCTCCCTATGAACAATGCAGCCACCACTTTATCTCCTCCCATCAATTAGAACCACTGGGTTGGGTATGGGATGTCGGTGCTCTGGATCCCAGCAGTCAAAATCCAGATGCAGTCATCCCGACAGAGTTAGGATACAGACACCTGCTGGTTGGTATCCTAAACCCTCCCTTTCCCTTTCCTCCCCCCTAGTGCTTAAACCTAACCTACCCCTCCCCACACCCTAAAACTAACCATCCCCCCTTAGTGCCTAAACCTCCCTATAGTGCCTAACCCTAACCGCTAACCCTCCCCCTAACCCCATTACTTACCTTCGGGATTCTGGCAGCCAGGATTCAGACAGGTGTTGGGATTCCAGCACCAGCATTCTTACCGCCAGAATCCCTTCGGTCGCTATTATGACCGCATCCAGGACCACTGGTAGGATTAGAAGAAAAGGCTGGGGGACAATAATCTTCAGTAAAACACCATTTCTAAAAGCCATAGTATTGATACAAATGGTACTAAGGGGGTCATTCAGACCCACTCGCGAGCGGCAGTACGCTCGCAAGTGGGTCGATGGTCCCCACTGCGCATGCGCACGACGGAGGGAGCTCCATCATGCGCATGCGCGAGACCCGGCGAGCGAAGGACTTTCTATTGCTCCGGGTCTCGCACCAAAGGGGGCGTGCTATAGATGTTGATTGACAGCACGCCCCCTTTGGTGGGCGTGCCGCGGGCATTTTTGCCAGATGGAGGCGGCATCACTAGTGATGTCAGTGGGAGTGATTTTGGCTCTGATAGAGCCAAAATCACTCCTGGGCTTGTGGTTGAGAAACCTGACCACAGGGTTTCACTCGCAAGTCCGATGGTCGTGATGGTCAAGACCATCGCGACCATCTTGTTGGACGCTCGTATATGCTGTGGGTGGTGACCCACAGCTATACGAGCGTCCAGGAGGACGCTCCATTTTAATGGAGGAGGGCCCTGATTCAGAGCGAGCGCTCTGGTCAGAGCGTCCGGCTCTGAATCAGGGCCTAAATTAGCAAATATATTGATACAAATGGTACTAAATTTGCAAATATATTTTATTGATATAAAATTGTCAGATCAGAAAAATTCTAATTTTTCCTTGCCCCAGAACTCCTGTTACTATGTATTATCTGGTTAAACCTCTGTTGCATGATGATGACATTGGCTTCATTCCTAGGCAATCAGGTGGCTTCCGGACCATGCGATCTCCTGCACAAATAGTAAATACTGACACTTCCTGTCCAAGAAGGATCAATTTCTTCAGAGGTTCCCCATTGCAGAGAAACCACAAAAAGGTAAGGTGTATTTTTATTTAGTACACACAAAAAATAATATAGATTTTTTTTTTTGAGATTTTGACATGCATGACAGGCAGCTTACCGACGTCTGTCATAGCAAGCAGAGTGGCCCGCAGAGGATCTCTTAACATCGCAAGATGAGACATCCTTGTCTTGTGAGACAGAGCTCCCTTGCATTGGGGGGATGTTGGGAAGCCCCCTCTCATCCACTGTCCACATTCACTTTACAGAGAGAGTCTATGGACATGCCCAGCAGCTTCTGGAGTGCTGGGCATGCCCCAAGTGTGACAAAAACAAGGCTCGCTGCCATGTATTTCACATGACATGCTCCTTCACATAATGACATGCCCATTTTTTCAGGTGCATGCCTGCGGCGTGCGAAAAGGACCATGTATTGCTCTTTCAGTTAGCCAGTGTGGCCATTTTCTGAAATTTTTCCAGAGCCACATTAATTTCCCAATCCACCCCTGGATGTAATGTATTGTAATGTTTCCTTAATATATAATACATATATAACTGTATCTTCCCTTTTAGCCTGCCAGTGTGATCCATAAAACTAAAATGTGCCAGGGTACCATGCCAGCAATAAACTGACACTTTTGTCAAGGTGACAAAGGGGGAAGGAAGGTCAGATGACCAACAAAGACTCTATTATGGAGCACTGTTTTTACCATATATATTGCAAATGCGACTAAAATATAACCTTTATTCTTACCTTGAAATAGACTAAAATTGACTTACAATACAAACATACTAGACAGAAGGATTGCGGTGTGAATTATACAAAAGGATGGCGAAATATGACAGACAATAACTTACAACATGTATGTAAAATACATAAAAATAAGTAAAATACATCCAGCATCAGAGTATCACAGTTCTTATTATGGCTCTTCTCTATAAATGTATTGCTTTGTGCTAGGTCAACAAAAGTGTCTGCAGCAGGTTAATCGCATCAAACAAAGTAATGCTGTCTCCTAATCAACTAATTAAGTTTTGTGTGCTCTCTTATAGTTAAGAAAGAAGAACTGACAGTTAGGATATAAAAGGCCTGTGAATATACTAGGCTATGCTGCTCCCCATCTTACCTATGGCATAGGGTGAGGTAGTGAGAGACCGGTATAACACAGTAACCCTTGAGAACAACAGTCAATATCACATTCCTGCTGCAAGCGTTCGTTTCTGCTTTCCATCTGTCTTGCCCATAGGGGCATAGGACAGTGGATGAGAGAACTAATGGGCTGCAGACGGATAATGACAGGAGCGTATAGGTAAGTTTACCAAAAGAATTCAAGAATATTATTCATTCTAGAGGTGCAATCATCAAATGTTATGTGGATTCTACAGATGTCATATAAGAGATGACTAGGTCATTCCACCGGGTAATACCATATAGTATAGAAGGAATGAAGGTCAGGATGTGTAGATACCTGTTACACCACTACATTCTGCTGATTCCCATCTTGCCTATGGCATCAAGTGGGGAAATTAAAGATCAGTGTGCCACAGTAGCCCTTAGAAACAACAGGTCTTTGTTTCTACTATCCACTGTCATACCCTTACGGGCATAGGGCGGTAGATGAGAAAACTACTAAGCCACAGACAGGAGATGATAGGAGTGGATAGATAAAGTATTACAGGTATGAATGGATTTAGTAGTGTACTGATCATATAGTTGTATAAATGACTGTTGATTACATAAAATGTATAGTATTAAGACATTCCTTCTTAATTACAGGCATGTAAACAGTGTATTAGATAGCAACCGAATATTATAGCATAAACTGCAAAGTATTTAACAGCAAAAAAAGTTGTTTGATATACATATATATAGCACCAGTATCGTTGCTTATATAGTTGTCAATCACAGGAGATATGTAATTTCAGAAACATTTTTAGTTACAGGCAGTGCATAAGAATATTTAATAGCAGAAGAGCAACAGAACATAAAGTGCAACATTTATAGCAGCAAAGAGATAACGGCAATATCATTGTTTGTATAGCCACTAATCACAAAAGATGCATAGCTGCAACAGTATTTTTTGCAATCTGTGCATGAATATAAATGTTATCATCAGAATAACAGAACATAAAGTGCAAAATTTATTTAGCAAACAAAAGAGAATCTTGTAGTGATAAACACTAGGCTTCCTGGCACTAGTAATATATCCAAACAATTTTAATATATAAATAACACCTGCTGCAAGTAATAGGGGTCTAGTTAAAACCCATACATAAATAGAAAAAAAATAAAAACAATACTTACTGCGCATGGTGATATATCATATGCATTCCATACAATTTAATGAATATGTCAATGTTTGCTCTCTATTTATGAATACACCAATTATTAGATTTAATAAACATATGCATGTATAAAAAAGTTTAAAATCCCCAGTTATTTAATATAGCAGCCTAATTCAAAAGAACAATAATATCTCAAATATGACAAAAATACACATAAAAGTAAATGTAGGACAATATAAAAAGAACTCTGTTGCTATATACTGTATATACAAAATCAATCAAAAGTCCAAATCTCATTGGGTTAATACTAGAGATGTGCGCCGACCCTCGTATTTTGGCTTTGGATCTGGATCCCCCCCTGGTTTTGGATCTGGATTGGTTTTGCCAAAACCTCACCTCCGTGTTTTGTTTTCATGTTTTGGATCTGGATTTTTTCTTAAAAAATCATAAAATCACATAATTTGGGCCTGTTTTTGTTCCTATAGTATAATTAACCTCAATAACATTTATTTCCAATCAATTTTGACCACCTCACAATTTTAATTGCTTCATCTAGTTAAGGCCAAAAGGTTGCATCCATCCAGCTAGCTGGCTCACTAGGCTAAGTGACACAGTGGGCGGCACTAACATGTGGCAGTTCAGCTTCTAATTTCCAACATTGATACAGTGTGTTATACAGTGTGGGTTGGATACACCAATAGTGTACTTACTGTGACAGCAGTGTCGGCAGAGCGGGGTTGCTGACGGTGTCCTCAGTACATGAAATGGCAGTGCTGCGGTGCTGGCAGTGTCCTCAGTGAAGGGTACATGTGATGTCGGCATTGCAGTGGTGCCAGCGGTGTCTTTAGTGCAGGTTTGCTGGCTGTCGGCAGTGTGGGGGTGCCAGCAGTGTCTTTAGTGCAGGTTTGCTGGCTGTGTCGGCAGTGCGGCGGTGCCAGCGGTGACTTAAGTGAAGGTTTGATGGCTGTGTTGGCAGTGCGGGGGTTACTGGTGGTGTCCTCAGTACATGGAATGGCAGTGCTGCAGTGCTGGCTGTGTCGGCAGAGCGGGGGTGCCAGCGGTGTCCGCAGTGCAGGTTTGCTGACTGCGTTGGCAGTGCAGGGGTCTTCTCAATGCAGGGTGCCGGCGGTGTCAGCAGAGTTGGGGTGCCAGCGGTGTCTGCAGTACAGGTTTGCTGACTGTGTCGGCAGTGCACGGGTATTCTCAATGCAGGGTGTCGGCGGTGTCGGCAGAGTGGGGGTGCCAGCGGTGTCCTCAGTGTGGGAGTGTCGGCAGTGTGGGGGTCGCTGATGGTGTCCTCAGTATGTGGGGCAGCAGTGCAGGGGTGCCGGCAGTGTCAGCAGCGGGTGATGCTGCCAGTGGGGGTGCCGGTGATGTCAGGCAGTGGGGGATGCTGCCAGTGGGTTTGCCTGCGGTGTTGGCAGCGGGGGGTGTCGGTGGTGTCAGGTGGTGGGGGATGGCGGGCGCCATCTTCTTCAGTGTTCATTTTCAATGGGCTTAATGCTGATTGGCTGAGAGCCATGACAGATGGCTCAATACAACACCTCGTGACCAGACTGCGGGGTCACAAGGTTTTGCCTCGGGTGAGGGATCCGGGGCAGGCAGGGAGATTCGAGCGTCACTCGGATCGCCCCGGATCCCCAAAATTTGGGTGGGTTCAGATCTCTGAGATCCGAACCCACTCATCTCTAGTTAATACCAGGGAATCCGTAGTTTAGCTATTCAGGTTCTGTTTAGAAAACAAAGTATCGAGTATGTTGCAATTCCAATGTTCTCTTAATATAGATAAATAGACAAGCCAGTTTGTATAGTCAGCAGCTGTTAGTAGTTAAACTGGCATCCCAGTTATAATCTCACTGTCCCCACCGCTTAAATAATGTAATTTATATTACCTCAATCCAAATGAGCAGGTAGAATGTAGCACCTACCTGTATTAACATACACAGTCCATGTTTTCTATCTATTCATGGGATGATCATGTAACCAAGCAGTGAAGTGAAACGTACATCATTCACAAGCAGTCTCAGAGGAAACTGTTCACTGTACCTCCCGGGACATTGGTGACCAAGATGCGCCTATCTACAGCGCAACATTGTAGCAGCCACATTGGGCAACACACAGCATAGACTATTTTTTGGGTATTTGAATCCCAGTGGTATTTGTGAGTAATTTGCACTTAGTGGCAGAATTTTGGTATGCTCATAACTGCAGGTACTCTTGCATTTTACTGCTGACACATGGGCAGATTAAACTTCAAGGGGGTAATTGAAAATCGTGGATGACTGAGCCACAGATGATTAGTTACCCTTGAACAAACGGGTACTATTTAGTACTTTAACCTGCATCTACCAGTGTCAAGTACATGACAAAAAGAACTTTCTTCATTGTGATTAACACTGTTACTTATGATAAGCAGGGGTGCCGAGATGGGGGGGAGCGGGTACTGATTACCCGGGCCTGGGCTTGCTGCACTGGGAGACTGCTCGCGGCTGCTAAGAAGCAGCCACAGCAGTCTCCTATGCCTGTGTGGGGAGCGATCAAGCTGATCATGCCCCCCACTGGTTATGCACTGGGCTGAGGGGGCTCACTGCTCCCCCCCCTCGCCAGCGTGCAGCGTCGCTGCAAATTTTTTTTTTACCTTAGGGGGCTTGGCCACGCCTCCCGCGATTAGACTACACCCCCTTTTTTTACCGGGGCCTGGCGTGGCTCTTGGCGGGCATGATGACGAGGTGTCATTACTATGTATGGTATAGATATTATTATAAACATTATTCATTGTGAGTAGCATTATCACAAATGGGCAGGTGTTAATACTGTACTACGTGGAATACAGATATCAACATAGAGAATTACTAACCATGCTGTGTGGCTGCACATACAAGCAGCCATAATTTCTATACAGATACATCAGGTTGTCTGGTGTTATTATCACATGTGACACAGATATCACTTTAAGCATTACTCATTATTATCAACACTGTCACTAACTAGCAGATGATTTTTTTACTATGAATGGCACAGATATTACTATACTGAATCACTAATTATGCTGTATAGCTGCACATATAAGCATCTATAATCATGTGTTTTCTATCACCTGTCATTACATCAGAATGACACAATTTGAAGATCAATCTATTTTGTTTATAATCTTAATGCAGACTCTCATCTGATTGATCTTTCAAGCTCCCCTTTAATACTACAGCATCCGAGGTTGTTTGCATTATTTCACAGACAGCAGAAGTGCCCCTTTACTTCTTGTTTCTGTCAGGCAGACCTCTCAGACTCTCTCTCATCTAGCTTCAGATGCATTTGATGTATGACGCTGGACAGCAGAAGTTACTGAGGACCTCACTCATGCGCACAGCCTCAACATTGACCTGCTTGCGAGCACTCAGCGCTTGCAAGCGGGTCTGAATGAGGCCCTGAGTTGCAAATTCCTACTGACCCTAACAGTATTTTTTCCATTGTTTGCTGTCCACTCACTATCTTTTCCTTTTTGACCTATCATTGTTCATTACAACACGATTCTCTCATTCAGCCTGGAGGATTATTGTTCCCCTGTAATGCTGTTAGCAGCAGGGACTTCCTACCAGTAGATTGAACAGTAGAGACGTGTCTCTCAATCTTTCTTAAGACAATACTCATTTCCTTTATTTCTGCATTTTGTGTCTGAGGCATTTGCATCACACAGAAAGGCATGAGTATTTGAATTTTACACTGTTGGCTCTATTTAAATTTTTGTTTTGAGTCAATATAATTGTATCCAATTGGTATCCAAGTAGCCTGCTCCTGCTACGTAGATGTTTAAAAGCCTAGATACTTTTTACATTAAGAGTGAAGATATCTCTTTATATACTTATTGATATGTTGCACTTTAACTACTGGCACCTATATGTCCTCTGTTTGTATATTGATTGAGAACATTTTTTTTACATTCTAACTAGATATACTCACACATGAGATGTGTTTGATGAATATACAATTTGAATCTAATTAGGAGGTACCCTGAGTGGGGTTTGATGATTTCCCTAGGGGGTGAAAGATAAGTAACAGGCAAATTATATAAATACTTCAAAGGTCCCATCAACATTTAATACTTGTTTTATATATTTATACTTTTCGATGTACCCCAAACTTTGAAACTTTACTATTATTAGGGGTTAGCATCCGATTAAAATTATATTTTAAAATTACAACCGTTAATTTTGATGAAATTATTCTGTTTAATGTGTGCCCCAAAAAGCTGTCTTTGCTTTTTTGCACAGAATAAGGAAAATAAGTTTAGATACTTAAATATTGGGAGCACCACCAACCAAAGGCTGTACTATATATGTTCTTTCCAGCTATTTTGGGATTTATCTGATACTTAATTGTAAACTGATCTTGTGTGGACTCGACTTTCGTATATGAATGATTTGCCAGGAATTCCCTTGTTGTCAATCAGAACACATGCGTTGTAATTACCAATCCATCCTTATATCCAAGCAGCAATTCTGAGCTCTTATATAACCAAATGAGGTAGACATCCATATACTACCTGGGTGTAGGGGTGCCCCACACTGCGCAGTTGTGAGGTACCCTGGGGACCGATGCGCATTTTGCTTGTGTGGCTTGAATTGTGGACAATCAGCTACTAAAGCCCAAATAATACAGTGCCTGCAGACTCTCGTGCACTGGATCAATACCATACAACCTCCTCTGGTGAAGCCTGTGCCACCTCCTCCTGCAAATGTTCAAACTGCATTAGCCTCAGCACACCCCCAGCATGAAAACCACCAGCACATTAGACTTCTTGCCTCTGATCTGGGTATTAGCCAATCTCTTATGGTCAGCATCTGCTATATCCTTTTGGAATTTGTGACAGTATCAGGACTGTCTTATCCCACTGTTGCAGCCAAATGTGAGGACACCAAGTTTGTGTGCCCTTACTACCTTGACGTTGCATACAAAATCGCAGCTGTGATCCCATTAGCATCCATCTCTGAATCAGGCCCAAAGTTCACTAAGGAAATGGCTTGTACATTGGCCCAAATGGAACAGTGAATCCTAATTTCTAAGGTGGGAGGTCAATCCTAGTGTAAATGGGCCCCTAATAAAGAGCTAGAGGGAAAGATGAATATGTCTCATGAGGCTGCAACTGGGGCTGAAAGAGATTTTTCCCAAGCGCCAGTGATGGTGTGTGATTAACTCCCCTCCTTGGGTACAATGGCAGCACACCCACTGGAAGTATTGCTAAACTTCCAACAAAAACAGAGATTAAAAACAAGAATAGCAGGCGGAGCCCATGAACACAATTCAAGGACTGTAATGTAAATGAATCTTTAATATAAGCTCATACACCAGAGTTTAAAATAAACATGCAAAAACATAAATAAAACTCCCGGGAGTATAGAATTCTATACACAGTATGTCTTAGGATCAAATATTATAATGTAAAAATAATGAACACATACAATAAAATGATTCATTCTCCAGTATTTCTCAGCTTGTAGGTACAGATCTCAGGGCCTGATTCAGAGGCCCTTGCTAAAAGCGAGCGCTCGCTCTGAATCAGGGCGGGCGCTGTTTTTTTAGGAGCGGCCTCCAGGCCGCTCGCATAGCTGTGGGTGACCACCCACAGCTATAGCGAGCGGCCATGATGATGGTCGCGATGGTCAAGACCATTGCAACCATTGGGCTTGCGACGAGACCCTTGTGGTAGGGTCTCGTGGTCGCAAGCCCCAGAGAGCTTTTGGCTTTAATAGAGCCAGAAGCTCTCTCACTGACATCACTGGTGATGTCAGTGGGGCTGCCCACAAACGGCAGGCGTTCTCCTCCATTTTGAAGCCACCCCCCCGCCACGCCTACAAAACGGGGCAAGCTGTTGATCAACATCGACAGCTGCCACTTTTGTAGTGAGTCCCGGAGCGAGCGCTTTTTGCACTCGCTCCGGGGGCTTGCGCGTGCGCACTGGACCACCATCAACCTGCTTGCGAGCGCAATGCACTTGAGAGCGGGTCTGAATCAGGCCCTCAGTTCCAATGCATCTACATGAACAAATGTTGAGCCTAGTATTGAAAATGCCCAATTAGCAACAGTGTGTCTGAAAGCTGGGTTAAAGCTACTATTGCAGTATTAGATGATTTGAATGAACGGCCCAGATAAGTAAATGGCTGTGTTCCACAACGTGTTTTAATGTATGATTCAGATATTGAGCTGTGTTAAGTTGCACTGTGAGGAACATGCACTGCTCCACTGTACTCGCTCCCCTTGTGTCCATCCCGCCGCTCCAGCGGCATTCAATTGCTGATATGGGCAGCTCCGGCAAGATGAGCCTGATGATGGTGTTCGGCAAGGCTGTCCCCCCGATGGAAGCCCCGTTCGTAGCCCTCCTAGCGTGTCGCTGTCCAGGGGGCTGCACGGGTCACATGGGGCATCAGCTACTGTGAACATACAAGCCGCAGGAATCTTGCGGCAGTCTGTGGCAGTTTGTCCAAGGGGTATAAGACCTAAACTTCCGCCTCTTGAAAAAGCAGCCCTGGTGCTGAGAAACACATTGAGGAAACAGACTTTCTTTGTGAGCTGAGCCCAGCCGCGACCTCTTATACCCCTTGGAATAGCGCTCGCGAACGGGTCTGAATCGGGCCCTGAGATCTATATCTACAAGCTGAGAAAAACTGGAGAATTAATCGTTTTATTGTATGTGTTCATTATTTTTACATTATAATATTTGATCCTAAGAGATACTGTGTATAGAATTCTATACTCCCGGGAGTTTTATTCATGTTTTTGCATGTTTATTTTAAACTCTGGTGTATGAGCTTATATTAAAGATTAATTTACAGTACAATCCTTGAATTGTGTTCATGGGCGACGCCTACTATTCTTGCAACTGGGGCTGAGGCTGCAACTGGGATAGATGACAAAGGGGTTTCACTGGATGAATACAGAAAGCCGCTGTCCAGTGTACTATATTTAGGGAGGGAGAGAAGGAAATATCTTGTATGTTGTTACCCCAGTGTCATAAGAAGAATAGGAGAGACTTGGCAATTAGCATAGAAGTGTCCAGGGCCGCCATCAGGGGGGGACTGCCGGTACTCGAGTCCCGGGCCTGGACACTGGCAGAACGGGAGGGGGCCCGGGCCTGCTCCTGCAACTGCTGCATAGTCCCCCGCACTACCCCGTGAATGAAAAGGGAGTGGAGCACTGCTACCACCTACCGGCATGCAGTGTGCACAACTTGATTAAGTAGACCTGCTCCAATCTGAGAAACCCCTCCTTCCCCCTTCCTTCACGATTGCCCTACTTCCCTCTTCAGTCGGCTTGAAATGGTGGCGGAGCCAGTGTCAAGCCACGCCCCCAAACACCCACGAATCGCGTCGTTCCTTAGGGGCGGGGCCTAATAATGCAAGGTGCCCACCACCCATTAGCAACCAGCTGGTGTGCAGAAGTGTAAGTAATAAATATGTTTGTGTTAGTGTGTATATATGTGTATGTACTGTATATGTCTGTGTTAGTGTGTATGTACTGTATATGTCTGTGTTAGTGTGTATATATGTGTATGTACTGTATATGTCTGTGTTAGTGTGTATGTACTGTATATGTCTGTGTTTTAGTGTATGTACTGTATATGTCTGTGTTAGTGTGTATGTACTGTATATGTCTGTGTTAGTGTGTATGTACTGTATATGTCTGTGTTAGTGTGTATGTACTGTATATGTCTGTGTTAGTGTGTATGTACTGTATATGTCTGTGTTAGTGTGTATGTACTGTATATGTCTGTGTTAGTGTGTATATATGGGTATGTACTGTATATGTCTGTGGTAGTGTGTATATATGGGTTTGTATGTTTGTATGTGTTAGTGTGTATATATGCGTATGTATATATCTGTATGTGTTAGAGTGTACATATGTGTATTTATGTTTAAGTGTGGATGTATGTGTATGTATGTATGTTAGCGTGGATGTACTGTATGTGTATATGTGTTATATATAACATGTACATGTGTGTAATGCTGTATATATTATATGTGTGTTGTGATAGGATCATTGGTAAAGTGGTCTGTGGCAGGTACATTTGTCCCAGATTCCTGTCTTATGTGTTTAAAATCCCCAGGAGAAAGTCTGCAGTGTAGCAGGCTTGAGTCTCGGCTTTTTGAAAAGCCGGTTTGGGACCTGGGGGTTGTGGGTGAGAGGAGAGGGAGGGCTCCACCCACGGCCACTCCAGGTTTTGGTTCACTGAGCCTGGTAACAGGCTTGTTAGGGTTTCCACCTGAGAGTGGCCAATATAAGCCTAGTGTGTTGAGGGCTGATTGTCTCACCTGGGAGAGCAGACAGGGAGTTTGCTCAGAGACATTTGAAAACCTAACTGTAAGTGTTGTGCTGTGCCCTTGTTGCTGGTGAGGGCATTAGGCCCTGCCAGGTTCTGGTAGTGAGGGAACTACCTGTGAAGTTAGTGCCCCGACAGGGCTAGGATTTATGTTTATGTTTTCTTTATGTTTGTTTCTGACATTGTACAATAAAGACTGGCGCCGACCAGCTTGTACTTGCATCCAGACTGGTGTGCTGCTTCCCTGCTGCTGTGTGTGTGTAAGGAAGGAGTCCTCTACCCAGGAGAGGGACCCCCTAACCTAACTGTGTCACAATATGGTGGAGAATGCGGGCAACCACACACACTGAAGTTGCAGCAAGAGGAAAACTTTCCGTTTAAAAATTAAAGGGACAGATACCCAATTTGTGAGTGTGGAAATAACACTGTGTCCTTGGAGTCCCATAGAGGTGATCGTCTGCCTGATTTAGAGGTCAGAAGAGAGGTCTTTGCCGTGGAGCAGTTGAATGACCCTACTTTGGTAAAAGCCAGGGAGAATGTAAAAGTAGTTGATGGTAAACCCGTAGACCCCGATAGTCCTTTGTCCTATCCCCACATGGCAATGTGTCAGGATTTGTTATATCAGGTGACTAAGAAGGGGGAAGATATTGTGGAACAACTAATAGTTCCCAAAGCCTACAGAAGAACAGTGTTGGATCTGGCCCATGGTCATATAACGGCAGGCCATCTAGGGGTAGAGAAAACCACTGAGCGAATAATGCAGAGGTTTTTCTGGCCCGGGCTTCATAAAGAGGTGTCTGACTTTTGCGCATCCTGCCCTGAGTGTCAGTATCATGCTCCCAGGCCACATTTTAAGGGTCCACTAGTTCCATTGCCTATTATAGAGGTGCCATTTGAAAGAATAGCGATGGATTTGGTTGGACCCTTAATGAAGTCTGCCAGGGGACACCAGTATATTCTGGTCATAATGGATTATGCTACCAGGTACCCGGAAGCGGTCCCGTTGCGCAATACGTCGACCAAGACCATTGCCAGAGAGCTAGTTCATGTCTTTAGCAGGCTGGGTATACCCAAGGAGATACTAACTGACCAGGGTACACCGTTTATGTCAAAAGTCATGAAAGAGTTATGTCGCCTGTTCAAAATTGAACAGTTAAGAACTTCGGTTTATCACCCCCAAACCGATGGGCTGGTCGAGAGGTTTAA
Organism: Taudactylus pleione; assembly: GCA_031769625.1. NCBI lineage: Eukaryota > Metazoa > Chordata > Amphibia > Anura > Myobatrachidae > Taudactylus > Taudactylus pleione. Next base: position 4,148,137 of record JAUIMM010000265.1, read on the forward strand.
GAAGAAGTTAAAACACATGCTTAGGAAAGTGGTCGACAAGGATGGTAGGGATTGGGATTACTTATTGCCGTATTTATTGTTGGCCATAAGAGAAGTTCCCTAGTCCTCCACCAGGTTTTCACCCTTCGACTTGTTGTATGGGAGACACCCAAGGGGGTTACTAGACATTGCCAAAGAGACATGGGAGGGGCAGTCTAGTCCTTACAAAACCGTGATTGAGTATGTTTCTCAAATGCAGGAGAGAATTGCTGCTGTAGTGCCGATAGTGAGAGAGCACCTGGAACAGGCTCAACAGGCACAGCAGAGGGTATACAACCGCAATGCTCGGTTATGCAGCTTTGTTCCTGGGGACAGAGTGTTAGTATTGGTTCCCACTGTGGAAAATAAACTTTTGGCTAAATGGCAAGGGCCCTCTGAAATCTTAGAAAGAGTGGGGCAGGTCAATTACAAAGTTTACCAGCCGGGGAAAAGAAAGCCGGAACAGATATACCATATAAATCTGTTAAAGCCCTGGAAAGATAGAACGGCACTGTCGGCCGTCCGAGCCCCTCCAGTAAATCCAGGGCCCTTAGTTCCCGAAGTGACAGTGGCAAAAACCCTGTCGGCAATTCAACAACAAGAGGTCAAGGAGTTTCTGATCAGAAATAGGGTGCTGTTCTCTGACGTACCCGGGAAAACCTCGGTCATTAAACATGACTGACATCATCACTGACCCAGGGGTTAAAGTTAATCTAAAGCACTATAGGTTGCCAGAAGCACAAAGAGAATCGGTGTCGAAAGAAATTAAAAATATGCTAGAGTTAGGGGTTATTGAAGAATCACATAGTGAATGGTCAAGTCCCATTGTGTTGATTCCAAAGCTCGATGGGAGTGTGCGTTGCTGCAATGACTTCCGAAAGTTGAACAGTGTTTCAAAATTCAATGCCTACTCGATGCCAAGAGTGGATGAGTTGATTGAGAGACTAGGGACGGCAAGGTATTTAACCACTCTTGACCTAACCAAAGGGTATTGGCAAGTACCGTTAACCGAGCGCCAAACAAAAGACAGCTTTTTCAGCGCCAGAGGGCTTGTTTCAGTACAAGATGTTGCCCTTCGGGCTACATGGGGCACCTGCTACCTTCCAAAGAATGATGGACAGGATTCTAAGGCCCCATAGACGGTATGCGGCTGCTTATCTGGATGACGTGGTCATTCATAGTCCTGAATGGCAGTCTCACTTACCCAGGGTACAAGCAGTTTTGGACTCCATCTATAAGGCAGGTTTGACAGCCAACCCAAAAAAGTGTTGTCTAGGCATGGAGGAAGTAAAATATCTGGGATACACCATTGGCAGAGGCCTGATAAAGCCTCAGCTCAATAAAGTTGATGCCATACAAAACTGGCCACGGCCTCTGAATAAGAAGCAGGTGAGAGCCTTCTTGGGAATTACGGGGTACTACAGGAGGTTTATACCCAACTTTGCCACCATGGCAGTCCCAATGACTGACCTGACCAAAGGCAAACAAAAAGTCATGGTAGAATGGAGTCCTGAGGCGGAGAAAGATTTTCAGGAGTTGAAAGTAGCGTTGTGTTCCCAACCAGTCCTGATGACTCCTAATTTTGACAGGGAATTCATAGTACAAACCGATGCATCAGAAGTAGGTATAGGAGCGGTCCTGTCCCAGAACAAGGAGGGTGAGGAACACCCTATTTTCTATCTAAGCAGAAAGTTGAATGTACATGAGGGAAACTATGCCACAGTGGAGAAGGTGGCGTTGGCCATAAAGTGGGCGTTAGAGGCTCTCAGGTACTACTTGGTTGGAAGAAAGTTCAAATTGATCACTGACCATGCCCCTTTGAAGTGGATGTCCGAAAATAAAGACAGTAATGCGAGAATTACGAGATGGTTCTTGGCGTTACAAACTTTTACATTTTCAGTGGAACACAGGCCAGGAAGCCAGCTGGCAAATGCTGACGCGTTGTCACGCGTTCATTGTTTGGGGGCTTCAGTTGTTCCGCCCCACAGGTCGAAACAAAGGGGGGGATATGTGATAGGATCATTGGTAAAGTGGTCTGTGGCAGGTACATTTGTCCCAGATTCCTGTCTTATGTGTTTTAAACCTCCAGGAGAAAGTCTGCAGTGTAGCAGGCTTGAGTCTCGGCTTTTTGAAAAGCCGGTTTGGGACCTGGGGTTTGTGGGTGAGAGGAGAGGGAGGGCTCCACCCACGGCCACTCCAGGTTTTGGTTCTCTTAGCCTGGTAACAGGCTTGTTAGGGTTTCCACCTGAGAGTTGCCAATATAAGCCTAGTGTGTTGAGGGCTGATTGTCTCACCTGGGAGAGCAGACAGGGAGTTTGCTCAGAGACACTTGAAAACCTAACTGTAAGTGTTGTGCTGTGCCCTTGTTGCTGGTGAGGGCATTAGGCCCTGCCAGGTTCTGGTAGTGAGGGAACTACCTGTGAAGTTAGTGCCCCGACAGGGCTAGGATTTATGTTTATGTTTTCTTTATGTTTGTTTCTGACATTGTACAATAAAGACTGGCGCCGACCAGCTTGTACTTGCATCCAGACTGGTGTGCTGCTTCCCTGCTGCTGTGTGCGTGTGTAAGGAAGGAGTCCTCTACCCAGGAGAGGGACCCCCTAACCTAACTGTGTCACAGTGTGTTTAACAAAACACACACACACACACACACACATATATTATATATATATATTATATATATATTCCAGAATTGACCCGGCACTCCAAGAACAAAGTCATATAACTTGCTGTGGTGCCTTCCTAAGGGGACTAGCCCCATATGTAGAAAATAAAATGAGGTGGCACTCAACAGACTTAAGGGGCACATCAACTAGACTATCTGCTCCCTGTCCAACCTCTTAATGATTTTCCCTTGAAATTTGATCTTCCACTCTGAACGATTTGCAAAAGATTTGCAAACGATTTGCAAAAGATCTAACGATAAACTATGTTGTTTCAATCTGTGATTGAGAGCTTTCAGCTATAGTGGGCAGATAGTGGTTCATCGTTTGATCGTTCAGTGTGAACGATGTGTAAACAATGTGTAAACGATTTGTAAGCAATCAAGTGAAATTGACCTGCATGTTCAGTCGATGGAGGAGACGATCAAACGACCAGCGGAAGCGCACATCGTTAGAAACAATTACTGCACGTATTTTAAATGATTTTTAAAATGATTGAACGATATCGTTATCGTTCAATCGCCTGCTAAAATCGTCTAGTGGATGCCCCCCACTAGTAATAAAAGATAGCGTCCTTTATTCCAACAACGTTTCAGGGTGACCCCCATCTTCAGGGACAGGCTATACAGGAATAAAGTACGCTATCTTTTATTACTAAGTGCCACCTCGTTTTATTTTATAATATATATATATATATATATATAATGTATTTGCCCCTGCACTTGTTTAATACATATTTTTTCCCTTTGGAGTTGGGGTGCATGACTTCACGCCACTGGATGGGTGATGTCAGATGAGCCGCGGCGTGCATGAAGCAGCACCAGCCAGCCCTGGAGGAGAAGAAGCCAGAAGGACGAAGCACAAGGCGATAAGGTAAATCATAATTAAATAGACTTAGCAGTAGCGGGAGGGGGGGCCCAGGGTCCCTGCCTATTTTGTCAGTCCTGGGCCCCACAATATCTGATGGCAGCCCTGGAAGTGTCAGCAATATATGACACCGTTTCCATGTGACTCAAAAGGAATCAGGATATCAGGATACTGGATCTAATAATGTGTGGGGGGGGAGAGGGGAAACAAATGCTGGCAAGATACTGGATCTAATACCGTGTAGATTAAAAACCTGGGGAGGGGGGGCTGCCTATTTTGTCAGTCCCAGGACCCTAAATTTCTGATGGCAGCCCCGAGGGAGGTCATTTAGCTCCTTTATTGTAGAAGGTATTTGTGGCTTTCAGTTAATCGAGAATCTTGAACTTGCTGCATTCTTCTGTAAAGTAGATACTACTGTGTGGCATAATGTGCTGTAAGGGGCATTACTATGACATAACGTGAATATTTGGCAATACTGTGTGGCATAATGTCTATAAAGGCTCTACTGTGTGGCATAAGGTGTATAAGGGCTACTACTGTGTGGTGTAATGTGAATAAGGGGCACTAGTATGCGGTGTATAGTGAATAAGGTAGTACTGCTGTGTGGCGCAATTTGATTTGGGGTACTATCCAAGTTAACTTTTTTTTGTTGCGTGCCTTAGGCACATGCTTTTCCTTTTTCAATATTGGGAGGAGGGGGGCACCAGTGCTCTTTCTGGCACGGAACACTAAAATATCAAGTTACGGCTCTGACTAACATATTTATTGGGATACACTGTATGCAACAGTCAGAGTAATAAATTATGGTGGATATGCTATCAATGCCCCTTAATCTATACACTCAAAATGTCACTGTTTAGCGCTACACGTCGCATAAGAAATAATTGTTTTCCAGACTTATATTGTGGTTCCAAAGCACAAAAGTTCTTATTGCAATAAAAGAAAGTTACACGCTTTGATCTAGCACAATTAGTGCAAAAGACAATTAAAAACGAAAGGTACAAGCCGATACATATGCATGCACACTAGTCCCAGTAAACAGTCATCAATCCAGAGGTCTGTGGTCATCCAAGGAGAATGGCTGTATACTATAACCAGTGAGCAGGCTATTTACCTTACAGAACAAAGAAACTAGTTAACAGGTTTCCATTGGGTCTTGCTCCTGGACATTCTGGTACGATGCAGGTCATTGGACAGTTCATACAGCTTCACTGGGGGTATGTCCCAGTTCCTCAGATGTTGCTTTGTGTGGTTTTCCCGCCAAAAAAGACACTACATATAGCTTTACATTCTAACCACTAATTTCATATCGTTCATATCTTGCGAACGCATGATGCGATTTCCTTGCAGATCGAACCAGGAATCTGCAAATAAACAGTGATATAGAATGGTACCAAACATGATATGTCTACTAGTTTATGCACCTTAAATATCATATACATTACATTTCACAACATAAGTATTCACTAGTAAAACCTCTAATATTAAGCTTAATGCTTGGGAACCTTTTTATAAGTGATTGCATGTGTGGGAGTGAAAGTATTGTGTAAAGCCGCTAGTATGCGTGGTGCGTCTATGTGTTTTGTACTTTGACAAACAGCGCAACTGTGCGCTGTGCATTTGTATTTTTATATGTTTTCTTTAATGTGCGTATAGGTTATGGTAGGACTTTCAACAATATGAGGTAGCACCGCAGACACATGACGCTAATAATCGCATATAGCAATGCACACATTGGTTTCATGCTGACGACGTAAGATGGCGTTGTCAGGGGCGACACAAAATGGCGTCGCCAGATATTAATTTTAAGATTTGGTCTCAGCCATTCATCTGGCTTCGACAGTCCACCCTTTGATAGCAACCAAAACGCTATCACACTCTGATCTTAACCTTTTGTAGTCATGCATAATGTATTAATCAAGGTTATAAATGGTGCGACACAAGTAGGTCACTGAACCGTTTATAATGCGTTTCAAGATGGTAGAACAACCCTTATACGCCATCTGTGGATCTATAGGGATCATTGGTGGGATGTGGGATCTCATCGAACCTTTAAAGGAAGTTTGGGGACTTGAGACTACATTATCTAGGATGTTTAAAAATAACTTTAAGAATGCATTCATGCATGACCACACGGTTCCATATTCCATCATCTGATGGTACACTCTAATTCAGGGTTGTAATGCAGTTCTTCCTTGACCTTGGTATCCATACTATCATTGCTTACCACCATCATCATTCTCCCTGTAAGCTTTAACAGTACATTTTACGCACTTCATCACAGTAGGAACACATCTGACAATAAGCCAATTACTAAGATGACAACCAATATGAGGATCAGGAGCTTACCTACACTAGCAACCATTTCCTGGACCCTAGACCGGAGAACCATTTTACAGGGTTCAACCATGAGAACCACTCTTCTACCTTTTCCTCTACCTCAGTCAATGAGGCATTATGGTTCATTCGAAATTCCCATTTCAGCTGCAGAATCTCGTCCATCTTCCAGTCTATCACCTCTTTGGGATCACTAGTATTATTTGTGATGTAAGTGCAACACTTGACACCATTTTGGGTGGCCAGAGTCACACAGTATCCACCAGTAACAGTTGTTAAATAATTTAACACTAGTCTATGTTGCACAAGTTCTTTCTTATAGGCCTGTAGCTCCTTACCACTGGACCTGAACGTGTTATCATACATCTCGATGATATTATCTATTAATTTAGCAAGGTCTTGGATGTATCTAAAATTTAAAGTACCCTGAGCGATCCTGGTGGGATCTAATGCTACAAAAATTTGTAAGCCAGTTGTTTTGCTAATCAATTGTGTGGCTGTATGTACATCACCAGGTATCATATTTCTTTTGTCTCTGTGTTCATACTGTGTTTGAAGATATGGTGATGGTGTGTTTTTATGAATACCAAGCATTTCATCATGTGTAAGGGTCATAACCTCTGGGAGTACCCTTCCCAGATAACATAAACCCTCAGAACCCAGAGAGAGCCACTTATATGCTTTACTTCCACATATAAAATATACATCGTCTGGGAGTACATAAGGAACAGAATGCATCATTATCATCGGGCACAATTATCTGACTAATAATCCTACCCCAGATTTTCCCATTTGACTGATACATGTTTTAGGTTGTATAATAACTCTACAGTACCCTTCTGGTACTCTGCCAACCATTACCTTGGTAGAACTAAGTGTATATTTATACTGGAAGTGTCTTCCACTGGTAATGTTACATATAAGTCCACCATTTATTGGTTCATTATCAGCTCTGTGTGAAAAGGTCATTATCTGATTGTTCCCGGACACCTCACAATTTCCTGGTTTATTGGAATTGGTGATGTTTAAACATAACAGAGATCTATCCACCTGGTACTGGTGGAGCTTAAAATTTGAGGCTTGGACTTAACGAATTTCCCATCCAGTGTTTTCCCTTTTTGTAATCCAAGAACCTCATTTAACGAGAATGGTACTAAACCTACATTATGTTGTCCCTGAGGCACATGAGTGCAAACCCAACACTCAGTCTGGTTTAAGACCTTACCCACTAAGGAATGGTAATCCTCTAAAGGATGCTCACCCAAATACAGGTTACTCTTGGACTGGCATCGCTGGATGCACTTCTCATCAATTAGGGATCCACAGTTTGCACACATACAGTATTCCTCAGACAATAGACCTTCACACTGACTCCGAGTTTTTGGGATAACAGATCTCTTAATTACTGTACTGAGTTTGGTCAGATACCGACCTGGTGAATGTATTGCTCCTTCTCCCGACTCCACTCCATCGGTATCAGCATCGACCTCTCCCTCCATCATCTGTCCACCGTTACAGAAACTAGACATCCCAAACCAAACAAGGATGATGGGAACTCTGGAAGAAAATAGGAACGCAACCCCAGCCCGCCACTCCATTGCTTGAATAGTGGGCTGAAATTTCACTAGCTCAGGTATCTCACTGCAGTCTTTAACTCTCCCGGAAGAAGCTCGTAATTGACAGGTCTGCATTATCTGCCTCGGCTCCGCCTTGTATCTCCACCGGTTGGTTGACCTTTCTGCAGTGAGTGGAATGGACCCAGGTATCTCTCTCTGCCACTTTCAAGGATGTCGCACTTGTCAGCAACACTTGATACGGACCTTCCCACCGATCTGTCAGACAACCTGAATGTAAGAAATTTCTGATCATAACAAATTCACCAGGTTCAACATCATGACAGTTTTTCTGGCATATCAGGTGACAACAATTTCAATTTCTGCTGCTGCTGTTTCAACTGTTTACTCATTGTTATAAGATACTTTACAGTAACCTCGTTGTTACTCTTCAAATCTTCCTGTGGACTTACAATCAGATGAGGTTGTCTCCCAAACAGTGTCTCAAAGGGGGACAGATTAAGAGGGGGTCTAGGAGTTGTCCTGATGCTATGAAGGACTAGCGGTACGGCTTTTGGCCATCCTAGTCCGGTTTCCGCCATGATCTTACCCAGTTTATTCTTAATAGCACCGTTCACTCTCTCCACTTTCGAACTGGCCTGTGGTCGATAGGGGGTGCGAAGTCTACTATTAATACCCATTAACTCACACATGCTCTGGAAGACGTCACCAGTGAAATGAGTACCCCTTATCACTCTCTATGATTTTAGGGATACCGTACCTGCAACAATCTTTTTAGCAGTAAATGCAGCAGTATTAGTGTCAGCTGGATATGCCTCAACCCAATTAGAAAACACATCTGTACAAACTAATACATACTTGAGATTCCTGCATGGTGGTAATTGGATGATATCAATTTGTATTACCTGAAAAGGTCTGTCGGAGGGATGTGGGATGGCTCAGTCGGTATTGTCTTCCCGACATTCTTCCTCAAGTAGGTCAGGCAGGACATTGCCCTTTTCTCAGCTTGAGAAGAAAAGCCTGGTGCACACCAATATACTCTGACCAACTTGCACATACCTTGTTTACCTAGGTGAGTCAGACCATGCGCTGCCTCAGCCAGGCTTGGGTAGTATGCCTTGGGAGCCACCGGCTTACGTTGTCCATCTTTCCAGAGTCCAGAGGACTCTCGCCCACATCCCTTTGATTTCCAGACAGCCTTTTCCTGAATGGAACACAAATTTTGCATCTCAATTCATTTCTGCATATCAATTACCTGAAAAACCATCATTTGATTAACTGGTATGAGGATGCATGATGACAGCTGGATTGGGCACTACAGGGAATTGGCTCTCAACTACTTTGTTTACACCCCTAAGGTCCTGTACTAACCTATAGTTCCTCCCCCCAGCCTTCTTCACTGGAAAAATGGGACTATTAGCTACACTTGCTGAATGGACTAAAATCCCCTGCTGTAACAACCTTTCAATTATTGGATAAACCCCTAGCTCTACCTCTGGCTTTAATGGGTATTGAGGGATTTTTGGAGCTTGCCTATTACTTTTTAAATTTACCATTACAGGAAATGCATTTGCCATCAATCCAGTGTCCTGTGCATCCTTGGTCCAAAGTGAACCCGGTATTTGAGATAACATCTCTTTTACTTGGGATGGGCTTTGTTCTAAAATGGCAGAGTGAAGCATTAACCTTACCTCATGCGCAACCTTCTCTGGGATATCTAGGAATATACCATCAGGGGTACTGTAAATGACACATCCCATTTTACATAACAAATCCCTTCCCAGTAGGTTAGTAGGAGCTGCTTGCGCCAAAAGAAAGGAATGCCTAGTTTGCAGCAGCCTGATAGTAACCTCTGCAGATTTGGTTAAAGGATACTGCTGCACTTTACCTGTTACTCCCATTGCTGGTATTGTTTTGTTTGTCACCTGTAAATTTGATGGAGAATTTAACACTGACCTGGTCGCCCCTGCGTCTACAAGAAAAGAGTGTTTTGTACCAGCTATATTAACTGTCATTTGTAGTTTCTTCCCTATTATTCCCAGTTAACCTGACTGGCTGTAGACTACAGGCTGGCTGTCACTCTCTAACAGTGCATTCACTGCCTGAATTATTGGGGTGTACTCTCGGTGGGTATCTAGGTGTTCCCTGATTAGGCGGTGCCCACTTCTTTACTTTACAGGACCTACTTATGTGTCCTAATTGACCACATTTAAAACACTGTTGTGATTCAGATGGGTTAAAAGGTTGTTGCTGTGTGGATTGGGGTGCATGAAGAGTTTGTGGCTGTGTATGGTATGGATTTTGTGGCAAGGTATGTTGATATGTGTCTTGTTGCTGAGTGTGATATGGGTGTTGTGGATGGGTGTACATTCCTTCTAAAGCTTGAATGCTAACAGCCATTAGCTTCTCACTTTGTATTTCTCTCTTCCTGAGGATGTTTTTATCATGTTCTATAGCTGATTCCCTGAGAGCATCTACAGTAATTCTCCTCCAGTTAGGGAGGTTTGAACCCTGGTCTTTAGAGTGTCTTTAAGACCATCCATAAGTACCGTGACTGCTACTTCCCTGTGGTGTGTGATATCTTTAATGTTCTCTATACCAGTATAGTGAGTGATTGTCTGTAGTGCTCTGGTGAAATAATCTGCTGCAGCCTCACTATCCTTTTGTCTGATAGTGAAGATTTTACTCCAGTTCACTACAACTGGAAAATATACGACCAATTGTGTGACTATGCGTGTAATGTTTTCTTGATTATCCTCATCAGTTAAAGGGTCATCTCCATCCAATACACACGGCGTGATAAACTTTTTCACATCAGTATTGGAGGGGAGACATGCCCGTAATACCACTCGCCAATCTTTATTCGTTGGCTCCTGGGCATTACCCAAATCCTTATCAAAAGCTAATTCTTTTCTAGGATCAGGGAATCTGACATTATAGAATGTAACTCTCCCCTAGTCCATGGACAATGCATAGTTACTTCCCTCGTGGGAACTACACCATCTCCATTCGGATTCCCATTGGGAACAGTTATCGTCTGGACAGGATGGACACCTACCACTTTGCTATTGTTAGAGTTAACTATGGGAACTTTGGCCTTGGTACTTGGGGGGGTTCAATCTGCTACTGCTAAGTACTGCACTGTTCTCACCGATCTCCACGGCCTTTACAGCAGGTGGGATCACTTCTGCTACTACACTTGGTGAGGTCACTTCCCTTTCCTGTATCAGGGCTGTCTCTAACAGATTAATTGCATGTGAAATGGCTGACACTACAACAAGTTCATCAACTACATACACATTTTCCTTATGATTACTCAGGACAGGGTACAAATTACTTGTTACATTTTTATACATTTTTATTATCGGAAGTACCAACACTGCCACCTCATAGGGTGGTGGTGGTGCGCATGCGCTATTCCCTTTGCCATTGAAAGCGCTACCTTGCGGTATGTGCATGCTCCCATGAGGCACACACACGACACTGTTCTGCGTTATGTATGCGCTCCCTTGCATAGCGTGCGCAACACTGTTTTGCATTGCGTTCGCGCCACTCAGCCACAGGTTTCCCTCATGCTGCCACAATTTTAAACAGTCATTGTACTTTACACGTGTCTTCAGGGATTTGACTACACATTTTTTAAATTATTTAGCACCTCCAAATCGAAACTGCCAATTTTAGGGAAAGGCTTCACACATACCTCGGTCATCTTAACCCATAAATCACAGTATGCCATTGCATACGCACCATACTTAGAATGCATTATATGCCTTGCTGATCCTGTCGGTCCTTCCATGAGCAGCCTATCGTGAACCATGTCTAACGATTGTCTAGCACCCATCTGGGAAAATGCTGAAACCTCGCTAAGAAAATGTTGACCGGTACACGATTTCACAAGCTACGTGTACGCTGCACTCCTTCCCGTTATGCCTGCTGACCCGCTAGCCATTTTGGTCAGCTTGCACAATGAGGAGCAAAATACCTGCCTATTGCAATCTACCCTGCTTGCGGCATTTCAATCAAGCATCACCGCTCGCTTGTACATGATTCTGAGCTACGTGTACGTACTTCTCCCCTTTTTGAGTTACTTTCCCCTGGTAGCATGTAATTGTTCCAATAACACTTACCCTTTCCAGTGATTTGACTCCACTTCCCCCATCACAATCACAGTCTACCCAACTGTGCGGTCCTATCGCAATGCCCAGAGAACCTAACTGATCAATGGATTTTGCGAGGGGCCGATCAACAGCTAACCTCTGTATTCCCGACTCACGGGAAACTTACGGTTAGCTACTGAATACCACAATGTACCTGCTCTGTACACTGGCCCAGAGTTTACTGCCTTGTCAGAGACCTACCAAGTTACACCAGGTTCGGCCAGCAACCTATTCTTCACGAGCATATATTCTCTTTCATGCACAGAAAAACTTTTATTTAAATTTGGCAGGTGCAATTTAAAGGGGTTAACCAATTAACCACGCTATGCATATAACAAGACTATTTATCAAAATGACTGTTTAAACCCACGGCAGTATTACCAGATACATGTGTACGCTATTGTGTGACCAGTCGCATACACAATAATGCAACTGATACACAAAAGCACAAAATAAAAATGACGCTATTGTGCGATTAGTCGCATACACAATAATGTGACTAACACACAAAGCATGAACAGACAATAAAAGAAACAAACCTTTCTCTCTTGTCCCCAGGTTGCTAATCAGCGCCCCTTAAAAGCACACAATAAAGGACATCGATTCCACAACACTGAATGGTAGCAGGCTTTTGAACACAGTGCGTTCTTACCTGCATATGGCGCCTTCCACCCTTTGTTGCGGAATCGAGATCCGTTCGCTTATCGTGCGAATTTCGGTGGCGTGATAGCAACTGCGAGCCCCCATCTATCGATAACCCTTAATCTATACACCCAAAATGTCGCTGTTTAGCGCTACAAGTCGCATAAAGAATAATTGTTTTCCAGACTTATATTGTGGTTCCAAAGCACAAAAGTTCTTATTGCAATAAAAAAAAAGTTACACAATTAGCGCAAAAGACAATTAAATACAAAAGGTACAAGCCGATACATATGCATGCGCACTGGTCTCAGCATATAGGGCCTGATTCAGAGCCGCTCGCTATTTGCGGTCATTCGTTTAAAAAAAAGGGGTGGCTATTCAAATGAACCGTACGCACTTTGCGGTCTGTTCACGCCTCCATGTCTGAATGAGCGAACAAAACATGCGCTCGTTTATTTGAAAAATACGCCCCCTGGCCGCTCGCATCATACGTCATGTCCACTATTTATTAGGTTAATCGAGTACATCGACCAGCGTATGAACTGCTCGCTAGTCTTGTGGTTGGTTTTTCCTACCGCAATCTTTCGAGCAGTTTTGGCTAAAAGACACCCAACTGACATGGTTGATGACGCTGCTGTTTTAATTATGCACACCCATAAAATGCCCGCTTTGACCTTTAAGCACGCCTGCGTTCTGATCTCCACTCCCCGTTTTCAAGCACCTTCCCCTGTTACCACCCACATACGCCTCATTCTGTCACTCAAAATAGCAGGCACACGCTATCTAGCGAACAAACAATTTTCCGCCGCACAGACTGGTTCGCACATGCGTATTACAATCCGTACGCATGCGCAGTTGTGCAAACATCGCTCGGAGCGAACGAGCAGCCGCTAACGAGCGGCTCTGAATCAGGCCCATAGTCATCAATCCAGAGGTCTGTGATCATCCAAGGAGAATGGCTGTATACTATAACCAGTGGTCAGGCTATATACCGTACAGAACAAAGAAACTACTTAACAGGTTTCCATTGGGTCTTGCTCCTGGATATTCTGGTACGATGCAGGTCATTGGACAGTTCATACAGCTTCACTGGGGGTATGTCCCAGTTCCTCAGATGTTGCTCCGTGTGGTTTTCATGCCGAAAAAGACACTACATACAGCTTTACATTCTAACCACTAATTTCATATAGTTCATATCTTGCTAACGCATGATGCGATTTCCTTGCAGATCGAACCGGGAATATGCAAATAAACAGTGATTTAGAATGGTACCAAACATGATATGTCTACTAGCTTATTCACCTTAAATATCGTATACATTACATTTCACAACATAAGTATTCACTAATAAAACCTCTAATAAGCTTTAAGCTTGGGAACCTTTTTATAAGTGATTGCATGTGTGGGAGTGAAAGTATTGTGTAAAGATGCTAGTATGCATGGTGCGTCTATGTGTTTTGTGCTTTGATAAACAGCGCAATTGTGCGCTGTGCGTCTTGTATATTTATGTTTTATTTAATGTGTGTATAGGTTATGGTAGGACTTTCAACAATATGCGGTAGCACCGCAGACGCATGACGCTAATAATCGCCTTTAGCATCGCACACAATGGTTTCATGCTGACGACGCAAGATGGCGTTGTCAGGGGCGACACAAAATGGCGTCGCCAGATCATCCGGCTTCGACAATTTTAATGCACTCTTCACCTATATTGTTATAATATAATAGAGATAATAAAAATAAAAATAAATAAAAAATTGTTCAATATTTCACTGAGCTAATTTTATGTTGGGAATAAAGGTTACATTTTATGAATTCTAAGTGATAGTAATATGGGTCATTAAAATTTTTAAAAAATACATTAGTACTCCAACTGCAAATATATTTGTATCTTCTATTGTCCTGGAATGATATATAAGTTTTGGAAATTATTCCATAGGTTCCCCATTACTGTATAGAGTGATTAGAAATAATCATTCAACTTTCTCCTGATTAAATTATAGATGGTATTTGGTTTGTGAGTGCCCCCTTTGGGAATACCTTTCTTCTTTTTGATTTGGACTTGGAGCACCTCTCCATATTATATTAGATAGTATAGTGGATTGATACATAGTAGAAGAACCTGATGTGATTTATGGTTTGTGCGGACATTGGGCCTGATTCAGAGCTGGACGCTCTTTGAGAGCGCTCGCTCTGAATCAGGGCGTCCCTGTTTTTTTTAAAGATGGCCTCCTGGCTGCTTGCATAGCTGTGGGTGACCACTCACAGTTTATGCGAGTGGCCAGGTGATGGTCGCGATGGTCAAGAACATCGCGACCATTGGGCTTGCGACGAGACCGTTGTGGTAGGGTCTCGTGGCAGCAAGCCCCAGTGGACTGCCTCTAATAGAGCAGGAAGTCCACCTACTGACATCACGAGTGATGTCAGTAGGGCCGCCCACAAACGGCAGGCATTCCTGCATGAACGCCTCCATTTGTCCAGCCACCCCTCCTGCCCGCCTCCAAAATGGGGCAAGCTGTCAATTTCCATTGACAGCTCCCCTGCTTTGGTGCGAGACTCATAGCGATGGAGTGCCCATCGCTGGCCGGGTCTCGCGCATGCGCACGCTGGAGCAGTGGGGGACCATCAACCCGCTTGCGAGCGCTGTGCGCTCACGAGCAGATCTGAATCAGGCCCATTGTCTCTTTCTTGTAAATTCCAGTGATGAACTAGTCAGTCTGTCTAGTGGAGAAAAATATTCAGAAAAAGGGTTTTTTTTGCATAGGGCAAAAAAGAAAAGACAAAACTCATATTGGATGATAATATGTCAGGCAATACGTTATGTTTATAGTATGTGAATTTCTTAAAATTAGTAGTTTATTTATTTCTTAAAATATAGGTCGAAATAATATTCCCAAAAGTGAAAGAACTAGCGATGTTCCTCACTTGGATTCCCAGAATTCTAAACAGACACAACATACACTATAGGAAGAAAAGAAAAAATGGTACAACCTGGCGCCAAATCAATTGGGGAAAAGGATCTCTCTAAAATCAATGCTGCAGCTTGCTAATAAAGGTAATTGCCACAACTTTAAAGACTGAATAAAGAAGAAAAAATAAAATATAATAGGAAGCGCTGCCAAAATGGAAAATTTTACACAATGATCATTTGCAATACATTTTAATAATACATGATATTATGGCCATAATAAAGACACAATAAAATACAATATAATAAAATAGTGGTTATAAAAAATTTAGGCTTAGGCCCTGATTCAGAGACGGATGCTCTGAAATAGCGCTCGCTCTGAATTTGGGCATTTTTTTGTGCAACCTCCTGGCCGCTCGCATAGCTGTGAGTGACCATCGGGCTTGCAACAAGACCCTTGTGGTAGGGTCTTGTTGCTGCAATATTAGAGAGAGCCGGAAGCTCTCTCACTGACAGGCTTGGGAACGCCTCCGTTTGTGAAGCCATCCCCGGCCACGCCTACAAAACGGGGCGAGCTGTCGATCAACGACAGCCGCCCCTTTTGTAGTGAGCCACAGAGCGATATAATTTCTCTCTCGCTCCGGGGCTTGCGCACGTGCAGTGCAGCCGCTGTGTGTGTGCAGAGCACACCATCAACCCGCTCGCGAGCGCTCATGCGCTTGCAAGCGGGTCTGAATCAGGCCCTTAATCCGAGCTTGTTGATATACCAGGAGAAAACACAGTCACAACCTTCAAAAAAGGTTTCAATATATTCATATAGTACTCCACACTTCCCTTATGAATAAATCTCAATAAATCTCCTCTGTTGTCTTAATATTCATTCCATCTGGATCATGAGACAGTGAGAAAAGGTGACTACCTTAATTGATAATAAACAGTTCACTGAGTTATATCTGATTAAATATTGAAAAAACTTTAGTCAGCATATCCACTTTGTTTGATTTCCCAGATTCTGTAAATCAGTCTTGTATAGCAATTGCTTTTTCTGGGAAAACCTCTTATAATAAAGGGAAAAAGAACACCAGTGCTGTGTAGATGGGATATAAAAAGTCAAGTAATGTCACTGCTGACACATCAATCTCTGTGTTCAGGGATGTTCAGCAGTGATCCAAACTGCTGACCAAGTAATGAAGTACTCACAAATAGTGCTCAGTGTGATGTTACCACAGCAGGCAGTTCACCATGACAACTTCTTATTGCAAGGATGTGTGGAGGCCACAAAAGGGAGCCTGTAATGCATTTCCCCACCTTATAGAATATCTCAGCGGCTTCCTACAAACACTATGTAGACAAGAGTGATTGGACACCCCCGCTCAAGTGAAATGGTCCCATGCATACAGATGGGTCCTCTTACATTTAGCCTCCTTGCGCATTAAACAGCCCTTCTAGTCACGCCATGCCGTGGCGTAACTTCGGTAGCACCGAGCGCCTTTTGTGTGACTTTTTACCTTCAAATGCGTCTTATTCACACAGTGATGTAAATTGATAGCACAAGTAGCTTCTGCTGATTAAAATGATATGCAGCACCTATGTTCTGTGAGCGAGTGCGGGTGTATCTGCATGCGAAATGCTACGTTACAGTGTCAGCGGCTGTAACACTGTAATGTAGTGTTTCACATGCAGATACACCTGCAGACATACACAGAACATAGGCATGCTGCATATAATTTAAATCAGCAGAAGCTGCTTGTGCTATCTATTTACATCACTATGTGAATAAGATGCATTTCAAGGTAAAAATTTGCACAAAAGATGCTCGGTACTACCAAGTCACATGGAGCTCCTGCGTTATGTGTGGCGTGACTTGTAGCGCACAGAGAATAGATGTATGTGGACACATCTGTACCATTGCACACGAGTTCCAAATGGCCACTAATGTGGTGGTTTTGACAGGAACACTTCGTAGGGAGGCCCATGCCCTTGCAGTTCTATGGAAACAACAAATGTTTTTATCAGAGTGACAATGCCACCTGTTATGTTTCCAGGGCATATCTCGACTGGTTTACAAAAAATTCAGTAACCCGGATGGACTGGCCAGCTCAGAGTCCAGATCTTAACCCTATTAAGAACCTCTGGGACGAATTGGAGCGATGGGTGCATTCTAGGCCAACTGGACCTTCTTCAGTGTCACAGTTAGTCACTGTACTTAAGGAGGAATGGAAAAACATACTGCCTGCTGTTGTCCAGGAACTTGTGGACAGTTTGCCAAGAAGGGTGTCTACAGTAATCACTGCACGTGGTGGACCTACAAAGTACTGACGGCAATAAAATCTTGTTGATCAATTTGCTCTCAGTGTCCAATGAAAAGAAAAAGAGACAATTGTAATAGAAAGTGTGTTTAAGAATAATAGCTAGCACAGGTCTAGCCCCTAATAAGAGTTCAGTTTTTTTATTACCCTATGCAGAAAATTCCCCTTTTTCTGTGTACATTGTATACTAAACCATGGGGAGCACCACCAACTGTAAATATTCAAGGCTTGGATATTCACAATAATCTTTTTTATTATTGGCTAAGAATTACTGACTACCTAATTAAAAGTATGCCCTGTGTGGGACTCCCCATCCCCTTTTCCTTCCAATCCTATTGTAAATAAATATTCACCAAGTGCTTGATTTTGCATATGGATCTATGGACCTCATTCAGAGTCGGTCAAAGCGGCCGCACGGTCGTACGGGAAAAGGGGCCGGATATGCAAATGATTCCCTCGCAAGTTGCGTCCCTAAGTTCGGACTGGTAGCTGGCCAACCAAGGGGAGGAAGCGGTCGGAAGACAAAAAAATACGTCCCCTTCTTCTCGTACGCATTGCACGTCATCTCTGGGTATATAAGGATTAATCGAGATCATCGGGAACCATCGGAACTGGTCATAGAGCTTAAGGTTGACCATACCCTCTCTTACGCTCTACGATCATGTCAGTGTAAAAACCTCCCATGTCACATGTGCCATGACGCTACTTTGTTAATTATGCACTCCCATAAACCGTATGCACTCCCATAAAACGCTGCTCGTATAATTAGACACGCCTGCGTTCGGATCTTCACTCCCCCGTTTTCAAGCACCTTCCCCTGTTACCACCCACAAACGCCTCATTCTGCTCTCAAACTACTGACCTGGCTGTGTTCAAGGAGAGAGAAATTTCTGATCGCATTGGCTAGTTTGCGCACGCGCATTGCGAACTTTACGCATGCGCAGTATAACGAACATCGGTGGCGTACGACCGTGCGGCCGCTTCGACCGACGCTGAATGAGGTCCAATATGTATATGCCTGCAACAGTAGAAAAGAGGTGATTGCCTCACATAAACCATATAAAAAACAAACAAAAATAATTTAACTGCACTGGTATTTTCTAATTAGAAGGATTTTGTATAAACAAGTATAGTACAAAAACACATTTATTAAAAATCATATGTCAAAAAACAGTATCAAAATATTCACTTACACAGATACACTACAATCAGCACAATTAAACTGTTTCCTGTGAGTGAAACAATGTAACAATAAAACTTACATTAGTAACAACATTTGTTATACTGTAGATCTCTGCTCAAGCCTATTTTTATGGGGGCTGTAAGCACCAAGATTACATTTTTCTAAACAAATCCTGGTTGCTTACAGCCTACTCACAAAAATAGCGTTTAGCAGAGTTTTATAACTTATGTTGTTACTAATGTAAGTTTTTTTTGTACAGTGTGATAGAGCATAAAGGGGGATGTGAGTATGTTAATACAATACAAGAAAGTTTTATCCTCTCCAAGCAAATAAATGTAATCATCAAAGCAATAAAGTTCAAATTGTCCCACAACTATTTCTGGTTCAAGGATTTCAGAATGCAGTAATCGCAGTGCTTGCGGTGGGGTAGGGTCTACCTCAAGCGCTGCATGCAGCTCCGATGGTTCTTGATGGTTCTGATTAATCATACACTTCCTGGAGATGACGTGTGCTAAGTAAGAAAAGTGGGCGTCTTTATACCAGCATGCGCTCACTCTGCCGTTGCTCTCTAAGACATAGAGGGCGTCCTTACACCAAACAGTGCGTTCACAGAATTTGCATACTCGGCCCCTTTTGGATGCGAGCAATCACGGCTTAGCGTCCAGGTCTGAATGGACGCCTTTGTGGGAAGTGGCTTTTTCTGTGTATTTTTTGTGGATGTGGCTTTTTCAGTGTATTTTTTGTAGGGATGTGCAGGCTCGGATAGGTTCGAGTTTGCACGTGGAGTTCGGATTTTTCCCTCCAAAAAAACGGAACTCAGAACGAGGCAAAACGTCATCTTACATGGACGAACATCATCATTCCTGGACAAAAGACCAGGAATGATGATGTTCGTCCATGTAAGATGACGTTTTGCCTCGTTCTGAGTTCCGTTTTTTTGGAGGGAAAAATCCGAACTCCACGTGCAAACTCGAACCTATCCGAGCCTGCACATCCCTAATTTTTTGTGGATGTGGCTTTTTCACTGTATTTTATGTGGAAGTGGCATTTTCAGTGCATTTTTTATGAATGTGGCTTTATTAGTGCATTTTATGTGGATGTGGCTTTTTCAGTGTATTGTATGTGGATGTGGCTTTTTCAGTATATTATTTGTGGATGTGGCTTTTTCAGTGTATTTTTTGTGGATGTGGCTTTTTCAGTGTATTTTATGTGGAAGTGGCATTTTTTGTTTTTATGTGGAAGTGGCATTTTTTGTTTTTTTATGTGGAAGTGGCTTTTTCAGTGTATTTTTTTGGAAGTGGCTCTTTCAGTGTATTTTATGTGGATGTAGCTTTTTCAGTGTATTTTATGTGGATGTGGCTTGTTTCAGTGTATTTTATGTGGATGTAGCTTTTTCAGTGTATGTTATTTGGATCTAGCTAGTTTCAGTGTTGTTCTGGCTTTTTATTTCCCTTTAATAGTTACCTCCATGATTATTTTGTGCATGTGCTTTTACATGCTTCTACAAACATCATACCAGGGGTGTGGTCTACCTAACAACACTCCATTTTGCAAGTGCACCTTCGGCGTGCACATGAACTCGGCTCTTTGACATACCTACAGATATATTTGGGCTCTTTGCCTCTGACTGGTTGGCCACCCCTGATTTAGAAAAATGTATTCAACACATCAATAACAATGACCTCAACTTGTTTTTTTCTGCTAATAAAAGTCAAGAAGTGGTCTTCCTCCACATAGTGATTTATATAGAAAACAAACTGGAATTCAGAACATGTATAAAAAAAGTGGACTGTAATAACATCATAGAAAGAAAGAGCAACCACCATCCCAAATGGCTCACAAACATTTTGAAAGGCCAGTTGAAATGTACAGTATCAAAAGAAATTGTTCAAAACTATCCAGCCACACCAAACTAGAATTACAGCTGAAAGAAAGATTAATTGAAAGAGGCTATGAAGAAGCCAAAGAAATTACCTTCACACACTCTGTTATTGCACCAAAGGATATAACACACAATATTAATTTATCAATATTTGAAGTAATTTGAGTCATTGGAGAATGAGAGCTAAAAAGTGGCAGATTTAATATGAAGGATGAGGGAGTACCTACATTTGTTTAGCAAATATATGCCTCGTCTATCCAATGAGAAGTTAATAACTTACTTTGATAGGCCTCTAATGTTCCCCATCTCCACAGCGTAATGAGAAGGGGACAATACTCCAATACTTGGATTATAACTTATTCTGTGATGTCGGGACACCAGAGAGGAATATTGGGGCAATCTAAGGGCACGGACAAGCGCAGCTAGATGATTTATATATATTTGAATTCCAGCTGGATTACTAAGAAAGGGCCTGATTCAGCAGTGCATGCCAGGATCTCCGTGGGCCGATGGAGATTTCCTGGACTCTTTTCCTCATCTTTAATGGCCAGTTTGCGTGACCCCATGGTCACTCAGTTGGTAGTGGATCACCCAGATGATCCAATGCTGTGTTTAAGGACACTGGGCCTGATTCAGAGCTGGATGCTATTTGCGGATGGTCATTCCAAAAAAGGGGCCGGCTATTTAAATTGAACGCTCGCTCTTTGCGGTTTGTTGACGCCTCTATGTCTGAGCGAGCGAACGAAAAATGCGTTCGCTATTTTATAAAGATGCCCCTTTGCCGTTCGCATCACACGTCATCTCTGGTATTTATTAATCGGGTACATCGAAAGGCATCTGAACTGCTCGCAGTGCTTGTGGTAGGTTTTTCTTACCGCTATCACTGCGAGCAGTTCAGGCTAAAAGACAACCAAGTGACGTGGTTGATGATGCTCCTTTACTAATTATGCACTCCCATTAAACGCCCTTTTGACCGTTTGGCACGCCTGCGTTCGGATCTCCACTCCCCCGTTTTCAAGCACCTTCCCCTGTTACCACCCACAAATGGTACATTCTGTCAATCAAATTAGCAGCCCCTCGCTGTTTTGCGAGCGCATGATTTCCGACCGCAATGATTGGTTTGTGCATGCACATTACGACCCATATGCATGCGCAGTTGTGCGAACATCACTCAGAGCGAACGAGCGGCCGCTTACGAGCGGCTCTGAATCAGACCCACAGTTCGGATCATTAATGCATGCCAGAGGCAACAGGAGGTTGCATTACCATGTTAGCAAGGACGGAATTGCAAAGCTGCTTGTGTGCAACTTTGCAATTCCTTCCTCTGCTGAATTAGGACCAAAATTGTGTAAAGTTATATTGTAGAAATGTAGGGGTAGGTTTACATTGTAATTCTTATCATGTATTACGAGGCAGATGGGACCAATTGTACTTTATTACCAGGCATCACAGTGCATATAGTATACTTAGAATGGGGTACATCTTTTCCAGCATGCAACATGTGTCATATTCATGGTTTTTATACATCAGAATACATACAACATCATAATGAACAAATTGGGATATGTACGTGAGTCAGAGTCGATCTTTTAATGAATATTACAATCTCTCTTGATGCTGTACTGGTGAAAAGAAAAAGAACAGTGTATGGTTATTCTCAACACGTACAGTGGGAGAGGTGTGAAGGCATCATATGATTACTGTATAAGAGTGCTGTGATGTGCAAAGTTATATTGTCATGTTTGTTTCTGTGATTTTGCCAGGTGAATTATCAGGGGATTTTACAGGAAGCCTACATATTGCCATGTACCCCCTTCATCCTTCTCTCTCTGTGACAAGAAGCCCTAAACAGCTAGATGGGTATGACATCAAAAACTACTATGAAGGAATATCATGAGGAGGGACATTCTTACCATACATCCACCCCTTCTATTAACATTGGTCAGTCTCTATTGTCATAGCAAGAAAGTACAAAGAAGTAGCAGCTCCTACACAACAAGGGGTCCCTAGCAAAATGAGGAAAGGTCTACACACATCCCCTACAGCACTCTTAGGAAATTAGCAACTCAATAGTATCAGCTCAGTAGAGACATAGGACCTCATTCAGACCTGCTCGCAAGCGCTGAGCGTTCGCAAGCGGGTCGATGTTTAGGCCCTGTGCACGTGCAGCGGCCGCACTGTGCGTGCACAAGCCCCGGAGGAAGAGAGAAATTCTCTTGCTCTGGGGCTCGCTACCAATGGGGCGGCTGTCGATGTTGAACGACAGCTCGCCCCATTTAGTAGGCAGGGTTTCACAAAGGGAGGCGTTCCTTAAGGAACGCATGCCGTTTTGTGGGTGGCCACACTGACATCAGCAGTGATGTCAGTGGGGAGCTTCCTGCTTGATCAGAGCAGGAAGCTTCCTGGGGCTTGTGGTTGCCGAGACCCAACCTCAAGGGTCTCGTCGCAAGCCCTGATGGTCGCAATGGTCAACCTGGTCGGTCGCTAAAGCTGTGGGTGGTAACCCACAGCTTAGCTAGTGACCAGGAGGTCTAGGGGCAACTGAAATGCCTAGGGGCATTCCAGGGCTCTGCCCCATGCCCCTCTGAGAAGCTGCTGGTGCTGTAGTCAGGAATTTGTCCTCCTACACAGCCGGGCTCCGATGCATGCCATCCAAGGCCCCACCCACTTAATACCCGGGAGTGCCCCCCGTGCAGTTGTCACTCCCCCGTGCAGTGTGTGTCCACCCCTTCTCCTCCCACAGTGGCTTGCAGCTAGGTGCCCCATACCTTCCCTGGATCCTGACAGGGGCAGTCTTCTCGCTCACTGGCTGCGGTGTTGCCGTCTGACATCAGCAAAGATGATATCTAGAGGAGCGGCACGGAACCCGGCATTACAGGGACAAGCGGCCACTTCACCGACACCCGGCAGCAGGATGACCTAGGCAGCAGGCTGACCCCCTTACCCGGCATCAGACTGGCCCCCGCACCTGGCTTCAGGATGGCCCCCACAGGAGGTAGGCTCTGGCAGCAGGATGGCCCTGGCACCCAGCGGCAGTCCCGTCACCAGTAAGTAGTAACAGCAGTCATTTACTAAAGTAAATTTGGCGGTTTGGTGGGGGACACTACTACTACTACTAATACTTAAAGCTGCCCTTCTATCTACCCTTACCTCCTTCCTAGCACTGCCTACCCCTAAAATCCTCCTTGCCCCCCCAGTACTGCCCCAGCTGCTATTTACCACCCTCAGTACTGCCTGCCCTAACCCACTCCTTGCCCCCCAGTACTGCCCTAGTTGCTCCCTAGCCCCTGCACTGCCTGCCCCTTTCTTCTTGCTCCTAGTATTGCCCCTGCTACTATTCACCCTTACTCACTCTCTACGCCAAGCACTGCCTGCCCCTAACACCCTCCTTGCCCCGAGCACTACACCAGCTGGTATCTACCCTTACCCCCTCCTTATCCCCAGCACTGCCTGCTCATGCTCCCCTCTACCCCAGCTTTACCCCAAGTGCTGCCTGCCCCCACCCATAATATGTAATGGGACCCAGAAATAGTGGAGTAGGAACCCAATTTTTTAAAGCGAGGGCTCCTCAGGACACAAATATTTCTGTTCTGCACAATCACTGTATGTATTTGTTTGTGTAGATATATATATATATATATATATATATATATATTGTGACACAGTTAGGTTAGGGGGTCCCTCTCCTGGGTAGAGGACTCCTTCCTTTCACACACAGCACCTGGGAAACAGTACGCCAGACTGGATGCAAGTACAAGCTGGTCGGCGCCAGTCTTTATTGTACAATGTCAGAAACAAACATAAAGAAAACATAAACATAAATCCTAGCCCTGTCGGGGCACTAACTTCACAGGTAGTTCCCTCACTACCAGAACCTGGCAGGGCCTAATGCCCTCACCAGCAACAAGGGCACAGCACAACACTTACAGTTAGGTTTTCAAGTGTCTCTGAGCAAACTCCCTGTCTGCTCTCCCAGGTGAGACAATCAGCCCTCAACACACTAGGCTTATATTGGCCACTCTCAGGTGGAAACCCTAACAAGCCTGTTACCAGGCTAAGAGAACCAAAACCTGGAGTGGCCGTGGGTGGAGCCCTCCCTCTCCTCTCACCCACAACCCCCAGGTCCCAAACCGGCTTTTCAAAAAGCCGAGACTCAAGCCTGCTACACTGCAGACTTTTTCCTGGAGGTTTAAAAAACATAAGACAGGAATCTGGGACAAATGTACCTGCCACAGACCACTTTACCAATGATCCTATCACATATCCCCCCCCTTTGTTTCGACCTGTGGGGCGGAACAACTGAAGCCCCCAAACAATGAATGCATGACAACGCATCAGCATTGGCCAGCTGGCTTCCTGGCCTGTGTTCCACTGAAAATTTTAAAGTTTGTAACGCCAAGAACCATCTCGTAATTCTCGCATTACTGTCTTTATTTTCGGACATCCACTTCAAAGGGGCATGGTCAGTGATCAATTTGAACTTTCTTCCAACCAAGTAGTACCTGAGAGCCTCTAACACCCACTTTATGGCCAACGCCTCCTTCTCCACTGTGGCATAGTTTCTCTCATGTAGATTCAACTTTCTGCTTAGATAGAAAATAGGGTGTTCCTCACCCTCCTTGTTCTGGGACAGGACCGCTCCTATACCTACTTCTGATGCATCGGTTTGTACTATGAATTCCCTGTCAAAATTAGGAGTCATCAGGACTGGTTGGGAACACAACGCTACTTTCAACTCCTGAAAAGCATTCTCCGCCTCAGGACTCCATTCTACCATGACTTTATGTTTGCCTTTGGTCAGGTCAGTCAGTGGGACTGCCATGGTGGCAAAGTTAGGTATAAACCTCCTGTAGTACCCCGTAATTCCCAAGAAGGCTCTCACCTGATTCTTATTCAGAGGCCGTGGCCAGTTTTGTATGGCATCAACTTTATTGAGCTGAGGCTTTATCAGGCCTCTGCCAATGGTGTATCCCAGATATTTTACTTCCTCCATGCCTAGACAACACTTTTTTGGGTTGGCTGTCAAACCTGCCTTATAGATGGAGTCCAAAACTGCTTGTACCCTGGGTAAGTGAGACTGCCATTCAGGACTATGAATGACCACGTCATCCAGATAAGCAGCCGCATACCGTCTATGGGGCCTTAGAATCCTGTCCATCATTCTTTGGAAGGTAGCAGCTGCCCCATGTAGCCCGAAGGGCAACATCTTGTACTAAAACAAGCCCTCTGGCGCTGAAAAAGCTGTCTTTTGTTTGGCGCTCTCGGTTAACGGTACTTGCCAATACCCTTTGGTTAGGTCAAGGGTGGTTAAATACCTTGCCGTCCCTAGTCTCTCAATCAATTCATCCACTCTTGGCATCGGGTAGGCATCGAATTTTGAAACACTGTTCAACTTTCGGAAGTCATTGCAGCAATGCACACTCCCGTCGGGCTTTGGAATCAACACAATGGGACTTGACCATTCACTATGTGATTCTTCAATAACCCCTAACTCTAGCATATTTTTAATTTCTTTCGACACCGATTCTCTTTGTGCTTCTGGCAACCTATAGTGCTTTAGATTAACTTTAACCCCTGGGTCAGTGATGATGTCATGTTTAATGACCGAGGTTTTCCCAGGTACGTCAGAGAACAGCACCCTATTTCTGATCAGAAACTCCTTGACCTCTTGTTGTTGAATTGCCGACAGGGTTTTTGCCACTGTCACTTCGGGAACTAAGGGCCCTGGATTTACTGGAGGGGCTCGGACGGCCGACAGTGCCGTTCTATCTTTCCAGGGCTTTAACAGATTTATATGGTATATCTGTTCCGGCTTTCTTTTCCCTGGCTGGTAAACTTTGTAATTGACCTGCCCCACTCTTTCTAAGATTTCAAAGGGCCCTTGCCATTTAGCCAAAAGTTTATTTTCCACAGTGGGAACCAATACTAACACTCTGTCCCCAGGAGCAAAGCTGCATAACCGAGCATTGTGGTTGTATACCCTCTGCTGTGCCTGTTGAGCCTGTTCCAGGTGCTCTCTCACTATCGGCACTACCGCAGCAATTCTCTCCTGCATTTGAGAAACAAACTCAATCATGGTTTTGTAAGGACTAGACTGCCCCTCCCATGTCTCTTTGGCAATGTCTAGTAACCCCCTTGGGTGTCTCCCATACAACAAGTCGAAGGGTGAAAACCCGGTGGAGGACTGGGGAACTTCTCTTATGGCCAACAATAAATACGGCAATAAGTAATCCCAATCCCTACCATCCTTGTCGACCACTTTCCTAAGCATGTGTTTTAACGTCTTGTTAAACCTCTCGACCAGCCCATCGGTTTGGGGGTGATAAACCGAAGTTCTTAACTGTTCAATTTTGAACAGGCGACATAACTCTTTCATGACTTTTGACATAAACGGTGTACCCTGGTCAGTTAGTATCTCCTTGGGTATACCCAGCCTACTAAAGACATGAACTAGCTCTCTGACAATGGTCTTGGTCGACGTATTGCGCAACGGGACCGCTTCCGGGTACCTGGTAGCATAATCCATTATGACCAGAATATACTGGTGTCCCCTGGCAGACTTCATTAAGGGTCCAACCAAATCCATCGCTATTCTTTCAAATGGCACCTCTATAATAGGCAATGGAACTAGTGGACCCTTAAAATGTGGCCTGGGAGCATGATACTGACACTCAGGGCAGGATGCGCAAAAGTCAGACACCTCTTTATGAAGCCCGGGCAAGAAAAACCTCTGCATTATTCGCTCAGTGGTTTTCTCTACCCCTAGATGGCCTGCCGTTATATGACCATGGACCAGATCCAACACTGTTCTTCTGTAGGCTTTGGGAACTATTAGTTGTTCCACAATATCTTCCCCATTCTTAGTCACCTGATATAACAAATCCTGACACATTGCCATGTGGGGATAGGACAAAGGACTATCAGGGTCCACGGGTTTACCATCAACTACCTTTACATTCTCCCTGGCTTTTACCAAAGTAGGGTCATTCAACTACTCCACGGCAAAGACCTCTCTTCTGACCTCTAAATCAGGCAGACGATCACCTGGCCCAACAACACTTCCCACCTAAATGGGAGGCACATCAGTTGGCGGGCCACCGTCACGTTCCGCATTCTCTAGTTCGCCAACCATAGTAGAAAAAGGGAATAACTCTGACTCAGAAGAAACTCCCTCCTCCACTACATCGACAACCTTCTCAAATGGATCGGGGTTGTTCACCTCTGGAACAAAACGGCTTTCCCTCAACTTCCAGAAGTGAGCCAAGTCTCTCCCCAATATTGCATCGTACACCAGACCATGCACCAAACCCACAGAAACTATAGCAGAGCCACATGGTGTCTCGATGTTCACCTCGGCCGTAACATAATATCGAGTATCTCCATGTATGCAGGTCACACCAACAGTTTTCCCTGTATGCCTCAAGGGGTTCACCAGCTCAGCTTTTATAAGTGTCACCAAGCTACCAGAGTCTAACAGTGCCTCTACTCGGTTGCCATCTACAGTGAGTACACACATGTGCTTATCAGTCTCAGCCTGCCGGTCAGCCGTACAGGCTGTCTGTGCAAAGAAAGACCCCCTGCGGTAGACATGAGCAGTATCACATTGCATAGGTTCAGTTGTAAGTGAACAATTAGCGGCAATATGGCCGAAGCCACCACATTGGAAACACTGAGTCATATTAATGTCTAGTCGTTTATGGGGCAAGAACCTTCCTGGCCTGGCAGGCCTGTCTCCAGGTTCTACACCCTCAGTCTTAGGTACATTCCACCGCCCAGCACCCCTCTCCCCTGGAACAGTCTTACCAGTGTCTGTGGGAGTTCGCCGGTGCATCATTGGGGCTCGGTGGGGCATACTCATCAGCTCCTCAGCTGCCACGTACCTCTCCACCAGCTCGACCAACTGGTCCGCGGACTTAGGGACTGCATGGCTCACCCACTTGCGCAGAGTCACAGGTAATGATCGCAGGTACCGGTCCATCACGACCCTTTCCACGATCTGTGGTCCCGTCAGCTTCTCGGGCTGTAGCCATTTTGAGGACAGATGGACGAGGTCATGCATCTGTGAACGTGGAGGCTTGTCCCTATGGAACTCCCAGCAGTGGACCCGTTGAGCACGAACAAAGGTGGTGACTCCCAAGCGAGTTAGGATCTCCTGTTTTAGTTTTTTATAGTCCTTGGCATCAGCCAGGCAGAAGTCGAAATATGCTTTTTGTGGCTCCCCAGACAAAAAAGGTGCCACCAGACTTGCCCACTGCTCCTTGGGCCAACTCTCCCTTTCGGCCATTCTTTCAAATGCGGCGAGATAGGCCTCCACATCATCACCCGAAGTCATCTTTTGGAGGAAGTGACTTGCTCGTACAGAGTGAGTGGTGGTGGGAGGACCAGTATTAACATCTCTGGGCCGGGTCGACCAGGTGCTGTACCACCTCTTTTATGGCCTGGCTGTTTTCCGCTAAGGCCTGGTGGGTTTCCTCGATGGCGACCTGTTGTTGCCTCTGGGCTGTCTCCAAGGCCAACAGTTGAACCCTGGTGGATTCCTGCTGAGCCCTGGTAAATTCCTGCTGAAGTTGGTTCGTCTCCTGCTGAAGTTTGTTCGTCTCCTGCTGAGCTTCTGTAGCTTGGAGCAAGGCCTTAATAATTTCCTCCATTTTCTTCTGGGGTGTAGGTTGGAAGCTGAACTTTGCCTCTCTGAGCATTGGCTGACGCCTCCTCTATGGGACTCCAAGGACACAGTGTTATTTCCACACTCACAAATTGGGTGTCTGTCCCTTTAATTTTTAAACGGAAAGTTTTCCTCTCGCTGCAACTTCAGTGTGTGTGGGTGCCCGCATTCTCCACCATATTGTGACACAGTTAGGTTAGGGGGTCCCTCTCCTGGGTAGATGACTCCTTTCTTTCACACACAGCAGCTGGGAAACAGTACGCCAGACTGGATGCAAGTACAAGCTGGTCGGCGCCAGTCTTTATTGTACAATGTCAGAAACAAACAAAGAAAACATAAACATAAATCCTAGCCCTGTCGGGGCACTAACTTCACAGGTAGTTCCCTCACTACCAGAACCTGGCAGGGCCTAATGCCCTCACCAGCAACAAGGGCACAGCACAACACTTACAGTTAGGTTTTCAAGTGTCTCTGAGAAAACTCCCTGTCTGCTCTCCCAGGTGAGACAATCAGCCCTCAACACACTAGGCTTATATTGGCCACTCTCAGGTGGAAACCCTAACAAGCCTGTTACCAGGCTAAGAGAACCAAATCCTGGAGTGGCTGTGGGTGGAGCCCTCCCTCTCCTCTCACCCACAACCCCCAGTTCCCAAACCGGCTTTTCAAAAAGCCGAGACTCAAGCCTGCTACACTGCAGACTTTCTCCTGGAGGTTTAAAACACATAAGACAGGAATCTGGGACAAATGTACCTGCCACAGACCACTTTACCAATGATCCTATCACAATATATATACATACACACACACGAGCTGGTGGGGGCCCTTAAAAATTTTAAGTTACGCACCTGTGTGTGTGTGTGTGTGTTAGTATGTATATATATTTTATACAGTCCGCAAATCCGGCACTCCCTGTTAATCAAAGAAAAATGTTGAGCATGACAACATGCTGTACTAATCAAGCAAAGTAAACATGTCACTCAGGGGTTTCAATAAGGCTCGTAATACCAAATTTCCTGGGGGTCAACGTTTCAATGTCTGTCCTGACGAAAATGCACAGACATTGAAACGTTGACCCCAGGAAATTTGGTGATACGAGTCTTATTGAAACCCCTGAGTGCCGCTTTTACTTTGCTTGCTTATATATATATATATATATATATATATTGTATATATATATTGTTTATATATATATATATATATATATATAGAACGATCGGAGACCGGCACTCAGATAAACAATCAAAACAGCTAGCCCAGGTTCCCCTCCAGAGGGATACTCGTATATAGCAGGAAAACAGCGGACGGAACTCCAGGACTTCACAGTATAAAAATCACAGCAAACTGAAACCAGTAGATTACTACTGGTTGCAGTTTGCTGTGATTTTTATACTGTGAAGTCCCGGAGTTCCGTCCGCTGTTTTCCTGTTATATATATATATATATATATATATATAGTGATAGATGCACTGATAAAGTGGTTAATGGCAGGTACATTTGTCCTAGGTTTTTGGCCTATGTCTTCTAAAAACCCCCAGGAGAAGTCAGTTTTGTAAGTAGACTAGAGTGTCGGCTTTTGGAAAAGCCGGTTTGGGTCCTGGGTGTGCACTCCATCCACAGGCCACTACAGGTTTTGGGGCCTTTCAGCCTGATAATAGGCTCATTAGAGCTTGCAGCTGGAAATGGCTAATATAAACATGGTTTGTTTGTGGCTGAGTGTCTCACACCTGGGAGAGCAGGCAGACTAGCCTGTTCAGAGACACTTGGTGATAATCCTTGTACACACTGTGCAAGTGTTTTGTTGATGGTGAGGGCAATAGGCCCTACCATTATTATAGAGAGGGAATCTGCTGTGTAGCTAGTACCCAGCCAGGCTAGGACTTATGTTTATGTTTTGTTTATGTTTATATTCATTTGGCACAATAAAGACTGGCACCGACCAGTTTGTATGAGAACCCCTGACTAGTGTCCTGTTTCTACAGCTGCTGTATGTGTAAAGAGGGAGTCCATCTAACTCAGGAGAGGGACCCCTATCCTGACTGTGTCACATTTGATGGAGAATGCGGGCAATCACACACTGAAGTTTGCAGCAAGGAAAAATTTTCATGTAAAATTTAAAGGGACAGATACCAATTCATCTGGGTGGATATAAAGTTGTGTCCTGTGAAGTCCATAGAGGTGGTGTCCACAGATGCTTAGGGAAGCCAGATTCTGCTTCCAACCTACACCCCAGGACAAAATGGAGGACATTGTTAAAGCCTTGTTCCAAGCTACGGCACCTCAGCAAGAAGCTACCAGGGCTCAGCAGGAAACAAACAAAATTCAGCAAGAAGTTACCAGGGCTCAGCAGGAATCCACCCAGGTGCAAATATTGGCCTTGGAGGCAGCCCAGAGCCAACAGCAAGTCACCATCGAGGAAACCCACCAGGCCATAGTGGAAAACAGCCAGGCATTAAAAGAGGTGGTACAACAGCTTGTAGTCCAGTCTGGAGATGCTTCCCCTGCTCTTCTAAATAACACTCACCCCATATGGGCCAGTCACTTTCTGCAAAAGATGACCCAGAGTGATGATGTGGAGGTGTACCTTACAGTCTTTGATAGAACCGATGAAAGAGAGAAGTGGCCTAAAGAGCAGTGGGCAAGTCTTGTGGCACCCTTCCTGTCTGGAGAACCACAAAAGGCCTACTATGATTTATGCCTGGATGATGTCAAGGACTATGCAAAGTTAAAACAGATCCTAACCCGCTTGGGAGTCACCTCATTTGTTAGGGCCGAACGAGTGCACCGCTGGGAGTTCCAAATGGAAAAACCTCCACGCTCACAGATGCATGACCTCGTCCATCTAACCACAAAATGGCTGCAGCCCGAGACGCTGACAGGACCACAGATGGTGGAAAGAGTCGTGATGGACCATATCTGCGATCACTACCTGCGTCTCTGTGCAAGTGGGTGAGCCATGCAGACCCTAAGTCAGCTAGTCGAACTAGTGGAGAAGTACGTGGCGGCTGAGGAGCTGATGAGTGTGCCCCACCGAGCCCCGATGGTATGTCGGCGAACTCCCATTGACACTGGTAAGACTGTTCCATGGGAGAAGGGTACTGGGCAGTGGAATGTACTCTTAGACTGGGGGTGGAAAACCTGGAGATGGGCCAGCGAGGCCAGGAAGGTTCCTACCCCATAAAAGACTAGATATTAATGTCATTCAATGTTTCCGATATGGTGGTTTTGGCCATATTGCAGCTAATTGTTCGCTTACCTCTGAACCTATGCAATGTGATACTGCTCATGTCGACCGCAGGATGTCTTTCTTTGCACAACCAGGCTGTACTGCTGACTGGCAGGTTGAGACCAATAAACACATGTGCATACTCACTGTAGAAGGCAACTGAGTAGAGGCTCTGTTAATTCTGGTAGTGTGACCTGCAAGGGAAAAACTGTTGGTGTGACCTGCATACATGGGGATACCTGGTATTATGATACTGCAGAAGTGAACATAGAAACACATGTGGTTCTGCGATAGTCTCTGTAGGTTTGATACAGGGCTTAATGTATGATGCAATATTGTGCAGGGACTTTGCTCACTTCTGGAAGTTGTGAAAGCTGATTTTGAGGTAAATCACCCTGACTCGTTTGAGTGTGTTACTGACGTAGTAGCAGAGTCAGAGATGTTCCCTTTTTCTAGTATGATTGGCGAACTAGAGAATGCGGAGTCTGATGGTGGCTCGCCAAGTGGTGTGCCTCCCACTGAGGTGGGGAGTGTTATTGAGACTGTGGACCACCTGCCTGATCTTGAGGTCAGGAGAGAAGTCTTTGCCATGGAGCAGTTGAATGACCCTACTCTGGTAAAAGCCACGGAGAATGTCAAGGTGATCAATGGTAAACCCATAGACCCCGATAGTCCTTTGTCATATACTCACATGGCAGTATGTCAGGATTTGTTGTATCAGGTGATGAAGTAGGGGGAAGATATTGAGGAACAATTCATGGTTCCCAAAGCATACAGAAGAACAGTATTAGATCTGGCCCATGGTCTTATAATGGCAGGCCACCTAAGGGTAGAGAAAACTACTGAGCGAATTGTGCAGAGTTTTTTTTGGCCCGAGGTCCATAAAGAGGTGTCTTACTATTGTGCATCCTGCCCTGAATGTCAGTATCATGCTCCAAGGCCACATTTCAAAAGTCCCCTGGTTCCATTACCCATTATTGAGGTTCTGTTTGAAAGAATAGCTATGGATTTGGTTGGGCCATTAATGAAATCTGCCCGGGGCCATCAATATATTCTGGTGATAATGGATTATGCTACCTGGTACATGGAAGCGATACCATTACGCAATACGTCAACCAAGACCATTGCTAGAGAATTACTCCATGTCTTTAGCAATACCTAAGGAGATCCTGACTGACCAATGTACCCAATTTATGTCAAAAATCATGAAGGAGTTATGCCGCCTGTTTAAAATTGACCAATTAAGAACCTTTGTGTACCATCCCCAGTCCGATGGATTAGTGGAGAGGTTTAATAAAACTTTAAAACACATGCTAAGGAAAGTATTGGACAAACATGGTAGAGATTGGGATTACTTGTTACCTTATTTGCTGTTGGCCATAAGAGAGGTTCCCCAATCCTCCACAGGGTTTTCCCCTTTTGATTTATTGTACGGGAGACATCCAAGGGGGTTATTTGACATTGCCAAAGAGACATGGGAGGGGCAGTCCAGGCCATATAAAACAGTTATTGAGCATGTTTCTCAAATGCAAGTAAGACTTGCTGCTGTGGTGCCTATAGTAAGAGAGCAGTTGGAACAGGCCCAACAGGCACAGCAGAGGGTATACAACCGCAATGCTCGCTTACGCAACTTTGCTCCTGGAGACAGAGTTTTGGTGTTGGTTCCCATAGTAGAAAGTAAACTTTTGGCTAAGTGGCAAGGACCCTTTGAAATCTTAGAAAAAGTGAGGCAGGTCAATTATAAAGTTTACCAGCCGGGGAAAAGAAAACCAGAACATATACCATGTAAATCTTATAAAACCCTGGAAGGATAGAGCAGCACTGTCAGCCATCCGAGTCCCTCCAGTAAACCCAGGGCCCATGGTACCCGAAGTGACAATGGCAAAAATCCTGTCAGCCAGTCAACAGCAGGAAGTTAAGGAATTCCTGATCAGAAATAGGATGCTGTTTTCTGACCTACCAGGGAAAACCATGGTCATCAAACATGACATAATCACTGACCCAGGGGTTAAGGTTAACCTAAAGCCCTATAGGTTACCAGAAGCCCAAAGAGAATCAGTGTCGAAGGAAATTAAAAAAATGTTAGAGTTGGGTGTAATTGAAGAATCGCATAGTGAGTGGTCAAGTCCCATTGTGCTCACTCCAAAGCCCGACGGGAGTGTGCGATTCTGCAATGACTTCCGGAAATTGAACAGTGTGTCAAAGTTCGTTGCTTACCCTATGCCTAGGGTGGACAAACTAATTGAAAGGCTGGGGACAGCCAGATATGTAACTACTCTTGACTTAACCAAAGGGTATTGGCAAGTGCCGTTAACTGAGAATGCCAAAGAAAAGACAGCTTTTCCAGCACCAGAGGGGTTGTTTCAATTCATCTCACACCTCCTTGAAGAAGGCACCTGTGCCGAAACGCATTGGGGACCCCCAGACACCTACCCATCTTGAACCCACCTGCATCTACATCTGCCCCAATCCGGGCATCTGAACAGCAGCAGTGCTTAACCGGACGCTGGTCCATCCCCACTCACACCAGCCCCAGCCTCTGCCAAAGGACAGCGCTGCACGCGCTCATCACACCACCGCACGCAGCACAGGTTTCACCTGCACTGCATTCATGGATGTGAGCCACTGAAACAGTGGCCGTCCCACACCGTGGCATCATACTGGACTTTGAGAAGAACTGATCCCACACCAATGGACCTGGGCACCTACCGGTAGGTCAGCACCCATTCTCTTCACCAGTGCGGGACACCACAAAGTGGGAGCACCCCTGGTCACCTCCAACAGGGCATCCCAGTTCAGAAGTCTATCGACCATAGGTCCAGCAGGGAAGCATGCAGTAGTCAGGACCGCATGTCAAGGAGCCCCCTGAAAGGGTTGACCCTACTCCCCACACTGTGGATACGCCCTGTCACCCCAAATCACCAAGAGACATTTATCTTCCAGGAGCACTGTGCCTCCTACTGAGCAACTACCACCCTCTATGTGCACACACAGATACAAGTAAACGTATGTTTCTTCCACCATCCATCAGGCCTCCAGTATTTCTGTTCTACCACAACACATCCACCACAACCGACAGCCATCTGCTCCCCCCAACCTCCCCCCTTTATGAATAACCATATTACCATGGAAATTAAGGAGGCTTTGAAGCAAAAATCACCTAAGATTCCAGTACTGTACACAATTCCAAAATTGCATAAGGATGCTCATTGTCCACCAGGTCGCCCTATTATAGCGGCCTGGGATTCGCTATATTATAAAGTGTCACAGTATCTGGATCATTACCTTCAGCCGCTATTGTACACTAAATCTTCATTTCTCAAAGATACTATGTCCTTCATACTAAAACTTTTAGACTTATCTCCACTACCGGATAAGTATTTGATGTGTACCATCGATGTCTCGAGTTTGTATACCAGCATCCCCCACACCGAAGGTCTTGAGGCCGTATGTAGATTCATCTCTGATCATGCAGAATATACCGGCCCCAATGAGTTTTTTATGCAATTACTAGAGCTCACTCTCACAAGGAATTATTTCTGGTTTGATGGCAATGTATACATACAAAGAACAGGCTGTGCTATGGGATCATGCGTGGCCCCTAGCTTTGCTAATATATATATGTTTTTCACAGAAGAGGATTTCTTTTTGAATGATCCGGAGATTGCCAAGTATATTGTCGGATACACTCGTTACATCAACGATATTTTCCTTTTATGGACAGGCCCGAGAGATGAATTTATACTTACTATGAATACCATCAATAATAAAACACATCCTATCAAATTCACTTTTGAACATAGCTTTGAGAAGGTGCATTTTTTGAATGTCTCAATCAGTCTCAATGACAGTCACCACCCTCCCTCTCTCAAGTGGGGGTTACCATACTCCCAATTCCTGAGAATTACAAGAATTTGCAGCAGTCATGAAGACGCATTGTTCCAAATTGAAAAGATGTCCCGGAAATTCCTGATGAGAGGGTATCATTACATATCTTTGAAAAGAGCAAAGGATAGAGCACTCTCTATCTCCAGAGAGCAAGCACTCATGGAGGTTAAGAAGGGCACTCAACAGAACAGTATTGTTTGGATGCAGCAATTTAGTACAGCCAGCAAGGATCTAATGAACACTGCTAAAAACATCTGGCCTATCTTGGCTTGTGACCCTAAGCTGCCGGCACTGCAGGGGTCAACCATTTTACCCTCATGTAAACGAGGGAGGATTATCAAGGACACAGTGGTCCATAACGACATCAGTAAATTGGGTATGACTAAACCAGCACATTTTTTAACCCATAAAGCAGGTAATTATAAATTTGTTGGGTGTATAACATGCAGTTTCCCAGAAACTGGTAATACCTTCTGTCACCCCTGCACAGGTAAAAGATTTACCATCAAATTCCCATTGACTTGCTTGAGCCGATACATTACATACTTCATCAGATGCCCTTGTGGCCTTTTTTTATATTGGTAAAAAATTGCGCCAAATGAAGGAAAGGATGGCACTTCATCGGTCTAACGCAGTTGTGTAACTTCATCCCATGTGCCCAGAGGCAAGATAAATGTTGGTGCCCCGCCCCAAATTAAAGTTTACCACCACCCCCCCTAGCCCCATTTTTGTGTTGCAGACAGTACAACCGCTTGGATTAAATGAGATGTTGTCTCTATCCTGTTTTCTATAATTACACTTGACTTGTTATCTCTATAGATTGTCTACAGCTATACAGGTTGTCCTCATCTTTGCCTGTTTATATTTATGTTTATACTTTAGCCCCTTCTTAGCATGGGCTTCATGCTAGTATTTGCTTTACCCTTTGTGATCATGTTGGTAGGTTTGTCTGTTTACACACTTAGTCTGGGTCATACCCTCAGTCGTTTTATGCCTCTGTGTTTCTGTTTTTTGTCATACTACTGACCATTTAGTCTCATGTAGCCCAGTTCCATATGGCACGGGGGATCTCTAGTATGAGTTCCATTGTTTAGCAGACTGTTGTATTTGGCCATTCGAGCTAGTGACTGTTGATATCCTATGATTGTTATTGCCATAGATGTTGTTTACATGTATATTGTCTAGTTTCCTGTTTCTATTTTACTGTCCCCCTGCCTGTTACATTGCAGGCAGACTTTTGTTGATATTGTTCCTGTCACTGTGGTTACGGGTATGACACTAGACCACAGGTTCTCAAACTCGGTCCTCAGGACCCCAAACAGTGCATGTTTTGCAGGTCTCCTCACATAATTACTAGTGAAATAGTTAGCTGCACCTGTAGATCTTTTAAAATGTGTCAGTGAGTAATGAATACAACTGTGCACCTGCTGGGTGACCTGCAAAAAGTGAACTGTATGGGGTCCTGAGGACCGAGTTTGAGAACCACTGCACTAGACCATGCCCCCAGTGAGGTCCCGACCGCCAGCGGGCCACACGACTATGATGTCATCAGGTCTCAGGCGGGTCTATGTGGATCTCATGGAGCAAGTCTGGTGTATCACACAGGTATATATATGTTGTCTTTGTCATTTGTCTTTTATATGTCTTGATAAAAGGGCTCACTCCCCTGAAACATTTACTGCACGACAAACTGTTTCTGTGTATTTCTATTATTGAGGTGACTCTGAGTGCCATCCATTTCCCTACTCACCATATTTACTTCCAGGAAAGGCACCGGAGCAGGTTGTGGATTACAAATATCCTTTTTTCCGTTGAGTGCCGCATTATGCCATCTATTTTATATATATATATATATATATATAATGCAAAAAAGAGGGTCCACACACACTTAAAGTCACAACTGTAGGATGCCAGGTTATAATATAAATAGAAATAAATCCTCCAATGTCACCAAAAGAAGAATAGAACCAGCACTCCAATGTAAATGCAAAAAAAATAAAAAAATTTAAGAAGCCATAAAGCAGCCACAATGAGCCAGAGAGTCAGGACATATTGTATCTCATATCATCAGACATGTAATCATATTCACCCGAACCATGAGTCTGGACATCATAAGATCATGCCGTTCCCCGACAACTGTTTCGGTTAGCACCGTTTTCAAGAGGCAGCATCCAACATAATGACAAACAAACAACAGGCTATAAATAGACAAGTGGCAAGCTTGCCTAATCACACACCATGGCATCACATGTGTACCTCCGTCCGCCCGCACTGCCCGGCACATCCCCCGACAGAGCAGTACAGACACGTGTTGCCAAACCGGAAGTGACATCGGAAGACAGAACTAATCTGCACCATCCACAGAAGGGGGAAGACCAAAGCAGGCGCGCACCCGGAAGTAACTACTCGGTATCCATGGTGATCACTGGTAAACAAAAACACACATACAAAAATTACATACAAATACAATGCTATCAGTGGAAAAACATATCAAAAGTCCATGGAGTGTCAAGAGAGTATATAGCGTGAAAAAACACACATATAAATATATACATTGTGAATGACCATCACATAATAAATCCATAAACAAATATATTCCAGCATGTGTAGTCTCATGTGTACCAAATAAAGACCTACATTATCACAAAAATGCTGACAAGCAAAACTCTTCATTTAAACCTGTGGGCACCATACTATTAAGTTTATGTATCCACTGTCATTCATGTTGCAATAACAGTTTGTGCCTGCCAACTCCCCTACGAAGGGGTGGAACATGGTCCAGTGGCATAAAGCTGAAATCTTTGAGACTATGGGCCTGATTCAGAGCCGGACGCTATTTGTGGATGGTCGTTCTGAAAAAGGGGCTGGATATTTAAATTAAGCGCTCGCTCATTGCGGTCTGTTGACGCCTCTATGTCTGAACGAGCGAACAAAACATGCGCTCGCTATTTTGAAAAAACGCCCCCTGGCCGCTCGCATCATACGTCATCTCTGCTATTTATTAGATTAATCGAGTACATCGAAAGGCGTTTAAAATGCTCGCTATTCTTGTGGTAGCATTTTCCTACCACAATCATGCGAGCAGTTCAGGCTAAAAGACAACCAAGTGACGTGGTCGATGACGCTGCTTTGTTAATTATGCACACCCTTAAAATGCCCGTTTTGACTGTTTGGCACGCCTGTGTTCGGATCTCCACTCCCCGTTTTCAAGCACCTTCCCCTGTTACCACCCACAAACGCCTCATCCTGTCACTCAAATTAGCAGGCATTCGCTATTTTGCGAGCACACGATTTCCAGCAGCACTGACTGGTTCGCGCATGCGCATTACAACCCATAAGCATGCGCAGATGTGTGAACGAACGCCCGCTTACGAGCGGCTCTGAATCAGGCCCTATGTCCCATAGCAACAAAATGCTTGGCCACAGGTGGAGTATTGGAATCCAACTTTAGAAATGCCTTTTTAATTGAAGACCTGTGCATGGCAATCCTTTCCTTGATCATTTGTATGGTCTTGCCTACATATATCTTGTTGCACGGGCACAAGATCACATAAACTGCATATTTTGTCTCACAGTTTATACGGAATTGTAATTTATATTTTGTACCAGTAATAGGGTGCACAAAGGAATCCCCTATTTTCAAATATTGACAGTTCATGCAAACAGAGCACTTGAAGGCCCCTTTATGCAACTTCAGCCAACTGTTGGTCGATGGAATGTTGGATCCAATATCAGAGGGACTAATCAATTGCTTCAAATTGTGGCTGCGTTTGTAACAAAATAATGGCACATTATGGCATAAACTGCCCATCACAGGGTCAGTGGCAATTATGTGCCAATGTTTCAAAATTGAGTTATGCAACAAACCAGAAGTAATAGAATATGTGCTGGAAAACACGAGTCTCTCTTTGCTCTCCTTTTTACAACTGGAGGCAAGTAATTCATCACAATTGAGACATAAGCACTTCTGTATCGCCTTCTGCACTTCTGAATGAGAATAACCTCTTTGAATGAAACAATGTCCCATCATTTCTAAAGTCTCTGGCAATTTTTCACGATCAGATGTGATACGAACTGCTCTGACAAGCTGAGAAAATGGTAACCCATTTTTTAAGGGTTTTGGATGAAAGCAGGATGCCAACAATAAAGTATTTTTATCAGTAGGCTTTTTATAAATGACAGTGGAAAAGTGATCAATCTCCACAATCACAGTCACATCAAGAAAATCAATGCGACTGGGACTACACATGCTGGAAAATCTAATAGAACCCGGAATCATGTTTAGGGTCTCCACAAACCGCCCCAGTAGGTCTTCACCTCCAGTCCACAACATGAAAAGGTCATCGATATATCTAAAGTAAAAACTAATAAATTTAGAAAAAATAGGATGAGTCATAATGTATCGCTTTTCATATGCATACATGAAAAGATTCGCATACGATGGGGCCATGTTTGACCCCATCGCTGTCCCTCTTAGCTGTAAATAAAAAGCATTATCAAATAAAAAATAATTTTTATGTAGTATGACCTCCATCAAAACCAATAAAAATTCAATCGGTGGACCATCATAGTGTGGACTGGAGCCTATTACCTCCTGGACCGCTCGTATACCCTCCTCATGACTGATATTGGTATACAAACTGGTGACATCTAGTGTCACCAACAGACAATTGGCTGGTGGCTGACTAATAGATTGCAATTTTTAAAAAAATCCAATGTGTCTCTCAAAAAACATTCTGTATTTTGGACAACCGGCTGTAAAAAATAATCAACATATTGAGATAAAGATTGTCTCAAGGAACCAATAGAGGATATTATTGGTTGCCCTGGTGGCCAAACTAGGGACTTATGTATTTTCGGCAGGGCATGCAATAAAGGTATCCTGGGATATTCCTGTATAAGAAATCTAGCAGTGTGCTCATCGATCCAATTATTGAAGAGGCCCATGTGTATGATAGAATCAATCTCCTTTTTATAGTTATCCGTGGGATCATAAGTCAATTTCTTATAACAGGTGTCATCTGACAACTGCCTCATGATCTCCTCCACATAATCAGACCGATTGAGCAACACAATGCCACCGCCTTTATCGGCGGGGCGAATCACAAGTTTATTATTGGCATAAAGGGTTTTAACCACCAATCTCTCCGCCAAGGAAAGATTAGAGTGATTATATACAGGTTTTCTGCATATGGGGCAAAACATCAGATTTAACGAGATGCATGCATGTTTCAATAGATGCATTCGTGGAAGGCGGATCAAACGTACTCTTAATTTTAAATGGGGTTCTAGTCTGGGGCTTATCCCCCTGTTTGGCAAAGAAAATTTGAAGTTTCAGTTGTCTGTGAAACTTGTACAGTTCCACCTCACAATCAAATGGCTTTTGCCTATGAGTTTGAACAAAAGACAAACCTTTAGACAAAACAGAAGCCTCTGCTTCTGTGGGACAATAGTCAGATAAGTTATATACTACTCTTTCCTGACACCCTTGGGATCCCTTCTCTCTGGTCCGCTTGTGCCTGATGCTCCCTCTGCGGACAGTTTTTCTTGATTCTTTCCACCCACAGCCTTGCTGCGAGTGTAAATCTTCTCGCCTAAAAAACCCTTCCTATCACTAACACCTGATTGGTCGGAGTCACTCTGTGAAGTTATAGAATCCAAGTCAGTAAACTGTGGTTCTTTTCTCCGCCTATTCCGTTGTAAGGGTCTCCATGCTCATCTACCTGACTGATTGTTTAACCAAGGATAAACCCTTAATTCCCTATAATCCTCTTTAACTTTCCTGTATTTATTTTTTTTAAAACACAAAAGATCAGCTTTAAAGGTAATAATAGCCTCTTCAAGCTTGGTCAGCCAATCATTACCAGAGTCTGCTTTAAGAATATCAAGCCCGTGTGCTTCACACACATCAATATCTCTCTTAACACTCTCGATATCGGTATTTACTTGTTGCACTACAAGTACCATAAGGTCCAAGCTGCATTGATTTAATATTTGGCACCAGCTTTTACAAAAGTCTTTGTTGCTACGTCCCAGTGTGGGCTGATTCCTGATCCGAAAGCCCATAGGAATAAGACCTTCCTTATGATATTGGGACAAGGTCAGTCCATGTAATTCTAATTCAACAAGCCTTTTGCGCAATTTCAACAAATCCGACTGAATCTCTTGAGGACTGTCCAAATCAAATGCAAGCTGGTCAGTATCAGTAAATAAAAGCCTTGAAACATCTTTTTCAAGGAAACGCTTGGTACCAGTAAAATCTCCAATATCAGGATCCATATGTGCACAGATGTTCAACCAGTAGAAAAATGAAATATAAAAAAGAAAAAAAAATGTCCAGAAAATAATTAAATAATTAAAAAATGTGGTGGAGATCCAGTAACCATGAAGGAAAATACAATGCAAAAAAGAGGGTCCGCACACACTTAAACTCACAACTGTAGGGTGCCAGGTTATAATATAAATAGAAAAAAATCCTCCAATCTCACCAAAAGAAGAATAGAACCAGCACTCCAATGTAAATGCAAAAAAAAAATTAAATTTTAATATGCCATAAGAAGCCATAAAGCAGCCACAATGAGCCAGAGAGTCAGGACATATTGTATCTCATATCATCAGACGTGTAATCATGTTCACCCGAACCATGAGTCTGGACATCATAAGATCATGCCGTTCCCCGACAGCTGTTTTGGTTAGCACCATTTTCAAGAGGCAGCATCCAACATAATGACAAACAAGCTATAAATAGACAAGTGGCAAGCTTACCTAATCATACACCATGGCATCACATGTGTACCTCCGTCCGCCCGCACTGCCATGTATGTATTTGCCGATACCAGCATCCCTTTGGGTCCCATCGCTAATGAGGTCAGTACACACTAGACATTGTCTGGTGTGTACCAGCCATAAGATAGGTGGTGGGATTATGTGCTAGGGGGCACCAGTCAAAATTTTGCCTAGGGCACCAAATTGGCAAGGGCCGGCTCTGCACAGAGTAGAGTAATAATAAAGATATGCTCTTGGGAGGGGTTGGGTACGAGATCCCAGCTGTCGGGATGGCAGCAGTCA
The DNA here is from genome assembly GCA_031769625.1 of Taudactylus pleione. Taxonomy (NCBI): domain Eukaryota; kingdom Metazoa; phylum Chordata; class Amphibia; order Anura; family Myobatrachidae; genus Taudactylus; species Taudactylus pleione. Next base: position 4,191,518 of record JAUIMM010000265.1, read on the forward strand.
GAATACTGAAAGTGGCATCCCAACAGTCAGAATCCCAATAGAATTTGGTAAATAACCCTAACCCACCTTTCCCACAGCCAAACCCTCACCTCTCGCAGTCTAACCTACAGCATAACCCTAACTCTCCCCTTTTGTGCCTAACCCTAACCCCTGACCCTAATACTCACCATCAGGATGTCAGCGGTCAGGATTCTAAACCTAGCATTCAGGCTGCTGTCGAGATTCCGGTGCTGGTGTTTTGACAGATTGGGGTCAGAACGCACATATATACCCTTACAGGGATAAGCAATACAATAGGTAAATTTGGCATGATTCCATGGTTCCCCGTCACGGTGCTTCTGTTACAGGACATTTAACAGGTCGATTCAAATGGATACAGGTCAGCCTCCAACAGCCTTTTGTCTCCTTTTTCCAGCCGCATGCAAATCTAAGCTGCTAACATTACATAGTACATTTTAGTGTTTAACTCTCTACAGTTCATAAGTTGCGATCGCATGTTGCGATCTTCTCACCGATGACACTGGAAAGCTGTTGAGACAAAGTAGATCAGTACAACACAAAACATGGTTTGCTTATCATGTACTAAACCTTAGATATCAAAATAGTCTTTATTTCATAACATTAGTAATAAATGAATAAACCTTGAATATTACACTTTGAAGCTATGGAACCTTTTATGTGAGTGTGCAGTGTGTAAGTATTAGGGGTTTGGGAAAATATGCTAGTTTTATTTATGTAGTGAGGACTTTTAACTTAGGGAAGATGCGTACGCATGAAGTTAATAAACAGCGTACGTACGCAGGGTATTATGCATTCGCTAATGTGCGTATTTTAATGTGTGTATGGGGTATTGGTGAAATATGCGATCGCATGATGCTAATAATAGCATCGCTGTATGTATTTAAGTGTGAGTTTCTCTAAAATGGCGCTGGGCGAACATTCGCAAAATGGCGTCGTGCAGGTCTAATTTTTTAAGATAGTGTCTTGTGGCCATTTGCAAGATGGCGTCGTTCCAATCTAATTTAAACTGATTCTGTCTCAGCCAATTATCCAGCTTCGACAGTCCACCCTTTGATAGCAACCAACATGCTATCATACACTGATCTTACATTAATTTTTAGGTTTACATTTTGACATATCATTTTAATGTTATTATGGGATGGCACAAGGTGGTTCTTAATCCATCAATAATGGGTCTCTAGGAGGGGACATAAAACTACCCTTTTACGCACACCACGGATCTTGGAAGATCATGGGAGAGATATGGGGATGCACCAATCCTATAAAGGAAGTCTTGAGGGGGAATAGGGACTTACATTATTTGAGGTGTTTTAAAATAAAATTTTAATAATACATTCTGTGCATGTCTAAATATAATACATTATATGATGGTATTTCCTAGTTCATGGTTGTAATGCAGTTCTACATTTACCTTAGTATTCATATTGTCACTACTGACCACCATCATAATTTCGTTCTTCCGGTTTACCTTATTTTTACATTTTCCACACTTCAACACAGTAGGAATACACTTGACACATAAGCCAATTACTATGATGACAACCAGTATGAGGATCAGGAGTTTACCTATGCTTGCGATCATTTCCTGGACCCACTCTCCTAGATCTGTGAACCATTTCGCTGGGTTCAACTATGAAACCCATTCCTCTACATTCTCCTTCACTTCAGCCACTGAAACATTATGGTTCTTTCGAAATTCCCATTTTAGCTGCAGAATTTTATCCATCTTCTGGTCTATCACCTCCTTGGGGTCGCTGGTATCATTCGTGACATAAGTGCAACACTTCACTCCAAATTGGGTGGCAAAAGTTACGCAGTACCCTCCAGTGACAGCTGTTAAGTAATTTAACACTAGTCTGTGTTGCATGAGTTCTTTCTTGTATGCTTGCAATTCCCTAACTGTATACCTGAAGGTGTCATCATACATCTCAGTGATATTATCTGTCAATTTAGCAAGATCTTGGATATATCTAAAACTTAGTGTACCCCGAGCGATCCTGGTGGGATCCAATGCTACTAAAACTTGAAAGCCAGTTGTCTCACTAATTAACTGTGTGGCTTTATGCATATCACCAGGTATCATATTTCTTTTGCCTCTGTGTTCATACTGTGTGTGAAGATATGGTGATGGTGTGTTTTTATGAATACCAAGCATTTCAACATGTGTGAGGGTCATATCTCTTAACAATCACAGGACTAAGATTGGTCAGACTCTCCCCTGGTTGGCATAGCAATCCTCCTCTTGACTCCACTCCGTCAGCACTGCCATCAGCTCCCATCTCCTCTGTCGGTCCCCTGTCACAGAAACTAGATATCCCCGAACAAACCAGGATGATGGAAACTCTGGAAGAGAATATGAAAATTAACACAGCAGACCAGTCCATCACTGCAGCAAGGACCTGCAAATTTCTTTAGCTCAGGTATCTCACTGCAACCTATTAATCCTCCCAAAACAAGCTCACGATCGACAGGTCCACATTATCAGCCTTGTCTCCACCTTGATTCTCCACCGTTTGGTTGACCTTTTTCCAGTGAGTGAAATGGACCCAGGTATCTCTCTCGGCCACCTTCAAAGATGTGGTACTCGTCAGCAACACCTGATAAGGACCCTCCCAACGATCAGTCAAACAACCTGAGCATAAAAAATTTTGGATCATAACAAATTCTCCAGGTTTGACATCATGACAGTTTGCATCAGACATGTTAGAGAATAACATTTTCAATTTCAGTTGTTCTTACTCATCTTCGTGAGACACTGCACAGTAACCTCATTATCATATTTTCAAATGAGGTTGCCTGTCAAACAGTATCTCAAAGGGGGACAGACAAAAAAAAAAAAAAAATAAAAGAGACGTCTGGGGTGATCTTGATATTATTAATACCCACCAACTTACACATGTTTGTTTTTAAAGACATCACCTGTGAAATGAGTATCTCTATACTCTAGGGATACCATATCTGCATACAACCTTCTGTTCAAATAAACCCTGTTATTAATAGCTACTGCTCTAGGTAGTGTATTAGCCCTTGGTTTTGGACAGTTTTCCAAGTACTTGACCTTAGCCTGGCATGGCTGCAATTTGTCCTTAGCAACCTTGTGTCCTGTGTGTGAGAGATGAAGCACAATAGTTTAGTATATTTTAAACATGGCATAAATGAAACAGGGCACAACAATAAATCGTCCACATATTGTATCAGAACAGATCCTTTGGCAGGTTATAATGATTGTAAACAGTCGTATAAGGTCTGGGAAAAGATACTGGGGCTGTCTATGAAACCTTGGGGAAATCATGTCCATGTGTAGTACTTCCCGTTAACCTGACTATCTGTAGACTACATATATGACCTGAACCCTAGCGTTGACTTTCATTCTCCAATACAGCATCTAAGGCTACTATTGGAGCTGGCGACTGTTGGGGGTTTCCTGTACTCTGTGTATATCCCTTATGAGGGTATACAGGTACGGTCTGGTTTGGGAGTCCTACATTCTTCACTTTGCAGTACTTACTTAGGTGTCCCACTTGGTTGCAGTTAAAGCATTTTTGTGAGTGGTGTGGGTGATAAAGTTGTTGTGTGGGTTGAGCAGTGGGAAAAGGGTGAGGGATTGGGTAAGGATATTGAGGTGGAGGATATTGTGGGAGATATGGGGTTTGTGGATAGTATGGGAATTGTGGCTGTGTGTGATAAGTGGGGTAGGGCTGCATTTGCGGTGGTGTAGGATTAGTGAGGACGTGTAACTGTTCAGGTGCAGGTGCAGGTGTGTCTGCTGGCTGTGATGTTACCGTCATTCATTCTAGAGCTTGAATACTGACAGCCATTAGTTTCTTGCTCTGGGTCTCTCTCTTTTTAGAGATGTTCTTGTCATGTCCAATTGCAGATTCTATTAGGGTGTCTACTGTGACTCCCCTCCAGCCAGGCTGTGAGGTCTGAACCCGGGTCTTTAGGTTCTCTTTAAGACCATCCATGAGTACAGTGACAATCATTCCCCTGTGGTGAGTGCTATCTTTAATATCTTCTAACCCAATGTACTGGGTGATAGCCTGCAGAGCCGGGTCACAATAATCTTCTGCAGATTTACTCTTTTTGTTTTATGGTGAAGATTTTGTTCCAGTTAACTACTACTGGAAAATATACACCCAATTGAGTTACAATGCAGGAAATGTTACCTTGATTAATTTTGTCTGTTAAGGGAACATATCCATCCAATACACAATCCGTGATATATTCTGTCACATCGGTATTGCATGGTAGACAGGCCCTTAACACCACTCGCCAATCTTTGTTGGTTGGCTCGGGAGAGCTACCCAAATTTCTGAAAAATCTTTGACATTTGGCTAATTCCTTTTTGGGATTGGGAATATCATTCATTATGGAATTTAGCTCCGCTCTTGTCCAAGGACAATGCATTACTACTTCCCTTGTGGGCACTACTCAGTTCACATCCACATTCCCATTCAGAACAGTTATTGTCCGGATGGGATGCAGACTGGCCGCACTGCTACTTTTGACCTTATTACCTGGCTGGGGGTTTCGTCTGTTACTGCAACGTATAGCATTAACAACTTCCTCTACGGGTGCAGTGGATGTTAACACTTGCTGTACTATCACTGATGAAGATGGCGGCACCACTTGTGGTTGTCGTGGTGGAGCATCTACCATGTGTACAGCATGGGAAATGGCAGACATAACAATAGGCTTATCATCCACATCATAAACATTTTCCTTATGGTTACTTAAGAGAGGGTACAAAATACTTGTTACATTTCTATGGGTTTTTTCAATAACTGTACCTGCACCCCCATCTGCATAGGGCGGCGGTGGTGCGCGTGAACCACTGGCAATACCTTCCACAATGCTACCATGCTGCACGTGCACGCCATTTCGTGGCTCGCATGCATTGGAAATTAGCGTTGTGGGTGTACTTTCTGGTAATGCGTTCGCAACGCTAGTTTGCGTATCTTGCACACCTTTAAGCCACACATCCCCTTCATGCTGCCATAATTTTAAACATTCGTTATATTTTATCTTTTTCACTCGAGAACGCACCAAACAGATGTGAGCTTGGACATTGTTCAATATCTACTTATCAAAGCTACCAATTCTAGGAAATGGCCTAACACTCTTCCTCATCATATTAAACCATAAATCACAATACCTGGTTGCATTGGCACCATACTTAGTATGCATAATATGTCGTGCCGACCCAAGCGGCAAATCATCTAACATCTCTACCGTTTGCTTGGCCCCCATCTGGGAGAACCCTAAGTTTTTCAATAAAGATTTAAACTGGTGAAAGACAGTCAAGATACTTTCACTTACCTGCAGACAATATTAATAGGATGCGCCCACACACCTATGGAAGAAATTTCTAGATGCTCCCACTCACCTATAGAAGAAATCTCTAGATGCTCCCACTCACCTATGGAAGAAATTTCTAGATGCTACCACACACCTATGGAACAAATTTCTAGATGCTCCCACTCACCTATTATCTCTCAGTTTACAATCACAAGTTTCCAGTGCGGCTCAATTACAATGCTCAAGTAACCCAACCTAATTACTAACACTGCAATCACACTGAGAGCCGGTACCTACAACAAAGACAACATGTACACCTGCTGTATAGAACGGTAGCTACTACCGAGCAACTAGGCTAACTCCTGCACCTAGCCCTTAAGGATCATACAATACCCTTAACATTTAGGACCCGTATTACACCCTAAACAAATACTCACAGTAAAATGATAATAATATACAAAAATGGCAGTTAGCGCTCCTGAAGGGGGGAATTGGGTGGCACCACTAGCTGCTACCTCAGGGAATGTCCTAAATTTCCCGGAATAGATACAGTAGCATAAAAAGGGAGGAAAGCGCTCTGTGGTGAGTGGTTCAAATCAAGTGATATATATGTCTATCTGAAAATTTCAGTGTAGTAAAGTCAGTATGAATGATTGTTGAAATATCTGGTCGGCAAAAACTTGGGGTTGGAAATTCGTGATAATGGTATAGTGTCCCAATTAAGAGGGAATGTCAATATTTAGAAAACTGGTGGGCAATAACTTGTGGCTGAATATTCAATTTACATTCAAAAGTTCCTCTATGGACTTGGTATGTAGTGAGGTTTGTGCTTGACCAGTCACATTTGAGGCTCAGTGGGCAAAAACTTTCGGCTGGGTGTTCAGTAACAGTAAAGTCGCCTGGTCGTTAATCGTGTTGTTCCTCCTTCCCTCTGCTCACATCACCACAGAGGATATGAATGCAGTGTCAGAGTGACAGCGACACTATAAAGCAGTGTGGTATAGGTAAGGAAATGTACTTACCAAACAATGTACCTCTGCTGGTCCGTCACTCTTCCACACGTCCTCCGGTGTATGCATGCATGCGAGTGAGGGGTACTAGGAGTATACAGAATATGGATATTGAGGCTAATGAATAATAAAGTAATATTTAATGTAACTCCAGTTTACAAAATCAAGCAATGTACAAAGTATAGCATAGATGGGATAAGATAATTTAAGTAAAGTCACTGTGTCCCAACGCGTTTCGTCCCTGGTAGGGACTTTTTCAAGGGCAAATGTCTCCTGTTGTCCATTCTCCCGTTAAATAGGGATGTTAATTACAGTTCAAAACTCCGGTGTGCGGTGTAGGAGCCGCACTTCTGGGTATCGTGTTCGCACATGCTCAGTGCCAACCCAAGTGTAGGAGTCGGTGGACACTCTTTTTGGTATGTTGATGCCTGCAGCCCTATGGTTACTCAATGAGATGCGGGCTCTACATTATGTACTTATAGGCTCCATTTGCAGTGGCGGCCATCTTTGGTGAGTCTGCTTGTTACTCTGTAACCTGTAACATCAAGCAGCTATCTTTGTTATGGTTTCTATCTCTCTGATCTTCAATGCATCGATCTTCTAGTTATTCAATGTATACATATATAGCGCTCTTGCTATGTTTCAGAATTTATTGGGGTGGTATCAATGTGCAGCAAATCAGGCCTATTGGACACTCCAAGTGCAATATTATTCTAGTAGATGAATCAAGTATTCGTCATATCAAACATTTCAACTATTACACCTATTAAAGGAAGCTGAAGGGGTACACTTAATGCTACCTAATGGTACTGGTTTCTTCATAATAAATTTCAGTTTGATTAATTTGATAATAAGAATTAAAGGATGTTGTAATAGAATGTAGTGATCTTGTTGCGGGACCACTTTGTAGAGATGTATAATGATTTTACGTCTATTCGTGCCTAAGGATGAGAATAGGAATAGAAGGTGCAGGATATGCATTATGGAAATCATTATAAATAAAGTGGGCATGATATATAGTGTCTGTAGAGCGCAGGTCTATATAGATTGCTATAAATCCTAGATGTTAGGGTATAGGTGGATGGATCAACCTTCTATATTAGGGGACTGTTGAACCTAGAAAAAATAATGTTCATATAAATGACATGGAGATATGGGTTGAATAATGATACCTAAACGATATCTGTCATGGCTGCTCCTACCGATTATAACTTTTCTCAAATAGTGACCTAATTTTAGGGGTACCCTAATTAGCAACTGGTATTGGTGAAATGTTAAGAGCGAGAGTTTTGAGAGCCAGAATTCTGAGTCTTCTATAGAAAGTGTGGTTACATGCGATATGTATACTTAGGATTGTATCAGTAGTCGTACATTATAATTATTATTAGTCTATGGATCAATGTTTAGACCTTCTGGATGTAATGTCTGTAATTCGTAAATCCATCGACTTTCTGTACGGTCAATTCTTTCGTTCTTATTTCCCCCTCTCCAATTAAATTGTACTCTCTCTATTGCAATGAATTTAAGATCCTTCAGATTGCATTCATGTTTATTCCTGAAGTGTTCTGAGACACTATGATTTGCAAAACCTTTCATAATATTACGGATGTGTTCTCTAATGCGGACCTTCAGGGCACTGGTGGTCCGTCCTACGTATTGTAGCCCACAAGTGCATTCTAGTAGGTAGATTATATTACTGCTATCACAGGTCAGAGTCTCCCTGATCTTATATTCCCTATCCTTCTGATTGGACTTGAAACTGCATGTGGGTCTTGTGCCTCTATAACCTAATGTTTTGCAATTGAGACATCTCCCACAATGGAAAAAGCCTCCTTTTATTGTTGATCCTTCTAGGGTGGTTTGCTGTGTATTAATATCTGTTTTGCTTCCATTGGTTCCCCATCCTGGTGCTTCTGTTACAGGACATTTAACAGGTCGATTCAAATGGACACAGGTCAGCCTCCAACAGCCTTTTGTCTCCTTTTTTCCGCCACATGCAAATCTAAGCTGCTAACATTACATAGTAAATTTTAGTGTTTAAACTCTCTACAGTTCATAAGTTGCGATCGCATGTTGCGATCTTCTCACCGATGACACCGGAAAGCTGTTGAGACAGAGTAGATCAGTACAACACCAAACACGGTTTGCTTATCATGTACTAAACCTTAGATATCAAAAGAGTCTTTATTTCATAACATTAGTAATAAATGAATAAACCTTGAATATTACGCTTTGAAGCTATGGAACCTTTTATGTGAGTGTGCAGTGTGTAAGTATTAGGGGTTTGGGAAAAGACGCTAGTTATATTTATGTAGTGAGGACTTTTAACTTAGAGAAGATGCGTACGCATGAAGCTAATAAACAGCGTCCATACGCAGGGTATTATGCATTCACTAATGTGCAAATTTTAATGTGTGTATGGGGTATTGGTGAAATATGCGATCGCATGATGCTAATAATAGCATCGCTGTATTTGCTTAAGTGTAAGTTTCTCTAAAATGGTGCTGGGCGGCCATTCGCAAAATGGCGTCGTGCAGATCTCATTTTTTAAGATGGTGTCTTGTGGCCATTCGAAAGATGGCGTTGTTCCAATCTAATTTTAAACTGATTCTGTCTGCACACTTTAACAAACCAATCATTTCAGCGCCAGGGTCTGCCACACGACTGTGGCTGAAATGATTGGTTTGTTTGGGCCCCCACAAAACAAGTTGGCAATTAATCTGTCTCTGCACAAACTGGCTCTACGGAGGCAAGATGTCGTCCTCATCCTCCTCATCCACCGATTCCTCACCCTCTTCAGTGTTGTGTACATCCACATCTTCACAGAGTATTAATTCGTCCCCGCTGGAATCCACCACCACAGGTCCCTCTGTACGTTCTGGAGGCTGGTCTCCCTGGAAGAATTGATAATTCATTTTATGAAGATCATCTTCTCCACATTTTGTGGAAGCAACCTCCTACACCTTTCGCTGACAAGGTTCCCGGCTGCACTAAACATTCTTTCGGAGTACACACTGCAGGGGGGCAACTTAGGTAAAATAGAGCCAGTTTGTACAGGGGCCTTCAAATTGCCTCTTTTTCCTGCCAGTACAGGTACGGACTGTCTGACATGCCTACTTGGATGCTGTCACCGATGTAATCCTCCACCATTCTGTCAATGGTGACAGTATCATATGCAGTGACAGTAGACATGTCAGAAATTGTTGCCAGGTCCTTCAGTCCAGACCAGATGTCCAAACTTGGTTCTGTCTGCCCTGCATCACCACCAATGGGTTTCTTAGGATAGCCAAGTTGTTTCCTGGCAGCCCCAGTTGCGGGAGAAAATGAAGAAGGAGCTGACAGTGTTTTTACCAGCAGGTCTTTGCACCTCTGCCGGCTTGTGTCGGCCGGAAAGAGAGACACCACATAGGCTTTAAACTTAGGATCAAGCACTGTGGCCAAAATGTAGTGGTCTGATTTCAACAGATTGACCATCCTGAAATCCTGGCAAAGTGAATAAAGGGCTTCATCCACAAGTCCTACATGCCGAGCGGAATCGCTCCATCTTAGCTCCTCTTTCACTTTCTCCAGCTGCTTCTGCAAAAGCCTGATGAGGGGAATGACCTGACTCAAGCTGGCAGTGTCTGAACGGACTTCACGTGTGGCAAGTTCGAAGGGCTGGAGAACCTTGCACAACACGGAAATCATTCTCCACTGTGCTTGAGTCAGGTACATACCCCCTCCTTTGCCTATGTCATAGCTGGATATATAGGCTTGAATGGCCTTTTGCTGCTCCTCCAACCTCTGAAGCATATAGAGGGTTGAGTTCCACCACGTCACAACCTCTTGCTTCAGGTGATGACAGGGCAGGTTCAAGACTGTTTGCTAGTGCTCCAGTCTTCGGCATGCAGTCGCTGAATGGTGAAAGTAGCCAGAAATTTTTCGGGCCACCCAAAGCGTCTCCTGCATGTCCTTGTTGTGTTTCAGAAAATTCTGCACCACCAAATTATTTGTGTGAGCAAAATATGGGACGTGCTGGAATTTTCCCAGATGTAATGCCCGCACAATATTGTTGGTGTTGTCAGATATCACAAATCCCCAGGAGAGTCTAAGTGGGGTAAGCCACTGGGTGATGATTTCCCTCAGTTTCTCTAAGAGGTTGTCAGCAGTGTGCCTCTTATTGAAACCGTTGATACACAGCGTAGCCTACCTTGGAACAAGCTGACCTTTCTGAGCTGCTGCTACTGGTGACGCTGCTGTTGTTGCTGTGTGAGTCTATACATCTACCCAGTGGGCTGTCACAGTCATATAGTCCTTAGTATGCCCTGTTCCACTTGTCCACATGCCCATGGTTAAGTGGACACTTTTTCTGACATCTCTGTACATTCTTGGTATCACCTGCCTAGTGAAGTGGAATCTAGATGGGATTTGGTACTGGGGACACACTACCTCCATCAATTATCTAAATCCCACTGCACTAATGGCGGATACCGGACGCACGTCTAACACCAACATAGGGGTCAAGACCTCAGTTATTCGCTTTGCTTCAGGATGACTGCTGTCATACTTCATCCTCCTCGCTAAGGACTGTTGGAGGGTCAATTGCTTAGTAAAAGTGTTCCTACTTCCTCTCTGGTTTGATGAATGACTCCCAGCAGCAACAGCAGCAGTAGGCGTAGCAATGCAGGATCCTCCGGAGGAATCCCAGATAGGAGAGGAGTCAGTCACGCCAGTGACATGGCCTAAAGGACTACTTCCGATCCTGACTAAGGAGGAAATTGATGAGGAGGGAGTTGATGGAGTGGTTTGCAGGTGCTTGGATACAACAGGACAAAGGGATTTAGGTGTCCCTGGACTGCTTACGGTCTTAGCCAAAGTTTCTGAACTTGACAGTAACTTTTTATGAACGCGCTGCAGGTGACATAAATGGGAGGATGTTCCTAGGTGGTTAAGGTCCCTACCCCTACTTAATTCACCTTTACATATGGTACATATGGCAAGACAGTTGTTGTCCGGATTTGGATAGAAATATTGCCAGACCAAAGAGGTGGAATGTTTGGTCTTTTGCCCAGGCAAGACAGTGATGGGCTTTTTCATCCTATGGACAACAACTATCTCCCCCGGTGCCTGATTTAAACAAACCACATCACCATCAGAATCCTGCTCGTCAACTTCCTCCTCAGCGACAGCTACACCAATATCCTCATCCTGTTGTATTTCAACAGTGACATCTTCAATTTGAATATCAGCATGTGGACTGTGGGTGCTCCTTCCAGCACTTGCAGAGGGCGTGCAAATGGTGGAAAGAGCCACCTCTTCCAGACCAGTGTTGGGAAGGTCAGGCATTGCAACCGCCGCCACACTTGGACTCTCCTTGGGGATTTGTGATATCATCTTAGAATGCACAGTTCTTTGCTGTGCTTTTGCCAGCTTAACTCATTTGATTTTTGTAGCGGGGGAGGGCTTCCATCATCACGTGAAGCTGAACCACTAGTCATGAACATAGGGAAAGACCTTAGCCATTCCTTGCCACTCCGTGACGTAAATGGCATATTGGCAAGTTTACGTTCCTTCTCAGATGATTTAAATGTTTTTTTAAGGTCATTTTCCTGAACTTTGTCATTTGGGATTTTATATGCCCTCTACTATGACATTGGGCATCGGTCTTGGCAGACGACGTTGATGGCATTTTATTGTCTATGTCATGACTAGTGGACAGCAGCTTCAGCACTAGGAGGAAGTGGTTCTTGATCATCCCCTATTTTATTTTTATTGGACAAATTTTTGTCCTCCAAGGTGCTCGCTCGTAGCCCGCAGTCGGGCCGCTATTTTGAGTGACAGATTGTGCAGTCTGTGGGTGGTAACAGGGGAAGGTGCTTGTGAACGGGGTGTGGATGTGCGAACGCAGGCATGCCTGACCGTTAGAACGGTGTTTAGTGGGTGTGCATAATTAGCAAAGTAGCGTCATTACACACGTGACTGGGATGTATTTTAGCCTGAACTGCTCGCAATGTTGTGGTGGGAAAAGACTACCACAAGTGCTGCGAGCAGCTCCGATGGCTCTCGATGTTCCCGATTAATCCTAAAACTGCAGGAGATGATGTGTGTTGCGAGTGGCAAAGGGGCGTCTTTATGCAGGTGCGAGCGCATAGTGCCACTGCTCGCTGATACTTAGTGGGCGGCTTTACACAACACAGTGTGAGCGCATGATTTACATATACGGCCCCTTTTAGCCAGCGAGCGGCCGCAAATAGAGACCGGGTCTGAATCAGGCCCACAATTCACAACACAGAAAAGAAGAATTTTTTATTTTTTTTGGAGTGCACTTTGGGGGTTACACCACCCTTTAACAGATGAGTCAGCCGGCCCTTTACTTATGACACAGGCGCACGCTTGGCGCGGCTCCTTTGTTGATGCACGTGCGGCTACTGCGCACACAGGACCTAATTTAGAGCCGCTCGCAAAAACGAGTGCTCACTCTGAATGAGGGCGGGCATTTTACTTTTGAAAGGCGGCCTCCTGGCCACTTGCTAAGCTGTGGATTACCACCCACAGCTTTAGCGAGTGACTAGGTGATGGTCATGATGGTCGAGACCATTGCGACCATCGGGGCTTGCGACGAGACCTTTGGGGTAGGGTCTTATCTACCGCAAGTCCCAGGTAGCTTCCTGCTCTAACAGAGTGACACTGGTGATGTCAGTAGACACCTGCAAACGGCAGGCGTTCCTTCAGGAATGCCTCCATTTGTCCGCCCACCCTGCCTACAAAACAGGGCGAGCTGTCGATCAACATAGACAGCCGCCCCTTTTGTAGCGAGCCCCGAAGCAAGTGAATTTGTCATTTGCTCCGGGGCTTGCGCATGCGCAGGCCCTCACCATCGACCCGCTTGCGAGCGAATCTGAATGAGGTCCACAATTTACAATATAGGAAAGAAGAATTTTTTATTTTTTTTGGAGTGCACTTTGGGGGTTACACCACCCTTTAACAGATGAGCCAGCCGGCCCTTTACTTATGACACAGACGCACGCTTGGCGCTGCTACTTTGTTGATGCACGTGCGTCTACTGCGCACACAATTCACAAACACAGAAAACAATAATTTTTAATTTTTTTTGGAGCGCACTTTGGGGGTTACACCATCCTTTAACAGACGAGCCAGACGGCCCTGTACTTATGACACAGGTGCACGCATGGCGCTGCTCCTTTGTTGATGCACGTGCAGCTACAGCACACACAATTCACAAACACAGAAATAAATAATTGTTGTTTTTGCACTTGGGGGGAGCACCCCTGATGGACAGATCACCCCCTGGACAACACTACAGCACCCCTTTAGGACTACAGCCTTTATGGGACACTGCACAACACAGCCCAGCCAGCCCCTATAGACTTTTGGAGTGGACATAGCCCCTATGGACAACTGACTGCACAACACAGCCCAGCCAGCCCCTATGGACAACAGCAGCACCACACAGCCCAGCCAGCCCCTATGGACTTTGGAGGAGTGGACACAGTCCCTATGGACAACAGCAGCACAACACAACACAGCCCAGCCAACCCTAACTTCCACCCTCCCTCTTCACTGTCCACAGCCGAGTGAGAAATGGTGCTGATTCGGGGACCTTTTATAGAATCCAAAACCCGCAAGATCCAGAAGCGGGATGATGATGTTTTGCCTCGATTTCAGATCCGAGCCTGACTCGGACCCGACTCGGATCGGGGGGTTTGGAGTCCATAAATCCAAACCCACTCATCCCTACTATATTCCCAATATTATACTATATTCCAAGTATTAAGAAATGTACAAAAAACTAGCATACTAGAATCAGATGCAGAGGTATGCAGCCCCACCTACCCTGTCAAAGCACTATTAGCTCTGTATTTATCAATCTTTCTTTTACTAAAATAATGTGAAAAACTGTGTTTTTACACCATTTTTTCACAGTAATTTAGTTTCACTGAAATATTTGAAAGGGCTTTTGGAACAGTTTTTTGTGATATACTACTCCAAGCCCTTTAATTCGCATTTGTTTAGTGAGCAGATCACATTTTCCAGTGAATTGCGATCTCCTTGAAATGTACTAAGGAGGAATTGTGAAAAAATAGTGGGTGGGAGCGCAGCTATAACAACGTCATCTGGAGATGGAGTTAAGCATGGTTGCTGTCGGCTCTCCCGCTCTTTGCTCTGAGAGGCTGAGCAGAGCCGGCTCCTTGTGATCAGCTTTGTGGTCTAAATAAACCACAAGTTGATTACTGTTGAAAAAAATATTTAAAAAAACAAATAAATCAAACACTTACTTGCACCCAGGGGTCCACTAATTAGTGATCTCTCTCCTCTGGTCAGCTGGTCACCAGGCTCCAGCACTGTGACCCCGGTCAGCTGTGCTGTAAACTGGCACCTCAGTTTACAGCACACATCAGCTAACCAGTGTCACAGACCAGGAGCCCAGAGACCAGCTGACCAGAGGAGAGAGCTCACTGATCACCAGGCAGGTAAGCGGTGGGGCGAGGAGGGGTGGTGGTGAGGTTAGCGCAAGCCGGCGGCGGTGAATGCGCAGAGGCACTCACTGTATTTTTTGCAAAAAATACAGTGAAAAAGTGTGCGGTGATCATTCGCAGGGACAGAGCTTTCTCTCAAGCTCTATCCCTGCTTGAGAATTTTAAAACATTCTTGTGATAATTTCACCTAAATTCGCATTTTGAATTTAGGAACTATCACACTACAACCGCATTTGAAATGCGGATTGTAGTAAGTAGGGGCCTATGTGTATAGATGTCTATTTCAACCCTGGCCAATACATAAAGACCTTACAAAAATGTGTTATGGGACCCACAAATGTATAGTTATGCCCTTGTATATGTGTATACTGGAGTTTGCAATTGAAGAAATAGTAAACTGTAAAGCTACTCACCAGTGTAGCGGAATCCATGAATGAACCCACCAGCAGATCTGCGGAAATCAATACTATGACTGGCGGTGCCCACCACAAACAAACCCTGAGTGTATTTTGCTTCATAATTTGCTTTTAGCAAAGGATATTTGCTATTTAGCCCAAAAGCTGGCTTCAATCTCACTGATCTGGATTGGAGACAAAATAGCACATAAAATTTAGCACATTAAAAATGCACATGAGGTTTTAAAGAACTGCAACACCTAAAAGAAATCTTGATCTAAAATGAAAAGGAACCAATTAAAAATTTAAATGTTTCCAATTCTTGACAGAACTTGAGATGTTTGACACTGTAGTTGCAATTACCACAAACATAGAGCCAGTTAATCTCATGTTATCAGGTATTTCATACTCAAAGGCTACATTCAGTATCATTAGCTACCTATACAATTTTCATGACTTTTTAAATCAAGTCATTTTTATAAAAAATTTTCTTACAAATTATAAACATAACAGAACAATAAGGAAAAACGAATATGCATAAAAGTCTACAGAAGACATATGAGCAGTGCCGACAAAGGACACATATTAAAGTAGCAAAATATACAATCAGAGGGATATCATGAATAAGCCAGTCATGACATCAAAAAAGCAATATATACCCATCCGGCGCATGGAGGTAAAAAGAAATAATGAAAGGAAAGGAGAGTTGAAGAAGAGCATAAGAGACAAACATTTGCAATAAAAATATGGCAGATCACAGAGGGGGATCTCTCATAGGTCTTCGAAGTCCCAGTCGAGAAAGACGCACCTACAGTATTTTCTTTGAAAAAATCTGCTTGTCAGAAGGTGTGCTTGGGAAATTCAAAATTCCTACTTGCTGCTATTCATGACAGTATAAACACTGGTGTGCTGTTACCCAGGAGCATAATTATTTGCATGCTGGTGCACCGCTGAGGTTACGCCACATTCTGCATCGAAGCCGCACTTGGCAGATCGCAAGCCAGCTCCGCTGGCCCCTCATTATTACAAATCTCAATATCTGAGTGTAAGTGCAAGAGTGTATGTCGGAGGTATTAGGAGATACAATCGCAAAGGAGCTTCATCTGGCAGGCTGCAAGCCAGCTCTGTTTGCCCCTTTAATACACCACAGTGGTTGGATACCGGCGGTGAGTGACTGTATTGGAGTACACGGCAGGTCACAAGATGGCTCTATCAATCATTTTGCTTACATACTTATTAGCAAAGACTGCTTTCTGTTTTTTTTCTTACATTGCTCTGGACTGAACTTAACAATCATAGAGCTAACTATGAATAGATTTTTATATATTTGCACACAGATTGTTATACACACTGGTTGATGTACACTGTATGTCTACAAATAAGTTTTTGTACAGGAAGCTTAAGATTATAGGTTGATTAAAATAATATTTTATACATTTATTAATAAATAAGGTATTTTACTTATATGTATCTGTGATTAATTTACACAACTATAGTGCTGCTTATATTTTCCCAGTTGAGAAAGAGCCCATCAATCCCATAGCTAATGAAATTTAGGAAGAGCCTTACGGCTAATATACTGTAAACATATCTTTCATGGCCAATTGTATCATTAACCAGTTCTCGCCATTTGTGTATACACTAGTGGAATTAATTATGGACACTTTAAGGAAATTTAAAAAAAAAATTATTATGGAAAAAAAATATGCAATTTCAGCAATACACAAAATTAATATTTCGTTGGATATCCTCTGTTTTTAAGAACAGCTTTGATTTGTCGAAGCATCGAGTGAAACAGATTTGCCAGATCTTCAGGTGAAATCACATGGTACCATGCCTGGATAATGGCTTCAATCAGCTCTCTTTTTACTTGGATTTTTTTGTGATACCATCACTTTAAGCCTTGACCAAAGATTTTCTATCGGATTTAAATCCGGACTACATCCTGGCCAAGGCAAGACAGTGATTTTGTCATCACCAAACCACTTCATGGAACTGTTGATGGTGTGGCATGACACTCCATCCTGCTGAAGATACACTTCCGTGGGTCACCTTTGAACAAATCCTCGATTGTGGGCAATAGTTTTGCCTCCAGCACTGCTTCTTTATACTTTTTGGCATTGATATTGCCATAAACGACAGCCAAACATCCCACACCATGGTTAGCCTGTCACAACCCGCCATAGAAACCCCAGAATCAGACCCCGGCACTTACCTCTCAGGACGCTGTGGCGCATCTCTCTGCTTCCCCGCTGGTCCGTTCCTGCGTGTGCTCTCTCCCTCTGCTCCCCAGCGGCTTCTGCATCATGTACTCACCCTCCGGCCCGGCGTCTCTCACGTGGATCTGTCGCGGGTCTCCGGTCCATGGGCGCGGCCATCTTGGATAGTCCATGTGACGCGATCTCCTCCAATGAACATGCTTCTTCTTCTCTACCAGCCAGTCAGCATCCAGCACTTCCTATAAAAGGATCTCCCCTTCTCCCAGCAAGTTGCTAGTGCAACAAGTCTCCTAGTTTAACTAGTGAGCCTCACCACTGCGCTCCCTAGTCGTTGTCACCGCTCCAAGTAGCTTCCACGCTACCACCATCTCCATACGGCTACCCAGCCGCTCCAAGTAGCTTCCATGCTACCACCATCTCCATATGGCTGCCCAGCTGCTCCAAGTAGCTTCCACACTACCACCATCTCCATATGGCTACACAGCCGCTCCAAGTAGCTTCCACGCTACCACCAACTCCATACAGCTACCTAGCTGCTCCAAGTAGCTTCCACGCTACCACCATCTCCATACGGCTACCCAGCTGCTCCAAGTAGCTTCCATGCTACCACCAACTCCATACGGCTACCCAGCCGCTCCAAGTAGCTTCCACGCTACCACCATCTCTATATGGCTACCCAGCTGCTCCAAGTAGCTTCCACGCTACCATCTCCATACGGCTACCCAGCTGCTCCAAGTAGCTTCCACGTTACCACCATCTCCATTCGGCTACTCAGCCGCCCCAAGTAGCGCACGAGCTACCACCGTCATTCTACGGCTCCTTAGCCGCACCTAGCAGTCCATGCTTCCACCATCCATTACACGTCTTTCCAGCCGCATCAAGCAACTCCCATACTATATCAATCCTCTACCAGTCTTCTGCATCCTCTCATGTGGAGGAACTTCATCAAACCTAGTGTCCTCCAGTGAGCATCTGAGCTGAGTAATACAGGTCCAAGGCCCAGCCCGGGAACACAGTCCCAGAATCCCACATCTTTGACAAAGCCATGCTGCCCCACACCATCACACTCACTGTGTGTTTCATAGTTTCCATGGTGAACTAGGGCAAAAGATCTTCCCCAGGCCAACGCCGAACAAATTTCACTCCATCACTCCCAAAGAAGCTGATTTTGGTCTCGTCTCTCCAAATAATCTTGTCCCAGTCTTCTTCTGTCCACTCATTGGGCGGAATTCAATTGTTTTCATCCCCTATCATGCCCGACGGAGCTATTCTATTCTTGCTCCTGTCGGGCGCGATCAGCTGCCAAGCGCTACATTTCAGCTCGCAGCCCCTGGGGGATGAGAGCTGAAATGTGCGAAAAGTGACATGTTTGGTCGCCCAAACATCACTTTTCGTGATCGCGCCCAGCACTTTGTTTGGGCTTAGCTGCTTTAGGCGGCTAAACCTGACCTCTATGGGCGCGATCAGCGCGAAGAATGGCAGCAATTGAATGGCAGCCCGCGATCTCCTGTCACTTTAGACGGGAGATCCAGACCACGTAATCAATTGAATTCCGCTCATTGTGTGCCAGAGCCTAATTTATATGTTTCTGCCTCTGTTTCTGGTTTAGATACAGCTTCTTCCTCGGGGTCCTAGATCACAAACCATTGTCACAAAGTTTTTTCATATGGTTTGGTCACAAACTTGGACACCAGATGTTTTCATTATGTTGTTGATGGCTTTTGAAGACCTTCGCCGGTCCTGCAGGGCCAGGTGTCAGATTCTGCACTCATCTTGTTTTGTAAGCAAGGGCTTTCTTCCAGTTCTTGCGGCTGATTTCATCGATCCACTGATCGCAACCCTTATGCATAGTTTCCTTACACCTGACTTCGTTGCCACACCGCCCAACCTCTTTGCAATTTCTTCGTTGGTATACCCTTCCTCATTAAGTGTCATGGCTTTGCTTCTCTTCCCAGGTGACCAGTCAACACATTTTGAGGTATTCTGAGCCATTTTAGTCATTATTCACACTTTGACTAGAGCTGCAACTAGCTTTGAGGATTGATTGTAAAGGCTGCCACAGTCTGGATGAATTAAGTGCTGAACAAAGCACATAAGCCTGCATGGATGCTGTTTGGGACCTGCACCTGGATCCTGTCAGCATGCTGCCTGCTGTGACTGATGACAGCCTGCATCTTCACCACTTACAGTGGCTGCTAAGTGTATTTCAAAACCTTCTATCTCTCTTTTCTTTCTCCCACTCTATCTCTCCATCCTCTTCTCTCTGTTTCCTCTCTCTCTGATAAATCATGTTAAAATTTTAAGTAGATATTCAAAGATTAAAATAAAAACATTACAGTATTGATTTGGTATAGCAGAATATGAATTTTCGCCATAAATTTCAAATAAAACATTTTTTTATTGAAAGTATCCAGAATTAATTCCACTACTGTACTGTATATGGAGGGTCCAGAGCACACCAGGAGTGGACAATAATCACTTTAGCCAAGGTAAATAGGACCTCATTCAGAGTCGGTTGTTGCGGCGGCTCGGTCATACGCTACCAATGTTTGCTAAACTGCGCATGCGTAAAATTCGCAATGCGTGTGCGCAAACTAGCTATTATGATCAGAAATTGTTCTCTCCTTGAACACAGCCAGGTCGTTAGTTTGAGTGACAGGATGAGGCATTTGTGGGTGAAAACAGGGGAAGGTTCTTGTGAATGGGGGAGTGGAGATCCGAACGCAGGCGTGTCTGACTATGCAAATGGCGTTTTATGGGAGTGCATAATTAACTAAGTAGTGTCATGGCACATGTGACATGGGAGGTTTTTACACTGACTTGATCGTAGTGCTTAAGAGAGGGTATGGTCAACCTTAAGCTCTATGACCAGCTCTGATGGTTCCCGATGGCCTAGATTAATCCTTATATGCCCGAAGATGACATGTATTGTATTTTAGTCTTACGGCCGCATCCTCCCCTTGCTCGTCCAGCTAACAATCCCATCTTAACGACGCAACTTGCGAGTGCTTCATTTGCATATCCGGCCCCTTTTACCTAACGACAGAGCGGACACAACGACCGACTCTGAATGAGGTCCATAGTCCTAGGACAGAACGATAAATGATAACATTAAATAGTTTTTCCAAATCTAAAGCAAATAAACAGAGATTAGCTTCTAGTGGTGGTAATAATGGAACTAAATATCCATCCAGACTAGTTTCCAAAAATCACTGACTTTAGGGAGGGCCCATAATAAATGCCAAATATCACAGCCAAGTGATTTGGGACAATTGATAGAGGCATTAATATCAATATGCACATTAGAGATAGGGGAATGGTAGGACATATGCATAATAAAGTAATAGATATGCTGAAAACAGACCCAAGGGGAAGCATACCATATAAAACCCAGTATCTGAGGCTATTGATCATCCTGAAGATAAACCAAATTTGATTCTCATTTATTTCGAAGGGGAGAAGGGTATCTGGACACCCAGTGTTTTAATGGACAGAAAGACCTGTAAAAAAGCTAAAGAAGACCCCGTCTGCACACCAAGAATTCCCGCCAAAGTGGTATCAGTACCAGCTGACAACCAAGTCACCAGATGTGAGAGTTGTAAAAAAATCTTGCATTAGAAAGGGTCAGGCCATCTGCAGATTTAGATCTGCTTAGGGTGCGAAATACAATCCGTCTTTTATCGCCCCTCAAAAAAAAGTAAAGAATACAATCAACATTGGACAACATTGTTTTAGAGATAAATGCAGGGGAATGCTGTAGGACATAATGATATTAAGACTGAATGACCATTTTAAGCAAATTAATGCGACCTGTCACCATAAGTGAAAACGTTTTTTGTTTAAAAAAAAAACTTAGGTGATGGGCATCCACGAGATGAGCAGGATTAGACAAAATAGCACTACTCAGATACTGAAAGGAGAGAGTCCTTATTAGGGGGCATGGTGGTGGTCTCAGGGGCATGGAGCACCGGTGACGTTCCCGCCGGTTCCAGGCAGTGGGCACTGCTATGATGGGCCCAGCCAGCTGATGGTGTTGCTGACTGACTCCCAGCATGGTGGTGGTCTCAGGGAGCTTGGAGTCTGGTGGCATTCCCTTTGGCTTCTGACACTGGGTGCCATCATATTGGTCCCAGTCGGTTGACCACTAGTTTCCAATGACAGCCAGGCTGGTGTCCACCTGACTGCATCAGTCTGTCCCTACAAGACCAAGGATATAATTGTCCTGCCCTGACAGCACTCTGTGTCTAAGCTTTGTCACTGATACATGTCCTAGGCTCTACTCCTGGCTTGTTATCTTAGGATCATTGATGACTCCCACACTAGCTGTAGTCTGTACTCCAAGTCTGGTCCCATGATGGCTCCATTCTGTGTTCAAAGGGCCTGATTCAGAGCCGCTCGTAAGCGGCCGTTCGCTCGTTCGGAGCGATGTTAGCACATCTGCGCATGCGTACGGATTGTAATACGCATGCGCGAACCAGTCAGTGCGGGCAGAAATCGTTTGTTCGCTATATAGTGATTGCCTGCTATTTTGAGTGACAGGAGGAGGCGTATGTGGGTGGTAACAGGGGAAGGTGCTTGAAAACGGGGAGTGGAGATCTGAACGCAGGCGTGCTTAAAGGTCAAAACGGGCATTTTTAGGGTGTGCATAATTAAAACAGCAGCGTCATCGACCACGTCACTTGGTTATTTTATAGCCAGAACTGCTCGCAAGATTGCGCTAGGAAAAACCAGCCACAAGAATAGCGAGCAGTTAATACGCTGTTCGATGTACTCGATTAATCTATTAAATACCGGAAATGACGTATGGTGCGAGCGGCCAGGGGGTGTTTTTTTAAAAAAAACGACCGCATGTTTTGTTCGCTCATTCAGACATGGAGGCGCCAACAGACCACAAAGAGTGAACGGTTCATTGGAATAGCCACCCCCTTTTCCTGAACGACCGTCCGCAAATAGCGTCCGGCTCTGAATCAGGCCCAAAGTCCGATCCAACTCCAGCTCCAGTGTATACTCCAAGTCCGGTCTCTGGCTCCAGTCTGTGCTCCATGTCCAGTCACACTCCCACTTCAGTGTATACTCTAAGTCCAGTCCCACTCTGGTTCCAGTCTGTGCTCCAAGTCCTGTCCTACTCCAGCCCCTGTGTATACTTATAGTCTGGTTCTAATCCAGCTTCAGTGCCTGTTCTGTCTAGTCTCAGTATCTACTACAGTACAAACCCAGTGTTTACTTCATGAACCTTCTTAGAAATACTGTCCAGCTGCATATGTATAGTTATTATTACATCTATGAGGATTTATATATGACTACTCCAAACCTCTCGTATCACCTGTGAGCAGGTATCTGGCTCTCTCCCGGGCAATCCATATTTGATGAACCAGATCATTTTGCTGCTGCCTCAATGGATATCTTGTGAATCCAACACAGCTCTCGATTCATAGGTCAATATGTGATCCAGTTCCAAACTATCGCTGCAGAGCTTGAGTGCAATGATGAGGTTCTGAAAGCAGCCTTCTGGAAAGGCTTATCGGAAACACTTAAGGATCCTCCTGGATCCTTGCAGGAACTCATCTCTCTTAAGGCCCCCATACACTGTGCGATATGCATCTTGTGACGGACGATCCGATGTCCGACATATCGGGTGGTCCCCACACACGAGCGATTGGGTGGCCAACCGCCTGATATGCTGGCTCCCCCACCTGCATAGTGCTGCATGGGAACATACATCACGTCCCCAGATCAAGTGAACATGCAGTAAGATTTGGAGGAGCAATGTAATATCCCACGGGAGCACGCACTCCCCGATATTATACCCACACATGGTACGATATAGCAGCAATATCGATCCAATTCATCAGATTGGCTGCTATGTCGCACCATGTATGGGGGCCTTAAGTATCAAGACAGATCTATGCCTCCAAGATTGAGCTGCCAAAAAGTTAAAAGTGAATGTTTTAAGCTCTTATATCTAGTACTTCTAAGTCTTTTTCTCCCCGTGTGGATGAGACTATGCATGTTAATCGCTCATGTCTTTTTTCATAGGAATGCTTGAGGTGTCAGCGAGAAAAATTGTGTCTATATTGTGCCGGTCCAAATCAATTCATTGGATAATGTCCTGCATATCCGGGAAACTCCAGTCCCTGACCTGTTCTGGGGAAATAAGGTTGGGTATTTCAGCAAAATACTCCCTGAAGTCTGACTGCCTAATGAATGTGACTTTGACTACTCCTCAAGGGCCTAAATCCTTGGATGCCTTGGTGGATTCTGGAGCTGCCATGAGCTTCCAACATTATCATTAGTTCAAGAAAGGTCCATCTCTATCAAGGCTCTGTCTAAACCACTCTTCCATACAACAGTATATGGAAGTTGTATTCCAGAAGGTTTTGTTACTTATTCTACTATCCCTTTGTCTATGCAAATTGGAGCACTGCATCAGAACAAATATAACTTTTAGTGATTCCTAAAGCCACTCATCATCTAGTCCTTGGCCTTCCATGGCTACAACTCCATAACCCTCAGTTATATTGGCCTACAGCACAGCTCAAGTTTTTGGATGCCTCGTGTTTTCAGTCATGCCTGTCTTGTGTGATTCCTTTATGCCTAATCCATCTGGTGGGCCTTTAGTATTTCCAGTGTTTACTCCATGCACCTTCTTAGTAATACTGTCCTGCTGCATATGTATAATTATTATTACACCTATGAGGAGAAGTTATATACAACCATCTCTACTCCAAACCTTTGAGCAGGTATCTGCAAACCAGAATCCCCAGCCCTGACACTACTGTATCAATTATACTGCCTGCCTGCAGACCTCGAATAGCTGAAACTGAGCAAATGAGATACGCCAGGGGCTCGATAGCCAGTGCACATAATGGATGAGATAAAGAACACCTGATGCATGCCACCCCAAGCTTGAAAGAGGAGGAAATATAACCATTTACAGACAACTTTGGCAGCATGGGAGGAATACAAAAGAAGTAGTAATTCATTGACTGCATCTAGGGAAACCACCACAGCTTCTGGGGAATCCATATGGGACATCTGCATATGGTAGGAAAGATGTCTAAGATTTTGGGTAGTGGACTTACCTGGCATAAAACTGGTTGGATCAGAATGTATAATGGAGCTAATAGCATAATTCAGATGAATAGCTAGAAGCTAGAAGCTTGCCCAATATATTTATGTCTGTAGTAAGGAGAGAGGAAAGGTCTATAAGAATCTGGGTAAAGAAAGTCCTTCCAAGGTTTTGGGAGTGCTACAACCAAGGCCTCCAACATGGATGGGGGAAGACAACCTGCAGTAAGGAGAGCGTCAAATGTTTAAAGAAGACGAGGTATTAAAAAGCTTTTCAATTTCTGATATACTTCTATCAGGACACCATCAACTCCAGGAGATTTACAGTGTGGAAATGAGGAGATAGAAGCCTCCAGTTCCTCTTCGGTAAAAGGAGCATCTAAAAGCTGCCCCGTTTTATCATCCAAACAGGGAAAACAAACTGAGTCTAGATAAGCATGAATCTGGGAGGGAAAATATGATACCTTAGTAGCGTAAAAAAAGGCGTAATACTGCAAGAATACCGCCGCTATAGATGCAGCGGAAGAGTGGAACGTTCAAGAGGAGTCAAGGATACCAGAGATCCTCCTGGAAGCAGCATCCTCTTTTGCAAAAAAGGCTAAATAACCCCCCTTCCCAACATTAGCTTGTGAATACTGCTAGTGTTGGATAAATAACAATCTACGCTTAGGGGTATATTTACTAAAGTGTGAGTTTCTGCACATTAGTAATTATACCCTTTAGACTTATCAAACAAATGGTCTGATCACACCTGCTGGGCATGGAGCATATCCTACCAATCTGAGATCTCCCTGGTTCTAAGAAATTGGGCCTCAGTATCTCTATAAGCAGTTTCCAAATCAGTCTCTCATTTCCTATTATATAATTTAATAATAGCAATATGCTTAATAAGAGTCCCAGAGGAGAGAGACATGTGGCATTATCTGCAAAATAGGAGACCCAAGCCTCCAAATCAGAAACAGAACCCATAAGATCTAACCAAAATGGATTAAGCTTCCAAAAACAGGAACTCTCCAAAAGGGAAGAACCAATAGTAACAACGGATAGTTGTCACAGATACCCCTAGACAAATAGTCAATTGCAGAAACTCCGGGAACCAAAATAAGTGAAAGATAAATCATGTCAATATGTGAAAAAGTTGAAATAGTGGAGCACTAACAGGACAAGGCAAAGGCCAAGGGATAACAAACATGGTAAAAATCTAACCTTGCTTAATTCAGTATTTAATTTAGTGAAAGGTGAGATTGAGGGGGGTGGAGAAGACATGGTCTCTCTCCAGTGGACTTGTGATACATCCATTACATTGTAAAAATCACCCAAACATATAATAGGGGTAGAGGGAGAAAGTGGAATAAAGGCAGCAGCTTTGCTTAGAACCTCATTAGAACCTTACTAAAATATGATGGAGGGAGGGATATAGACTGCAAGTATATGCACAAACAGGGAGTTAATAAATGCTCTTAGGAAAGCATATCTACCCAATGGGTCACTTTAAACTGTCTCGAGATTAAAGTGACGCTAATGGTAGCAAAATGCACAACAGTATATCTCACAGTTAAATGGTATTTATTACAAATAAATATATAAAAGGTTTTTAAAATAAATAGTAAAATACATGGTACAAGAACCAATGATACATACACTTGTTCCTAATTTGTTGGTTGGACTGAAATGTTACTACTCACTAGGACAAAATAGCATATAGGTATGCTGGAATACATTCCATATATTAGGTCTCCCAATTCCACACCACTAGAGGAACAGTCCCATATTCAATAGTGGTTGTTATCCCAATATTAATGGGGGGTTGTGAATTCCTCACCAGTATGCGTTGTCTTGTTAGTGGAGTCCTTTATGATTGGCAGATGAAAAAAGTGTCCCAATTTTTGTAGTAGTGATGGTAAATTTAAAGTCCAATCCTGGTTCAAGCGTGATAGTAGGTTCTTGATAGGTCCTTGATAGGTTAATAATCCACAACTAACGCGTTTCGCTGCTATTCCAATGCAGCTTTATCAAAGGTGACTTTCTCTTTGACTTAACTGGGTTTAAATACCCTCCTAAATGAACCATTCTGTGTGCATCTGAAGTTAATTAGCCATCTAATTACATACATCTTGTCTATAAACATTTAAAAACAACAATATTTTGACTCAGAGGCAGACTTATCTAAAATCCATTTATTTCAACAAGCACTAAGTGCAAAAAAGAATTGTTTTAATAACATATATTCAATATATACGCGATCATGTGATCGCTTAATAACGCTCCTCATATATTTAAAGTAACTCACCAGTGGTCGCGACTGACGTCACTCCAACGGGCGGCTAAATTTAAAACATACATCCCCATAGCCCCTGTATACGGGCTTGGATTCAAGAGGGGATAGCGCATTTAGCGTTACTCCTTCCAGGTAGTTGTTTAGATGATTTCTGGATGATTGAAACGCATACGTCAGCGTTTCATCTCCACCCAGTGTTACTCCTTCCGGGTAAGTATTCAATTAACATCCGGCTGGTTGAGACACATACGTCAGCGTATCATCTCCACGACTGACGTTACTCCACCGAATGGCTAAATCTATGACACACCTCTTCATAGATCCTAAGCCCTATTATATGGGCTTGAATACGGAAGAAGATAACGTATTAAGCGTCACTCCTTCTGGGTTATCAACAATTATTCAATTAATTGGAATGCATACATCAGTGTTTCATTTTCTCTATGCGCAAGAAGAGGTGGGCGTATTTTACTGTCATAGCAACCAGCCCTAAACAATAAATAAATCGGAGAGGCAAACATTCTTTCTTTCTCCAAATACTTATTATAACATGTTTTATTTTAAAGGGAAAAAAAGGGATAAATATCTATGTTGGTATAATATCTATAAGGAGCAATAAAATGAATAATAATATATTTAATTTATCAGCAAAAAAATTTACTGAAAATGAATTGCAAACCATAAGTAAAGGTCTCAAATTCTCACCATCTACTGCTCCTAATATTTTTAATTTGTTTGTTGAGCTTAACAGATATGTGAGGACGTTATGTAGAAAAAAGTATTTTGCCAAACAGACCCTCTATAAAAATAAGGAAGAAGCCACTCCAATTATATTGGATGAGGGAGATACAAAGGCATTAAATACCCTAAAAGAACTTTGGGAGGAGAGTAATGACAATATCTCCAAGAATTCTCAGCCTATTTTTGATATAAATAAAAAAAGTTTCAAATTAAAGTCAGATTTTTATCCAATCAAGTCTAAGGGCTCGAGTATTGAAAGCTTCTGTAAAATGACCTTGGAAGACTTCAAATTCATGTGTTCAAACAAAAAAGGAAATGTCTTAAAGAAAGATAACCTTAATAAATGGGAGAGAAAAGCCATCCACAAACTTATGAAAGATAATTCTATAATAATTAAGGAGGCTGACAAGGGAGGGGTCTTGTAATTCAAGATAGGATTTCTCAGCTGCCTGTTGGCTTCTGAGATGTAATCACTCCTGAGTTCTACAGAATATTACAAAAAAAAACAACATTAATTTTTAATGCAGAACTTCATAACCTCTTGGATCAAGCCTTAAATGATGGGGTTATCTCGAAAGAAGAGTTCTGTTTTTTGTATTCATCCCACCCCACAGTTCCTATTTACTACCATCTACCAAAAATACACAAATCCCTCACATCACCCCCGGGTAGACCAATTATTTCTGGTATTAATTCTATTACTTCTAACCTTTCCTTTTATGTAGATTCCTTTTTAAAGCCTCGTGTCTCCCAATTGAGGTCCCACATCAAAGATACCACTCATTTTCTCAACCAAATTAAAGATATAGTTTGGAAGGAATCTTACGCCTTCTTAACTCTAGATGTGCAAAGCCTGTACACCAATGTTCCTCATGGGTTAGGTGTGCAGGCTATTGCCAATAAATTACATAGAAATGGGGACCTCGATGGGAGACACTGTTCATTTATTTTAGATTCTATAGATTTCATTCTAAAACACAATTATTTTCTATTTCTAGACACATTCTTCTTACAGGTGATGGGAAAGGCCATGGGAACCAGGTTCGCACCCAGTTATGCCAACCTCTACATGGGTGAGGTCGAAGACCAGCTTGTGTGGGGGAGCGACTTTGGCGCCCACCTGGTTCTCTATGGCCGTTATATAGACAATCTATTTATTATTTGGGATGGGGATCACAAATCTGCTCACTCTTTTGTCACTCATTTGAATTCCAATTCTTTCAATTTAACCTTTACGCATTCATTTGATGTTTCAAAAATTTATTTTTTGGATATAACATTAGAAATAAAGGATAACAAAATATGTACCTGTAATCATTTTAAGGAGGTGGGAAGTAATGCCTACCTCCATTATAATAGTGCACATTATCCCCCTTGGAAAAAGAATATTCCAAGGGGTCAGATGCTACGCCTTAAGAGAAATTGTTCTGACAGAAACTTTTGACAGACAAATCCGACCTATGATAGAGTCCTTTTTGGAACGTGGATATCCAGAACCATTAATTAGAAAAGCATATGAATAGGTACGAGATATAAATAGGGAGGATCTTCTAACCCAAAATAAAATAAAGAAAAAAGAAGACTTTATTGGGGATTTTGCATTTATCTCTACATACAATAATCAGTGTGCAGAAATTAAGAGGATTGTCCAAAATAACTATAATATTTTGAAACAAGATAATATACTAGGAAATCTGTTACCACAGAAACCGCGCTTCATTTTTCGGAAGAATAGGTCTTTTAAAAATATGTTGGCACCAAGCCATTTGAAACCTATAAAAGCAGACTGTTTAACAAAAGAACTAAAAGGATTCTATAAGTGTGGAAAGAGTAGATGCATCACTTGTAATTTTGTTCTAAATCGAACCCTTACAGTCAATCTAGAAAGGGAGAAACCCTATGTTATTAAAAATTTCATTAATTGTGATACATCTTATGTTATATATATGCTAATTTGCGGATGCAACTTAAAATATATAGGTAGGACCACACGTCCACTCAAAACACGCTTTTTAGAACATCGTAGAAATATACTGAATGGAGTACAAACCCATAGTGTATCAAAACACTATAGTGAAAATCATAAAGGGGATCCTAAATGTTTAAAACTGATAGGATTGGAATCCATTCAAGTAACTGAACGTGGGGGAGACCAATATAGGAGACTATGTAGACAAGAAGTCTTTTGGATGTATAAAATTAATTCTATCTTTCCGGAAGGTTTAAATGAGACAGTTGAATTAAATATTGTAATATGATTTGTAAAAGAATATAAGAAAAAATACCCTTATGAGCAACATATGCATGGTTTATATGCATGTAATAAATTTATGTCTTATACTTTTTTTTTTTTGTTTAATATGAATTGTTAGATTTAGCATGATAGTAATGGCTATCAAATACTTAGGAGTTTTGGATCATTTTAGTTATCTAATAGACATGTATGGACCCTAGTGTTCTTGGTGCTTTGTTGCTAAGATCAGTCTTAATAGGGATATTTAATAATATCTTTGACTTATACCAACGTAGATATTTATCCCTTTTTTTTCCCTTTAAAATAAAACACATGTTATAATAAGTATTTGGAGAAAGAAAGAATGTTTGCCTCTCCGATTTATTTATTGTTTAGGGCTGGTTGCTATGACAGTAAAATACGCCCACCTCTTCTTGCGCATAGAGAAAATGAAACACTGATGTATGCATTCCAATTAATTGAATAATTGTTGTAACAATATTGGATCAGAACCTCTATACACACCTTCCTATACCTTCTAAGGTTGACGCTAGTTTGTGTACGCAGTCACACCATAAATAAAGACTTAGACATAGAACCTGTGGTTCCAAAGCACAAGTGATATTCAGGTAAAAGTTCAGATAGTTACACGCAATTGATCAAGACACAATTTAGGCTCAAAAGTAAATCATACAGATCACAAGTACAGTATACGTACGCAGGCGCTTCTGGACCCAGAGATAGGCTTTAGCAAGAGACCCCTCGTCATTCAGCATTCAGCACGAAGACTCCCAAATAGTGTCCGTGCACCCATACTTATACCCCCCCAGTATAAACAAGAGAAAAGGTATGTCTGTTGCTGATGTCATTGGTTCTCAGAGGTGAAGCGTCTGTTACAGTGCATCTAACAGGCTGGTTCAAACAGACTTTCCCTGCCTCTAACAGCTAGGGGTCTTCCTCCTCACGCCTTCGTCAGCATCCTAACAGTTGAATCTAAAATATACATTTTGGTTGCTTGTAGGTTCTGCGGTCCATAACTCGAGGATGCATGATGCGATCTCCTCACCGATAGCACCGGGAAACTGTGGAAAGAGTACGCATCAGAACAACTCCAAGAATGACGTGTTTATCTTGTATAATTCCTTAGTTAACAAATATCTTTATTTCTTAGCCTTTAAACTAACTGAACCTTCTTGAATCATACACTTTAAAGCTTATTGAACCTTATGTATGAATATGAAATGTGTGGGTATTCGGGGTTTGGTATAAAGACATATTTAATGTGTGTATGATGATGAATGCATTTGTCTCTAACTGAGTGAACATTTTAGCAGTGTGGCATGCTGGGTTAGATAGTTCTACATGTCCTGTCAGCAGCCCCCCCCACCTTTCCTGTGTTCAAAGGGAAAATACCTCTGTCGGTCTCTTGTGTGAAAATGCAAACTACAAGAGACAGACCTAAGTGACACTCCAGCCTTTGAAATCATGTCATTGCAGGAAGCTTGCTTATTTATTCTAGCCAGACCACCCATAGTGAGCAAACACTATGCAGGAGACTTATCTACACAAGCCAGCTGTCGCCTGGCCACTTGCTTATCAATACTATAAAGCCATTTCTGGAATATATCCTTTATAATACGTAAAGTAATGAAATAGGCTTTTAGTGAATCATCGTAACATATGATAATGGTCACAGATGCATTCGCATGATGCTAATGGTATTATCAGCACTTGTACTAAAATGTGAGTTTATCTAAAATGGCGCTTAGGCAGCCATTTCGCAAAATGGCGTCTTGCGGCCAGTCGCAAGATGGTGTCGCTGCGATTCAATTTTAAACTGAACTTGTCTCAGCCAATTATTCAGCTTCGACAGTCCAAACTTTGATAGCAAACAACATGCTATCACAATCTGCTATTAAAATTTAATTTAGGCTTACATTTACATATTATTTAGTGTTATTATGGGATGGCACGAGGTGGTTTTTACTCCATCAATAATGTGTCTCTGAGTGGGGACATAAAACTACTATTATACGCACACCGCGGATCTTGGAAGATCATGTGAAAGGTGTGGGGATGCACCAGTCTTATAACAGCAGTCTTGAAGGGGAATTGAGACTTTACATTGTCTGAGGTGTTCTATAAATAACATTTCAATAATATCTTCTATGCATGTCTAAATATTATACATTTAAATGATGGTACTTCCAAGCTCAGGGTTGTAATGCAGTTCTGTATCTACCTCGGTATACATATTATTATTTCTGACCACCATCATAGTTTCATTCTTTTGTTTTACTCTTTTTTTACATTTTCCACACTTCAACACAATAGGAACACACCTGACGCATATGCCAATTACTATGATGACAATCAGTATAAGGATCAAGAATTTGCCTATGCTGGCGATCACTTCCTGGACCCATTCCCCTAGACCTGAGAACCATTTCACTGGGTTCAGCCATGACACCCATCCTTCTATCTTTTCCCACTTTAGCTGTAGAATCTCATCCATCTTCTGGTTTATCACCTCCTTAGGGTCGCTGGTATCATTGGTGACAAAAGTGCAACATTTTACTCCAAATTGGGTGGCTAACGTTACGCAATACCCTCCAGTAACAGCAGTTAAATAATTCAACACTAGCCTGTGTTGCACTCGTTCTTTCTTGTACGCTTGCAATTCTCTCCCTGTGTACCTGAATGTGTCATCGTACATCTCGGTGATATTATCTATTAATTTAGCAAGTTCCTGGATATATCTAAAATTTAATGTACCCCGAGCGATCCTGGTGGGGTCCAATGCGACCAGAACTTGAAAGCCAGTTGTCTCACTAATTAACTGAGTGGCTTTATGCATATCACCAGGTATCATATTTCTCTGTGTTCATATTGTGTGTGAAGATATGGTGACGGTGTTTTTTATGTATTCCCAACATTTCAACATGTGTGAGGGTCATAACTTCTGGAAGTATTTTTCCCAAATAACGTAACAATTACAATACTAAAATTGGTCAGAAACTCCCCTGATTGGCATTGCACTTCTCCTCCTGACTCCACTCCATCAGCTCCGCCATCAGCTCACATCTCCTTTATCAGTCCACCATCACAGACACTGAGTATCCCCAAACAGATCATCATGACAAAAAAACTCTGGAAAGAAAAAGAACTAGGATGACCACAGCAGACCACTCTATTGATGGAAGCACTGATCTACACATTTCTTTAGCTCAGATATCTCACCGTCACCTTTTTAATCCTTCCGGCACAAGCTCGCAATCGACAGGTCCACTTTATCGGCCTTGTCTCTGCGTTGTATCTCCACCGGTTGGTTAACCTCCCTATAGTGAGTGGAATGGACCCACGTATCTTCCTCGGCCACCCTTTGAGGATATTGTATCGCCAGATACGGACCTTTCCACCGATATTGTATCGTCAGATACGGACCTTTCCACCGATCAGTCAAATAACCTGAGCTAAGAAAAATTGGGATCATAACAAATTCTCAAGATTTGACATCATGACAGGTTGCATTAGACATGTGAGTTAATAACACTTTCAATTTCGGTTATTCTCATTCATCTTCATGAGACCCTGCACAGTAACTTCATTATCAATTTTTCACATGTTACATGTTTCACTGTTTGGACAGTATCTCAAAGGGGGGGCAAATAAAGGAAAAGACAGTCTGGGATAATCTCAGTGTTGTTATCCATCATCTTACACATGTTCTTGGAGACGTCACCTGTAAAATAAGTCCCCCTATCATTTTTAATAATTCTAGGGATATAGTATCTGCATACAGGTTCCTGCAATTAAATTTTGTTATTAATAGCTACTGCTCTAAATAATGCCTATGCCACTGGGTTGGATAATATTCCGAGTAGTTGACCTTAGCCTGGCATGGCTGCCGTTTATCCTTAGCAACCTTGTGTCCTGTGAGTGGGAGACAAAGCACAACAGTTTAATATCATTTAAACATGACCTAAAATACAACAATAAATCATCCACATTTTACATTAGAACAGATCCATTGATAGGTTGAAAAGATTATAAACAGTCATATAAAGCCTGGGAGAAGATACTGGGGTTACCTATGAACCCATGGGAAACTCGTGTTCCTGTGTGGTGTTCTTCACTTTGCAGTACTTACTTATGTGTCCCACTTGGTGACAGTTAAAACATAATTTTGAACGGGGTGGATGAAAAGATTGATGTGGGATTTGAGCAAGAGGGAAAGGTGGTGGGTATGGGTAAGGATAGGGAGGGTAAGGATATTGTGGGGGATATGAGTATGGGACCTGTGGTTGTGTATGATATGTGGGGTAAGGATGTGTTTGCTGTGGTGT
Source organism: Taudactylus pleione (assembly GCA_031769625.1). Taxonomy (NCBI): domain Eukaryota; kingdom Metazoa; phylum Chordata; class Amphibia; order Anura; family Myobatrachidae; genus Taudactylus; species Taudactylus pleione. Next base: position 4,225,604 of record JAUIMM010000265.1, read on the forward strand.
TGGATTCGTGAGGACGTGTAAGTGTTCAGGTGCAGGTGTGCGTGTGGGTGCAGGTGTGTCGGTTGGCTGTGATGTTATTGTCATTCCTTCCAGAGCTTGTATACTGACAGCCATTAGTTTCTCGCTCTGGGCTTCTCTCTTTTTGGAGAAGTTTTTATCATGTTCTATGGCAGACTCTATGAGGTTATCTATTGTAAGTCCCCTCCAGCCAGGTTGTGAGGTCTGAACCCGAATCTTTAAATCGTCTTTCAGACCGTCCATGAGTACCGTGACTATCATTCCCCTGTGGTGAGTGCTATCTTTAATATCTTCTATCTCAGTGTACTGGGTGATAGCCTGCAGAGCCCGGTCACAATGGTCTTCTGCAGTTTCACTCTCCTTTTGCTTGATTGTGAAGATTTTGATCCAGTTAACTACTACTGGAAAATATATACCCAATTGAGTCACAATGCGGGAAATGTTACCTTGGTTTAATTGGTCTGTTAAGGGAACGTCGCCATCCAATACACAGTCCGTGATAAATTTGGTCACGTCGGTATTGCGGGGCAGACAGGCCCTTAACACCACACGCCAATCTTTATTAGTGGGCTCATGAGAACTACCCAAATTTCTCAAAAATCTTTGACATTTGGCTAATTCTTTTTTTGGATCAGGGAAATCATTTATGATGGAATTTAGGGCCTGATTCAGACCCACTCGCGAGCGGCTGTCCGCTTGCAAGTGGGTCGATGGTCTGCACTGAGCATGCGCACGACGGAGGGAGCTCTGTCGTGCGCATGCGCCAGACGCGACGAGCGAAGGACTTTCCTTCGCTCGTTGTGTCTGATCAAAGGGGGCGTGCTGTCGATGTTGATTGACAGCACGCCCCCTTTGGTGGGCGTGCCGGGGGCACGCCTCCCTGACGGGGGCGTTCCCAAGGGAACGCCTCCCGTCAGAAGCCGGCCCACTGACATCACTAGTGATGTCAGTGGGAGTGATTTTGGCTCTGATAGAGCCAAAATCACTCCGGGCCTTGCGGTTGAAAACCTCAACCGCAGGCTCCGGCTCGCAGTTTCGATGGTCGCGATGGTCATGACCATCGCGGCCATCAAACTGCACGCTCGTATAGGCTGTGGGTGGTGACCCACAGCTATACGAGCGTCCAGGAGGACGCTCCATAGTTATGGAGGATGGCCCTCATTCAGAGCGTGCGCTCTGCTCAGAGCGTACGGCTCTGAATGAGGGCCTTAGTTCTGCCCTTGTCCATGGACAATGCATTACTACTTCCCTCGTGGACACTACACCGTTTGCATCCACATTTCCATTCGGAACAGTTATTGTCCGAATGGGATGCAGACCGGAAGCGTTGCTACCTCTGACCTGGTTACCTGGCTGGGCGTTTAATCTGCTGCTGCTACGTATGGTATTAACAACTTCCTCAATGGGTGCAGAGTGTATTAACACTTCCCTTGCTGTTACCGATGGAGATGGCGGTACCACCCGTGATTGTGGTGATGCAGTATCTATCATTTGCACAGCATGAGAAATGGCAGACATTACAATAGGCTCATCATCCGTATCATGAACATTTTCTTTATAGTTGCTTAAGAGAGGATACAAGTTGCTTGTTACATTTTTATGCTTTTTTTTTTTAACTGCACTTGCACCTCCATCCACATAAGGTGGGGGAGGTGAGCATGAACTGCTGGCAATACTCTCCACGACGCTACCTTGCCGCACGTGCGCACCAATTTGCGGCTCGCCCGTATTGCAACTCAACGTCGCGGATGTATTTTCTGGCAATGCGCTCGCAACGCTGGTTTGCGTCGTTTGCACATTTTTAAGCCAAGCATACCCTTCATGCTGCCATAGTTTTAAACATTCAAAATACTTAATCTTTTTCTCTCGGGATCGCACCATACTGATGTGATCCCGGACATTGTCTAACACATTTTTATCAAAACTACCAATTCTGGGAAACGGTCTAACACTCTTTGTCGTCATATTAAACCATAAATCACAATACCTTATTGCATAAGTGTACTTGGTATGCATAATACGACGGGCTGATCCAATCAGAGCCTCCATTAGCAGCACATCATTGCCTAACATTTCTACTGTTTGCGTGGCTCCCATTCTGAGACAACTCCTACGCTTTTCAATAAAAATTTAAACTGGTGAAAGACAATCAAGGTACTTTCACTTACCTACGGATGAAATTTCTAGATGTGCCCGCTCACCTACGGATGAAATTCTAGATGCTCCCTGCTCACCTATTATCTCTCAGCTCACAATCACACCTAGTGCGGCTCTACTACAATGCTCAAATATTATTGAACACTGCAGTCACACTGAGAGCCGGTCCCTAACAAAAATAACAAACCATACACCTGCTCTGTGTACTGAACGGTAAGCTGCTTACCGAGCGGCTAGCACTTAGCCCTTAAAGGTCATACGGTACCTTTAACTGTAGGGAACAAGTTACCCCTACCAACAAAACACTCACTGTTACACACTTTTTCCTGCGCAGAAAAATACACGTTAACCCTGATATTGGTAATATTTAAAAAAAAAAAAATGTAAACCTCAACAGCTTTGTTCAAACATGTGGCAGCACAACCGGAAGTACGTATACGCTATTGTGCGACCAGCCACATACACAATAATGCGACCACCCCACAACCGTATAATGGCTTTTAACTGCGTACGCAAAAGTGCGTCTTTCTATGCGCAAACCTGCGACTTAGCCGCATACTCAGTACTGCGACACCCCTTTAAACATAAGGTTCTATCAACAGAGGAAAACAAACTTTTTCCTGTCTTGTCCCTGGATTCTAGTCAGCTTCCTTGATTCACACGGAGATGGATAGCGATTTTTCAGCACAAAGCGGTTGCAGGCAAACCCTGCATGTGGCCACTCCACCCTTTGCTGAAATATCAATGACCGTATGTACCATGTGAGCAGGTAAGTGACTTCACTCGATGAGCCCCAACTAACAATATTGGATCAGAACCTCTATACACACCTTCCTATACCTTCTAAGGTTGACGCTAGTTTGCGGACGCAGTCACACCATAAATAAAGACTTAGACATAGAACCTGTGGTTCCAAAGCACAAGTGATATTCAGGTAAAAGTTCAGACAGTTACACGCAATTGATCAAGACACAATTTAGGCGCAAAAGTAAATCATACAGACCACAAGTACAGTATACGTACGCAGGCGCTTCTGGACCCAGAGATAGGCTTCAGCAAGAGACCCCTCGTCATTCAGCATTCAGCACGAAGACTCCCAAATAGTGTCCGTGCACCCATACTTATACCCCCCCAGTATAAACATAGACAAAAGGTATGTCTGTTGCTGATGTCATTGGTCAGAGGTGAAGCGTCTGTTACAGTGCATCTAACAGGCTGGTTCAAACAGACTTTCCCTGCCTCTGACAGCTAGGGGTCTTCCTCCTCACGCCTTCGTCAGCATCCTAACAGTTGAATCTAAAATATACATTTTGGTTGCTTGTAGGTTCTGCGGTCCATAACTCGAGGATGCATGATGCGAATCTCCTCACCGATAGCACCGGGAAACTGTGGAAAGAGTACGCATCAGAACAACTCCAAGAATGACGTGTTTATCTTGTATAATTCCTTAGTTAACCAATATCTTTATTTCTTAGCATTTAAACTAACTGAACCTTCTTGAATCATACACTTTAAAGCTTATTGAACCTTATGTATGAATATGAAATGTGTGGGTATTTGGGGTTTGGTATAAAGACATATTTAATGTGTGTATGAAGATGAATGCATTTGTCTCTAACTGAGTGAACATTTTAGCAGTGTGGCATGCTGGGTTAGATAGTTCTACATGTCCTGTCAGCAGCCCCCCCCACCTTTCCTGTGTTCAAAGGGAAAATACCTCTGTCGGTCTCTTGTGTGAAAATGCAAACTACAAGAGACAGACCTAAGTGACACTCCAGCCTTTGAAATCATGTCATTGCAGGAAGCTTGCTTATTTATTCTAGCCAGACCACCCATAGTGAGCAAACACTATGCAGGAGACTTATCTACACAAGCCAGCTGTCGCCTGGCCACTTGCTTATCAATACTATAAAGCCATTTCTGGAATATATCCTTTATAATACGTAATGTAATGAAATAGGCTTTTAGTGAATCATCGTAACATATGATAATGGTCACAGATGCATTCGCATGATGCTAATGGTATTATCGGCACATGTACTAAAATGTGAGTTTATCTAAAATGGCGCTTAGGCAGCCATTTCGCAAAATGGCGTCTTGCGGCCAGTCGCAAGATGGTGTCGCTGCGATTCAATTTTAAACAGGACTTGTCTCAGCCAATTATTCAGCTTCAACAGTTGATAACCCGGAAGGAGTGACGCTTAATATGTTATCTCCTTCCATATTCAAGCCCATATAATAGGGCTTAGGATCTATGAAGAGGTGTGCCATAGATTTAGCCATTCGGTGGAGTAACATCAGTCATGGAGATGATATGCTGACGTATGCGTCTCAACCAGCCGGATGTTAATTGAATACTTACCCGGAAGGAGTAACACTGGGTGGAGATGAAACGCTGACGTATGCGTTTCAATCATCCAGAAATCATCTAAACAACTACCTGGAAGAAGTAACGCTAAATGCGCTATCCCCTCTTGAATCCAAGCCCATATACAGGGGCTATGGAGATGTATGTTTTAAATTTAGCCGCCCGTTGGAGTGACGTCAGTCGTGACCACAGGTGAGTTACTTTAAATATATGAGGAGTGTTATTAAGCGATCACATGATTGCGTATATATTGAATATATGTTATTAAAACAATTATTTTTTGCACTTAGTGCTTGTTGAAATAAATGGATTTTAGATAAGTCTGCCTCTGAGTCAAAAAATTGTTGTTTTTAAATGTTTATAGACAAGATGTATGCAATTAGATGGCTAATTAACATCAGATGCACACAGAATGGTTCATTTAGGAGGGTATTTAAACCCAGTTAAGTCAGAGAGAAAGTCACCTTTGATAAAGCTGCATTGGAATAGCAGTGAAACACGTTAGTTGTGGATTATTAACCTATCAAGGACCTATCAAGAACCTACTATCATGCTTGAACCAGGATTGGACTTTAAATTTACCATCACTACTCCAAAAATTGGGACACTTTTTTCATCTGCCAATCATAAAGGACTGCACCAACAAGACAACGCATACTGGTGAGGAATTCACAACCCCCCATTAATATTGGGATAACAACCACTATTGAAAACGGGACTGTTCCTCCAGCGGTGTGGAATTGGGAGACCTAATATATGGAATGTATTCCAGCATACCTATATGCTATTTTGTCCTAGTGAGTAGTAACATTTCAGTCCAACCAACAAATTAGGAACAAGTGTATGTATCATTGGTTCTTGTACCATGTATTTTACTATTTATTTTTAAAACCTTTTATATATTTATTTGTAATAAATACCATTTAACTGTGAGATATATTGTTGTGCATTTTGCTACCATTAGCGCTGCTTGTTTTTTCTTTTTGATATCTATCTGTATGTGGAGTTGACTCCTCCCATTTAACAGCAGCTGCTTTTTAGAACAACATCCCTGAACAGCTCCCGAATACAACTTATTGGTAAACTGCTATCGAGATTAAAGTGAAGATGCTTGTGAACAAGGATAGAGACACCTCTGAGAGAAAGTAGAATGGTACATCCATCCTACCCATGGCTTTTTCAAAGCCATTATACGGCTAACAAATAGGCGAGTCTCCTGGAGACAAGCAATATCTACATTCAATTTCTTGACCTGTGACAAACAAAGGCTCTTTTGACTTATCACTAAGGCCACGAACATTCCAGATGAGCAAACGAGGCCTGCAGAATTAACCCCTAATATCATATATTAGCAAATCACATATAGGATACAAGGGATAGAAAAGAGTAGAATAAACAAAAATTTAAACCTTAAAAGTTTTTACCTGTATGCGCCAGTATTACATAGGCTGGAATAAAAATCTCAATATCAGCAAAATAAAAAGAACGACAACATACTGCAGTGGACTAGGCAATAACAATAACAAATATAAACTAATCGACACCCAAATCCCACCCTGCATACCCTACACAACCTAAGGTATAACTTTCCTACACATTAGTAAGAAATAAAAAACTAATCTAAACCACATCAGATGAGAAAAAAGGATTGCTAGCTTCTCCAGTGCCGCAACACTACCACACCACCTAAAGACACCAGCAATAACAAAAAACAAATAGAAACTTTCACAAAAAAGGCAAAGAAACTAAGCTATTACTAGCAAGGCCCACCAAACTTGATCCTAATGGAGTGGCAGCCCCATATGTTTAGATAATAATCAATCTCCCACCCAATTGCCCTCTCACCTAAAGCAGAAAATTGGAAACTATAACATAGCAGAATAAATGCATCCAAACATAGAGTGTCATATAATTAAATAAGTAAGAAAAGTGTGAGAAAAAAAACAACTGAGACGTGAGAAAACAGCAAGAGACTCATGAATTTCCTAGACGGGAACCAGGAAAAAATTAAAATAAGTCCAACATAAGTTATCATTGATAAGGCCGTGGACATCCAGCCAGTCAAGCCTTAGCTTCATTGAAGAAATGAGTAGTGCCATCAGCTACCACACAAAGATGTGATGGGAAAATCATGGAATACTGTAACTGCTGATCAGAAAGCTCGCGTTTAACTGGAAGAAATTGAGAGTGGCTCTTTTGCACCCCCACAGCAAAATCTGGATAGACCGACACAGAGTGTCTGTCCAACTTGAGGGGACTATAGAGTCATTCCAAGCATAGGACAGCATCACAATCCCTGTAGTGAAGCATATAGGCAATAAATGTCCTTGGTGGGGCACCGGGAAGAGGGGGCCCAGCAGGCATGTGATGGGCTCTTTCCACAGATAATTGTGGAAAAGGCATCCCTGCCAAAAAGCTTCACAAGCCACTCTTCAAGGAAGACCTGAGGAGTGGATCTCTCAGCCCATTCCAGAAGGCCCACAAAGTACAAATTATTCCTTTGCAGGTGACCCTCCAGGTCAGAGAGCTTAGAAAGACAAGCAGCCACCTTGGCAGAGAGTGTAAAATGTCAGGGAGAAGCAGTATACGCTTCTGAAAAGAAGAAATGGAGCCCAGCAGCCGGTCCACCAAGAGAGAGGAAAGCAGGATGCCACAGCCAGATAACTCCAGATGAAGAGCAGAGCACTTCACTACTGCAGCCGAGCTGGGATGCAGAGCCGGATTAAGGGAGGCACAGGGGGTAATTTATGCTGGGCCCCCTTTCTCAGATACTCTCCCAATACTTTAAACCGCTGCAGTGTAGCATAGGACTGCACTAGGACTGGCAGCTGTAGAGCAGGAGGGAGGTGGAGTCCCAGCTGGGTGCGGGGCTAAACGGCACTGTACATTCACTGTCTGCTGCTTGGAAGAGAGCAGGGAAGGAGACCTGACTATCTAGCAGCCAGCTAATATGGTAAGATTGACTCAGGGAGGGGGCACTCTATGTATGTACTGTATGTATGTACTGTATGTGACTATATATGTGTATCTTTGTGTAACTACTGTATGTCTGCATGGGTGTGTGACTATGTATGTGTATATGTGTGGCTATGTATGTACAGTATGTGTGCAACTATATACTGTATGTGTATATATGCATCTGTATTGTGTATAGTTCTGTATGTTTGTGACTGTGTTTTTGTGTGTGATTTTATGTATGTGTGATTGTATTATGTGTATTGTGTGACTGTATGTATGTATATATGTGTGTGACTGTATGTGTATAACAGTATGTATGTGTATTAGTGTGACTATGTATGTGTATGTGAGGCTGTATGTCTGCATGCATGTGACTATATATATATATATGTGTGAGACTGTATGTGTATGACTATTATTATTATCATTTATATAGCGCCACAAGTGTTCCGCAGCACCTTACAAAGTACATCATTAAAAAATTGACTAACAGTAAAATACAAATACAATGGAGAACAACGACAGGTATAATATACAGTGCATCTGGAAAGTATTCAGTACGCTTCACTTTTTCCACATTTTGTTATGTTACAGCCTTTTTCCAAAATGGAATAAATTCATTTTTGTCCTCAAATTTCTACACACAAAGGACCTCATTCAGAGTCGGTCATTGCGGCCGCACGGTCGTACGCCACCGATGTTCGCTAAACTGCGCATGCGTAAAATTCACAGAAATTGCTCTCTCCTTCAACTTGGCCAGGTCGTTAGTTTGAGTGACAGGATGACGCATTTGTGGGTGGTAACAGGGGAAGGTGCTTGTGAACGGGGGAGTGGAGATCCGAACGCAGGCGTGCCTGACTATGCAAACGGTGTTTTATGGGAGTGCATAATTAACTAAGTAGTGTCATGGCACATGTGACATGGGAGGTTTTTACACTGACTTTATCGTAGTGCTTAAGAGAGGGTATGGTCAACCTTAAGGTCTATGAACAGCTCTGATGGTTCCCGATGGTCTCGATTAATCCTTATATGCCGGGAGATGACGTGTAATGGGAACGAGAAGGGGGTGTATTTTTAGTCTTACGGCCGCATCCTCCCCTTGCTCGTCCTGCTAACGATCCTATCTTAACGACGCAACTTGCGAGTGCTTCATTTGCATATCTGGCCCCTTTTACCTTACGACCGTGCGGCCGCAACGACCGACTCTGAATGAGGTCCAATATCCCATAATGACAACATGTAAAAAGTTTTTTGAGATTTTTGCAAATTTAATAAAAAAAGAAACACTAAGAAATCACATGTACATAAGTATTCATGGCCTTTGCCATGAAGCTCAAAACTGAGCTTAGGTGCATCCTGTTTCCACTGATCATCCTTGAGATGTTCCTACAGCTTATTCGGAGTCCACCTGTGGTAAATTCAGTTGATTTGGACATGATTTTGAAAGGGATACACCTGTCAATATATGGTCCCACACCTGACAGTGCATGTCAGAGCACAAACCAAGCATGAAGTCCAAGGAATTGTATGTAGACCTCTGAGACAGGATTGTCTCGAGGCACAAATCTGGGGAAGGGAACAGAAAAATATCTGCTACTTTGAAGGTCCCAATGAGCACAGTGGCCTCCATTATCCGTAAATGGAAGAAGTTTGGAACCACCAGGACTCTTCCTAGAGTTGGCCGGCCATCTAAACTGATCGATCGGGGTAGAAGGGCCCTAGTCAGGGAGGTGACCAAGAACCTGATAGTCACTCTGTCAGAGCTACAGCATTCCTCTGTGGAGAGAGAACATTCCAGAAGGACAACTATCTCTGCAGCAATCCACCAATTTGGCCTGTATGGTAGAGTGGCCAGATGGAAGCCACTCATTAGTAAAAAGCACATGGCAGACCACATGGAGTTTGCCAAAATGCACTGAAGGACTCTCAGACCATGATGAGACAAAGATTGAACTCTTTGGCGTGAATGCCAGGCATTATGTTTGGAGGAAACCAGAAACCGCTCATCACCAGGCCAATGCCATCCCTACAGTGAAGCATGGTGGTGGCAGCATCATGCTGTGGGGATGCTTTTCAGCGGCAGGAACTGGGAGACTAGTCAGGATAGAGTGAAAGATGAATGCAGCAATGTACAGAGACATCCTGGATGAAAACCTGCTCCATAGCGCTCTTGACCTCAGACTGGGGTGACGGTACATCCTCCAGCAGCACAACTACCCTAAGCACACAGCTAAGATATCAAAGGAGTGGCTTCAGGACAACTCTGTGAATGTCCTTGAGTGGCCCACCCAGAGCCCAGACTTGAATCCGATTGAACATCTCTGGAAAGATCTGAAAATGGATGGACACTGACGCTTCCCATCCAACCTGATGGAGCTTGAGAGGTGCTGCAAAGAGGAATGGGCAAAACTGCACAAAGATAGGTGTGCCAAGCTTGTGGCATCATATACAAAAATACTTGAGGCTGTAATTGCTGCCAAAGGTGGATCAACAAAGTATTGAGCAAAGGTTGTGAATACTTATGTACATGTGATTTCTTATTTATTTTTTATAAAATTTGCAAAAGTCGCAAAAAAACCTTTTACACATTGTCATTATGGTGTATTGTGTGCAGAATTTTGAGGACAAAAATGAATTTATTCCATTTTGGAATAAGGCTATAACATAACAAAATGTGGAAAAAGAGAAGCATAAGTGAATACTTTCCAGATGCACTGTACATGCTACATTGGTGACCATAATACCCAAACAAATAAGCAACAGAGCATAAGCAACCAAGTATTTGGTGCCCTAGTGGGGAGTAAGAAGTAGATGAAAATAAAGGAGAAGCACAAGAGAGTAGAGGGCTCGCAAGAGCTTACATTCTAAAGGGGAGGTGCAGACAAACAGTCATGACACAGATGGGGTAGACAGGGAGTAGGGAGCATGGAGTAGCGGGTTAGGATGAGAGCTGTAAGGCTTTAATGATGTAGTGGGTCTTGAGAGCCCGTTTGAAGGATTGTAGAGAGGTGGAGAATCTGATGGGGAGAGGGAGAGAGTTCCAATGGTGGGGAGCAGCAAGGGCAAAATCTACAAGGTGGGAGGAAGTAATCAGTTGGCATGAGAGGTGGCGAGCATTTGTTGAACAAAGAGGGTGGGCAGGAGAGTGAATCGAGATGAGGTCGGAGATGTAAGTGGGAGAGGAATGTGTGAGGCTTTGTAAGCGAGTGTGAGAACCGTGAATTGGGTTCTGAAGGGGAAGGGGAGCCAGCGGAGGGCTTGAAGTAGAGGGGAGGCAGATGCATGCAACTCTGCATAGGGGTGAATACCCATTCTTTCTGAAAACACAATATATTATTGTGACTGACTCTGAATTAGCCCCAATGTGTCATGATGAATCAAAGATCTGCAGTGTTGCAGTTTTTGCCTTTCAGATTAATGCAGCACAAGGTGGCTGTTAATGGATGTCACATAATGATACTTTGGATGACAGCTTCCACAGTACTGAGTAAATGGAAAATGCAGTCAATTAGCCACGTTAATTTGTTTTCAGATGTTAACGCAACTAAATACAACTTGACAAGTCTGGCTGCAAACTTTTTGCTATCCATTTAGCTGCACAAATTTAGCCAAATAGTTAACACAGCTTTTTCTTGCAGCCCCTGAGCGGGTTACAAGTTTGGATGAATCCCTATTTTAAGGTAAAAATGCCAGGACTTTGTTCAGAACCCCTGGGACAATCCCTTTAATAATTAATCAGGCACATGGAAGTTTTTAATTAGCTTTATTTGGCTAATAATGACATGTTATTTTTGGGGTGACACTCTGCCAAATGCAAAATAATGGGTTAAATGATGTGGGACAGGTATATTGGGATGTATTGATGGAACATGGGTGTATTTAGGAGATACTGGTTTATTTTAATAATTTTTTAAAAGTGGCTTAAAATTACACAAAAATTAACTTGCATGCATATTTATGCACTACAAATTGATCTATGGCTTTTATGTGCTAAAGAACACTTGCTTTCTATCTTTTTTTACTATACTCTTAAAATATGCAAAAAAACCACAACCCTGCCAATCACACCTTTTAAGAGCCCCGATTACTTTGCTTTTGACCATTAATATACTTCTATACAGACCCAATATTAATTTGCACTTTTTGGAGGTACAGACTGATTTCCTTATTGTTCCCCACACTTCATTATAGAAAATTACTGCTCAACCACATTTAGCAATTGGATTGGGTGGTAAGCAGAAGTCCACTAGGTGAAATTACCGTGCAATTAACTCATCCCACGGTAAGCTAAAATTTGACTGCGGACAATTGAATAAGCCCCAAAGAAATGATGACAACAAAATGCTGAACAATAACACAAATATAAAGTGAAACTAAACAGAATATGAATTTTGTAAAATTCTATTATGAATATGATAAACCAATTATAATTATTCCAAGTAAATAGTGGCCCTGATTCAGAGCCAGACGCTGTGACCAGAGCGCTCGCTCTGAATCAGGGCCCACCTCCATTAAAATGGAGCATCCTCCTGGACGCTCGTATAGCTGTGGGTCACCACCCACAGCATATACGAGCGTGCAAAATGATGGTCACGATGGTCTTGACCATCGCGACCATTGGAACTGCGAGTAAAAGCCTGCAGTTGGGTTTTTCAACCGCAAGGCCAGGAGTGATTTTGGCTCTATCAGAGCCAAAATCACTCCCACTGACATCACTAGTGATGTCAGTGGGGCCGGCTTCAGATGGTAGGCGTTCCCTTGGAAACGCCTCCGTCTGGCAGGCACGCCCCCGGCACGCCCACCAAAGGGGGCGTGCTGTCAGTCACCATCGACAGCACGCCCCCTTTGATGAGACACTCCGAGCGAAGGAAAGTCGTCGGGTCTCGCGCATGCGCACGTTGGAGCTCCCTCCGTTGTGCGCATGCGCAGTGGGGACCATCGACCCACTTGCGAGCAGACAGCCGCTCGCGAGTGGGTCTGAATGAGGGCCAGTATCAGAAGTATAATGTAAGCAATCCATAAATTAATAATAACATGAATGGATTCCAACTGTATATCACAAGTAGAAAATAAAAATATTCTAATATGGGGAACTCATGAGAAGCAACAAATGTGTTCTTAAAATAGAACCTTTATTCATTTATTAATTAAGCAAATTCTTAAATTCTATGTGATGAAATTATGTGTGAATTACTAAGTTTTAAAATTGTCTAGCTGTGGTTCATGGATACAAAATATCCTTCTGATTCCAATATTGTGTGCAGTTATTTGTATCACTTTAACCCTTGTAGCTTGTAAATTGCAACAGTATTTGTTAAGAGTTTTGTAATTGGTGGAGTGAATAAAATGTTCTTTCATACAATGTGTGCTGGCTCAAGTCATTTATTTATATTATTATTTTTCTCTGACTCACATACTGTAATCTTGAAACTTATCTAAATGCAAAATGTGTTTGATCTGATCAGTTATAAATGCCCAGAATGTACTGACAATGGGCCTGATTCTGAAGTGGACCGTGTCTTTTGCCACAATAATGTCTGCGTCTTTATGCTAATGCAGCGTCTGATTTTCAAACATCTGAGACACCCACTTGCAGTGTCTTTGAACAGAGGATTTCCATCACTGTGTGTATTTGGTTGCACCATTGAAACTTGCACCAGCCCTATAGCAGGTGCAGTTTCTCTGCCCAAGTATGACTTCCTGTGTGAGCGGCTGTGTGTCATTGAATGCAGCCGCTTTCAACAACATGTCAGTGTTGGGTTCCTGACCCCATTACCTACCAATGCCGACTAAAATTCTCAGACCGTGCTTCTGATTTTGTGCTGTCTCTCTGTGCACTTTATAGAATAATCAAATATATTAATTTCAAATATTGCTAGGGCTTTTTTATTTATTATTGATTGTGGAATAATTTTCTTAGAATAGAATATTGCATATACTGTAGTACAAATAAGTTATTGGAATTAGAATAATATTTTGTATCCATAAAAAAACAACGCATCTCTTAACAGTAAAACATAGTAATTCAAACACCATTTATGTACATAGGGTTTTATAATTTGCTATTATTAAATAAATGCTATATTTAAGAACACATTTTTGTTCATTCTTATAAGTGTCCCATATTAGAATACTTTTCTTTTCTACTTGTGATATAGCATGCCCCTAGTAATTGAATATTAATAAGCATTAAGCTGTAGTAAGGACACATCTACTTAAATTGGTAGAGTAATTCCTGTATATGCTTTCTTCTCAAACCCTGGATTCCAAACTGTACAAAGAAATAAGGCCAAAATGTTCTCATTACTTATCAAAGATGGAGAAGTCAAATTTCCAACCCAAGCAACGGATCACACGGTCATATGGCTTTCGAGCTGCAAAATTATCCAAGTCATCCTGTGGAAGGATGGTATTAAGTTTAGTTTTGTGATTACTTGCATAGTCTATGTTCTTCTTTAGATAACGATTGTGGGTAACAAGCAACTTTCCAGACTGATCCCGGACTAATGCCAGGTCTAAAAGATCTCCCTCTAAAAGACCATCCAATGACTTCAGCTGGTATGTGTCCAACAGACCATTGTTAATAGCTCTGAAGAAAAAAAGAAATAAATGAGTCAGCCTGTCATTTCAATTCAACCAAATAAAGTACAGTGCAAAACAGCTTAAAAAATATGTACAAAAATTAAATCAAATAAATTTTTGTATAAACAAGTTTTATATTTTTACAATCAGTAGCATAGATTGTGATAGGTAGCCCTTCCTATACAGGTGTGGTATAACAGATCAACAATAAATAGGTCGACAGTCAATAGGTCAACACCAGATGGTCGACAGGCAATTGGTGGAAAAAAGGTTGACAGGTACAAAAGGTCAACTTGCAAATGGTGGCCAGGGTTAAAAGGTTGACAGGTTCAAAAAGACAACACAAAAATAGATTACATGTTTTTTGTGATTTTACCATAATCCTAACCCTCCCCATAGTGCCTAAACCTAACCCTTCCCCTAGTGCCTAACACTAACTATCCCCTCTGGCATCCTAACCTTAATCATCCCCCAAGTACCTAACCTTAAAAATGTTGAAAGAAACATTCACCGACAATTTTTGTTAAACATTGTGTGTCAACCATTTGAACTGGTCAATCTATTTTCTGTCAACCATTTGATGTCGACCTATTAACTGTCAACCAATTCATTGTCAATCCTCCATCCACACACCTCCCATTCACAGATGTTTTCCCAGCCATTCATTTATTCACCTAAGGTCTCCTACATAGTGTGTGGACCAGGAAAGTCGAACCCTGGAACGACCAAGCATATGTATAAAATTGGTAAAGCCCAGGATATTCTCGGCTGTTTCAAAGGCAGAATTCCCACGTCCCAGGATTAGAACACTCTGTCCAGTAAAATTGTGAGGGTCTACAGATATGGTCTCATAGCCTTCTGCATACTCTGCTCCAGGAAACTTCACCATGTTGGGTAAAGACAAGCCACAGGCCACCAGAAGAATACTGAAACAGACAAAAAGGAACAGTAATATTATCAAAAAATTGTTATCCCAAAGCCAAGATGTCTAATAGATTACTGTACCCATTTATAAGTGTTGGAACTTCCAAATCTAAATACATTCTGCATGCTTATAAGTGTAACCCTAAAATCAATAACTAATATCGGTAGGATACCTTATAGTGAATACATAAGTGCAAACAATTTCCAGCCATCAGTTTCACCATTTCTCCCTAGGGCACCAAGGAACCATTGCTTAGCAACAAAAGGCTTGGATCGGTAGACATAACAGGGACAGTAGGGAGAGGTAGTCGAGCAGAGGAGTGCAGAGAGAGGAGTTTTTGTAGAAAAAGCAGTACTTTGCTGTTAAAGGGACTACCTTTTATTGATATTTTTGTTTGCATGATTTTTATTATTTTCATCATGGTATTTACTATAATTCAACAACATCTTCCTAACAAAACTGTACATTTAACCAAATACGAAGTATTTGGTTAAATGTACAGTTTTGTTAGGTACTGTATATCCACAGCCTTGAAAATTATGGATTGTGCCAAGGATGGCTTCAAAATGAACTTTCTTCCTGATTTTTGTCTGACACAGAAATTCAGCTAGGCAGAATTTTAGTTTTTTTGGGGGGAATCAAAGACGTGCAAGTTTTCAAAAGTTGTTCACTTCGCACACTTCGCCTTAAATTCGCACACTTCACATTCATTGAGATAAGTAGAGATTCTTCTACTACTTGCAGCTAGAGTGTGCGAATTTTGTCCAAATGCAAACAGGGAAAATAGCATAAAGTGTGAATACCTTTTTGGACCCCAAACAAGTGACACCTTTGTTATCAGAATCATATACTGTAGAAGACTGTAGGTGGGCATAAGGAAAGTACTGTACGCTTTTAAAAAATGTCAAATGGCTGATTTGTGCAGTTTTTTTTTTAAAAAAAAAAGGTAAAATATTGTAAAAAGCTGTAGAATATTGTTTAATTACAAATTAATTAAACGGAAAAGGCAAAAAAAGTAGAAAAAAAAGATGCTTTTGGGGTAATTTGAGGTGACTTTAAAAAATTATAAAAATGACAAGCAATTATTTTTCATTGAAATAAATACTTTCATTAAATTTGGGGTGTATTATTTAGCTAAAAAGCTTATTGTGTGATAATTTGAGGCCATTTTGTTCACCCCAAACATAACATGTAATTATTACTGGTAGCTTCTTTCTGAATTTTGTTAGTTCTTGATGAGTTTTGTTAGTTTCCTGATGAGCTCTGGTAGCTTGGAGCAAGGCCTTAACAATTGTAAAGAAATAAATGTACCACCGCGCTCTGATGCTTTCAGCGGCTCAATTAGAAATGGCAAGAATAATGAAATAAATACTGAGCGCTATGTGTATGACTAATAGTAATGTGGCACCCTTCCTGAGAGCAACCGCTCCGTCTCCTCCACGTGCGGCGGTTCCGGATGTGGTGATGGTTGGGGAGTCGGAGAGCTGAAGCCTGGCCTTGGCTGTAGCTCTCTTTAGTCTCGTGGCGTCTGGCCGCGATAGGCCGCTGGAGATGACGTCACTCGAGACAAAACGGGCGGCGTGTGCAGCTGACTGTAGATAAATAGTCCAAGGAAAGTCCATGATCTCCACCTGTTACCTCCAACGCGTTTCGTGTGCTTGCGCACTTTATCAAGGCCTTAACAATGTCCTCCATGTTGTCTTTAGGTGTAGGTTGGAAGCGGAATCTGGCTTCTCTAAGCATCTACTGATGCCACCTTCATGGATTCCATAAAACACAGGTTGACAGCCAAACAACAAATTGGTATCAGTCTCTTTAAATTTTCAATGTAAAACTTTTCCTCTTGCTGCAGTTTTCCGTATGTGTGCCCGCATTCTCCACCACTTGTGATATAGTTGGGGTAGGGTGTCCCTCTCCTGGGGTAGATGGACACCTCCTTACACACAGCAGCCAGGAAACAGCACACCAGTCCAGGGTTTTCGTGCAAGCTGGTCAGAACCAGTTTTTATTTGTACAATATAAGTAATAAAGTAAACAAAACATAACAATAAATCCTAGCCTGTCTGGTCACTAACTAGACAGGTAATTCCCTCTCCACAAGTGGCAGGGACTACTGCCTTGCCAAAAACACAGCACTTCCAAATATCAGTGTCTCTGAACAAACCTCAGTGTCTGTTCTCCCCAGGGTATGTGAGACACTGAACCAAAACATAACACAGCTTATAGGAACCACTTGCAGGTGCAACTACTAATCAGCCTGCTCTCAGACTGAAAGGCCCAACACCTGGAATGGCCTGTGGATGGAGCCCTCCCTTTTCTTCTCACATCCACACCCCTAGGACCCATTATCCAGCTTTTACCAAAAGCCAACACTTCTGGTCTGTTTGGCATAACAGACTTTTCCTGGGTTTTTTAAAACACATATGATAGGAATCTGGGACACACATATATGCCATCCCAGACTTCTCCAGTGCTTCTATCACACAGTATATTGCAACTCTGTAATTTTCTTGATCAGATTCTAGCAAGTCTCCCAGTGGCAGCGTGCAGTACACACCTGCACCTATTTGCTCTTGCAATTAGCTCTCTTACCTTGCCTGCTGCTAACTCCAGGTTAACTCATTCTTAAGAGTAGTATGTGATTCACCTGAAAGAATGATTAAACTCCCATTGAACCTATAGGATGTCTCAGTGTCATATATTTGAGCCAGAGAAGACACCACGATACAACATGTGATGCAAGGGCCCGATTAGGAGTCCAAATGGATAGCCGCGCATCATCCATGAACTGGAAGTGACGCAACGCTAATGAGCAATAGTCTCATTTTAGATGACGCATCTTCACCTGCTGTGCACTCGAATTAGAACAAAGAACCCAGGAATGAACTAAGAGTACAGGAAGTTGGGCAGTGATAATGGAGGTGTGGCAGGGAATAGTTGATACTAATGCCCATAGTGTACAGGAAATGGGGACAAGTAATGTCCAATGCAGGAAGTGGGATATTGAAGTAAAGGAAGTGGGGCATTGGAATAGATCATATAAATAGTGAAATGTAAAAAATTTATAAATCCTTATTTATTCGATAAATATCACCTTCCTTAATGGAAGGTAGAAAAGATGTTGTTATGTAAATTTATGGAAAGAAATGAACACTACATGTATATTCTGAAAATAATACAATTATACACAAATGAATTTGTACACAACAGAGTACAAATATATGACTTACATAATAGCACATTACACAAATTAAGACATAATTATACATTATACAAATTGGTACATAAGAATATATTTAACCTAATTAGTACAATTAAAATGAAAAACTACCCCAAAAAAGATACAATATCTATGCCCTCATTAAGTCCCAATCGGGCTAGTGTGCACATGTATATCCAGTAGGATTCTCTCCTGGCTAAGACTAAATCCCTATTATAATGATAAGGGAAATGTTCTAATATTGTACATTTCTACAACTGTGGATTTGAACCATGAGTACAGGTAAAATGCCTTGGTAGACTATGATTAGACATATTATTGCGCAGATGTTCCTGAATTCTGATCTTAATCTGTCTGATCTTACCTACTTAAACATACCACAACCACATGCAATACGATAAATAATGTATGTAGTATTACACGTTACTGTGGATTTTATTGAATATTGTTTTTCCATTATCTAAATAACAAGAAAATGGTTATTTATCCACGTTTCAATGCCATACAGTTGGTACATGGAAAACAACCACTTTTATTTAAGTTTAACCAATTGGTTTTCTTTTCAACTATATTATTTTTCAAATTACTTGGGGCAAGCATGGCTTGGAGGTAAATGGGGATCTAAAATAGGATCCTTTAATAATAACTTACAATGACAATTCAAAATCTTTTCTAATTTACTATTCTCTACGTTGAATTGAGTCACAAAAGGTTTCGTATTGGGAGCAGGTTTCGCATTAGATGGGGTAGTCTCTCTGTTTTTCAGAAAAGCAAGCTCAGTCTTTGTGTCTTGCTTTGGACTTCGCTGCTTCTAGTCTGGTTTCACCATATCCCCTCTCTAAAAAACATCCTTTAATAAAGGAAAATTGTTCGAATTTGTCTATCTTCAAACAATTTTTCCTAATAAGCATAAATTGGGAAAAGGGTACATTCTCCTTCCACAGTTTCAAATTACAGCTATCTACCAGTTTGAATCAGTTTCCTTGAAATAAGTACATGTTTGTATTGTATTAACCAATTTCTAACAAGATGTCTAGATAATCTATAGTCGATTTATTAGTCTCATAGGTGAACTTCAAATTTCTATCATTATTATTCAGTTGTAATAGCAAATTTTCAATACTTTTTGTACACATTTCCAAATAAAA
This sequence comes from Taudactylus pleione, assembly GCA_031769625.1. Taxonomy (NCBI): domain Eukaryota; kingdom Metazoa; phylum Chordata; class Amphibia; order Anura; family Myobatrachidae; genus Taudactylus; species Taudactylus pleione. The sequence continues at coordinate 4,244,980 of JAUIMM010000265.1, forward strand.
ATTAATCTATATACCTTTTATAAAACTTCACATTTGAAAAGATATTGAGGTTATTATAAATTACTTCCTCTTCCCAAAGGCCCATGAATATATTGGCATAAGCCAGGCAAATTTGGTGCCCATCGCATTGCCTTTTAGTTGGATAAAATAATTATCCCCAAATTTAAAAAAAATATGTTTTAGTATAAAATTGATATCATCAATCATAGACTTCTTCTCTTACATATTCAAATTAGGGTCCTGATCTAACTTCTGTTTAATGGCTGAGACTCCTTTTTCATGTGGAATTGAGGAATATAATGCTTGAGCATCGACTGTTATTCAACATAAATTCTCATTCCATTAAAATCTTTCCAGTGCTCTCAAGATATCTGTGGAATCCTTCAAATAAGATGCCAATGTTTCAACATACAGTAGGGTTGCAACTTCAAATCTATAAAATGTATAAGATTAGAAGCAAGGGACTCCACACCGGAGATGATAGCCCCCCCCCTTAGGAAGTCCCTACTCTTATGTATCTTGGAGATATGGTAAAATGTTGCAATTTTGGGGTGTTGGACATATAGATAATTAAACACATCTTGATTTATAACTCCATCAACTTTAGCCTTTTGGAGTAAAGCAAATAATTCAACCTGGAAATCAGATGTACGGTCTTTAGATAATTTACAATTTCTTTCCTCATCGCCCAAAATTTTCTTAGCTTCAGCAATGTAGTTGGGCCTATCTTGTAAGACCACACCTCTCCATTTGTCGGCATTTTTTATAATGCTTGTCTGATCTTGAGACAAACCTTTTAATGCTTTCATTTCCCGTGTGGTTAGATTATCCCCTTTATTGTTTTTATTGAGTTTAACTTTCTAAAATCTTCCCCTGGATTCCACAGGATAATATTTTGATGGTAAGAATACTATAGATTTCTTAATTGGTTGATAATCAAGTTTAGGAATGGTGTTTTTCAAAAAGTGACGTTGCAGTGTAAGATTACGAGTAAACTTGTTTAGGTCAACAAATAGATTACATTTATCTACAGTACATGTTGACTAGGGGCAAAGTTAAGGCACTTATTCAGTAATTGGGTCTGTGGGGAAGATAATATTTTTGATGAGAGGTTAAAGATCCCCTCTCCCTTGGATTTTGTATGTTCCAATTGGGCCCTCTTTTTGTCGAGTTTTCCACTTCCTCTTCTGCCTCGTCTCGATACTGTCCGATTTGTTTTTTGTACCCCGTCAGGGAATCTAGTCTTTGATGTAAAATTTTTCTTTTCTAGGGCATATTGGAACAATGACATTCTCTCCCTAAAAAATTATATCTAATTGGGGGACATTTAGAAGGAGATCTGAAAACATAAAATCTATTCTTCAGGAATTTCTTTACTTAATTGGGAATCGGTAGAGTCTTTACATCTCATATTTGACCATCTAGTATCTCTAGTAAATTTTATGGTTTTTGACAAGTTCTTATTGCTATTAACATACTGATCAGAAGAGTTTCTTTGATTACTATTAGCCCAATTTCTGACTTTATTTAACTCGTAATCCATTTTCTCACGATAAAACTTCTTTTGTTTTCTACTAATTATTTCATTTTCGAACCAGTCTAATTCTTTTTGTAGAATCTTAACTTCTTCACTAAATTCCTCTGAATTACGGTGAGGAACAGTTTTAACCTCAAACTCTTCCAACTTATTGTCTAAGGCAACTAGTTACTTTTTATTTCAGCTATTATGAGTGCAATTAGATTTAGAGAACACTCCTAATATCGTATTCCATTTTTTAACAAATTCATAATTATTCGGACTAAAAGTGGGATTTGTTTTGTAAACGGAGACTCTTGGAACTCTTTTGACCTCGATATATTTTTCCAGTCTACCAAAGTCTAATTTCTTTCTTTGCTAACTTTTCCATGGTAGCTAAAAAACTGAATACATCTAAAACACCTAATGAACCTGAAAATATTGTTTGACATTTTTGAGATCTCTTCTACAAACAAAAGCATAATGCACAAGCAGAAAATCGGGAACTAGCAAACAACAAGATACAAAAATCACAAACCCTTAATGCGCTAATACTAATACAGATTATTGTACAAAATTAAATAAAGATAATTCAGCTGCTCCTCTTGTATGAGTCTCGCCAGAAAATGGATCTAGAAATTTGAATATAAAAAGAAGACAAGAAGGCGCTAATAGTGTATTATGTAATAAGCAATTGGATTTCAAAATAAATAATGTGCTTACATTTGATAGAAATAATTACGCTCATCTCAATTCCAACCGATTGTGTGATGAATCAGGACACGAACGTCATAAGATTTCCAATTTTGGAATATAGTCCAGCACATAAACAAAACATATATATGTATATATATATATATATGTATATATATATATATATATACACAGTATATATATATATATATATATATATTCACACACACATTTATATGAACACATATACACTGTATGTATATATATATATATATATATATATATATATATATATATATATATATATATATAGAAAGAGAGAGATCTATATATATATTTAAATATACTGTATACTGTACTGTATTTGCGACTTTGTACATAAAATTGCGACCAAGTTCAGTACTGTACATGATCTTTTCCTGTTGGATTGCAATTTTTTTTTCAATGTCGGCCTATTTTATTTTACTTTTTATTTACCATGTCAGCGGCAATGGTAGGGAGATGGAAATATTTTGGTGCAGACCCTCCAACATTACCCGTTCCATTAGGTACAAAATGCTCTGCTCCATGACATCCTTATAAATTATTATTGCCATCACCTGTGCTGAACTAATTAAAGGTGTTTCACCACAGATGATGGCAATCATAAATTAAGATTTAACTCCAGAAGCAGAGTATTTTGTACCTGATGGAATGGGTCATGTTTGAGCCAATACTGTATGTTTCCTTAAAAAGTAGCAAATATTTTCCGATATAAAAAGTATTAGTTACAATATGGATATCCCATAGTAGGATTTTTTTTTCACAAAATGTCAGCGGCAACGCCAGGTGGCAAGGTGCGTTGGACAGCCCCGTAAGTACTGTACTGAACAGTACTGTATAGCGCTTTCTGCTACTGTACTTCTTGTTACGACTGTCTATTATTGACACTAAGAAAATAGCCCTAGTACGGTATACTGTCTCATCTGAAATTGGGGAATCAATTAAAATGATTTATTTTAACACGGGAAAGATTTTCACTGCTACCTTGTTTCATGTTTTTTTTCTACAGGATCTCCACTACCACCCCACCTGGAGAAGGAGGAGGAGTAAGAGGCTGCAGCCAGCCCCCCTCTCCAATTTCATATTTCTAGGTCATTTGGACTCTTAGAAATTTGATATGTTACACTGGGGAAAGATACATTTCAGCCTTTTTCACCCCCTAAAAGAGTTGAATTTCAAAATATCCTGGCTTAGTGGCTGCTTAAATCATGTTAGGAATATACTGTACTTCCAGAATTTTATTTTTCTAGTTCACAGGGTTTGGGCCTGGCATTGATGGGTCAGTCAGAACATTTCAAAAGGGGGATAAAACATTCAGCCCTTTTCACCCCCTTAGGATTCAAATTTCCAAATAGCCTTGCTTAGTGGCTGCTTATGTCATGGAAGGAATACAGTATACAGTACTCCCATAATTTTATGTTTCTAGGTCATGGAGTTTGGGAAGGGCATTGATGAGACAGTCAGGACATTTGTTTTTATATACAGTATACAGCTTGAGGGTTTGAGGAAAGTGATAGGGGATGGGGGAGATGCATCTCATGCATTTTAGATGGCAAGACACCTAATTTCTATTGTTTTTATAATTCTTTTGTCTCATCTTTTATTGCACTGTATCTCTACATGATGAAGCCTATTGGCTCTCTATTTTTAATGTCTTTGTTATGTTATGTATCATACGTATTATTATATCATTGCTTGTAATTGATTTGTCCTATATACATGCACCAATGTTCACTACAATGTGTGTATCTGTGACGCTTGATAGTTCAATAAAACTTGTCTAAAAAAAATAATAAAACAGACACATTTAGAATTGGAGTGGAAAGCAAAGCACACCCATGTTTTTTTTAACAGAAAGGATTCTGCTGCCTAATAAATTGGTTTCCAATAAACAATAATACAATGGGAGGCCTAGGCAGATTGTGTGACCCAGCCTTTCCGAAGAATACAAAAGCATGACTGCAAAAGAGTTAAAAAAAACCCCCAAACGTTAATTGTTCAGGCCCCAAATGTTATAAGACAGAACCTTCAACCTGTCAGAGGTAGGGGCAAATAATTGGAAAGTTGGGATAGGGGCTTGTGAAGTTAGGAAACATTATCAACTAAAAAGAATACTATAATGAAATCAGTTTATTTCCTATTTGGAAAAAAAAATGCTTTCATGTTATCATTCTTTTTAGTTGATAACCTTCCCTAACTTCACCCCCCCCCCCATCCCCATTATCAAATTGTATAACTAGAAGAGGAATCTAGTTGTTTCTATACCAAATAGAAGTTGCAATTTAAATAAATGGGAAGAAATGGTCATTACACCACTCCCTCATCTGTAACAGTGGGGAAAATCTCCCACAGGTGTTCCGTCAATCCAGCTACAGAAGCTAAAAATGCAAGTGCAACATAAATAATAATAAAAATAAAAACACATAAAACACAGAAACATACCCTGCACCCCCACCGCACATAAAAACACTGAAATAAGTATGCCTAGTCCCTAATCAAAAACAAATTTCTAAAGCTGTGTACACACTGACAGATATATTAGCTAATCAATTTATCGGCCAATATATCTGGTGCCTGTCAGCCAGTGTGTACCAGCGGTATGTCTAATCAACGTTGTTCACAGACATATCACGTCGGCTGTGCTGCACAAAAGATCAGAAATATCTGTCCATCGGGCAGTGTGTACGGGCAGACTGCCGACCACCTGTACACATGCAGCGGAGGCTGCGGAAAGAGGGGGACAGGACACGCTCCCAGCCAGCAGCAGATGATGGTCGTTTAGTGTGTATGAACGAACATCATCTGCAGATATATTGCAGATCACTAAATCTTCAGACATACAGTGCATACGGAAAGAGTTCACTACGCTTCTCTTTTTCCACATTTTATGTTATAGCCTTATTCCAAAATTGAATAAATTAATTTTTGTCCTCAAAATTCTACACACAATACCCCATAATGACAACGTGTAAAAAGTTTTTTTGCAATTTTTGCAAATATAATAAAAAATAAATAAGAAATCACATGTACATAAGTATTCACAACCTTTGCTCAATACTTTGTTGATCCACCTTTGGCAGCAATTACAGCCTCAAGTATTTTTGTATATGATGCCACAAGCTTGGCACACCTATCTTTGTGCAGTTTTGCCCATTCCTCTTTGCAGCACCTCTCAAGCTCCATCAGGTTGGATGGGAAGCGTCAGTGTCCATCCATTTTCAGATCTTTCCAGAGATGTTCAATCGGATTCAAGTCTGGGCTCTGGCTGGGCCACTCAAGGACATTCACAGAGTTGTCCTGAAGCCACTCCTTTGATATCTTAGCTGTGTGCTTAGGGTCGTTGTCCTGCTGAAGGATGAAATGTCACCCCAGTCTGAGGTCAAGAGCGCTATGGAGCAGGTTTTCATCCAGGATGTTTCTGTACATTGCTGCATTCATCTTTCACTCTATACTGACTAGTCTTCCAGTTCCTGCTGCTGAAAAGCACCCCCACAGCATGATGCTGCCACCACCATGCTTCACTGTAGGGATGGCATTGGCCTGGTGATGAGCGGTTTCAGGTTTCCTCCAAACATAACGCCTGGCATTCACGCCAAAGAGTTCAATCTTTGTCTCATCATGGTCTGAGAGTCCTTCAGTGCATTTTGGCAAACTCCAGGTGGTCTGCCATGTGCTTTTTTACTAATGAGTGGCTTCCATCTGGACACTCTACTATACAGGCCTAATTGGTGGATTGCTGCAGAGATAGTTGTCCTTCTGGAAGGTTCTCCTCTCCCCACAGAGGAATACTGTAGCTCTGACAGAGTGACTATCAGGTTCTTGGTCACCTCCCTGACTAGGGCCCTTCTACCCCGATTGCTCAGTTTTGATGGCCGGCCAACTCTGGTGGTTCCAAACTTCTTCCATTTACGGATAATGGAGGCCACTGTGCTCATTGGGACCTTCAAAGTAGCAGATATTTTTCTGTTCCCTTCCCCAGATTTGTGCCTCGAGACAATCCTGTCTCAGAGGTCTACATACAATTCCTTGGACTTCATGCTTGGTTTGTGCTCTGACATGCACTGTCAGGTGTGGGACCATATATTGACAGGTGTATCCCTTTCAAAATCATGTCCAAATCAACTGAATTTACCACAGGTGGACTCCGAATAAGCTGTAGGAACATCTCAAGGATGATCAGTGGAAACAGGATGCACCTAAGCTCAGTTTTGAGCTTCATGGCAAAGGCCGTGAATACTTATGTACATGTGATTTCTTAGTGTTTCTTTTTTTATTAAATTTGTAAAAATCTCAAAATACTTTTTACATGTTGTCATTATGGGATATTGGACCTCATTCAGAGTCGGTCGAAGCGGCCGCACGGTCATACGGGAAAAGGGGCCAGATATGCAAATGATTCCCTCGCAAGTTGCGTCCCTAAGTTCGGATCGGTAGCTGGCCGATCAAGGGGAGGAAGCGGCCGGAATTCAAAAATATACACCCCCTTCTTTTACGCATTGCACGTCATCTCCGGGCATATAAGGATTAATCGAGACCATCAGAACTGGTCGTAGACCTTAAGGTTGATCATACCCTCTCTTAAGCTCTACGATCATGTCAGTGTAAAAACCTCCCATGTGCCATGACGCTACTTTGTTAATTATGCACTCCCATAAACCGTATGCACTCCCATAAAATGCAGTTCGCATAATTAGGCACGCCTGCGTCCGGATCTCCACTCCCCCGTTTTCAAGCACCTTCCCCTGTTACCACCCACAAACACCTCAATCTGTCACTCAAACTACCGACCTGGCTGTGTTCAAGGAGAGAGAAATTTCTTATTGTAGCGGCTAGTTTGCGCACGTCCATTGCGAACTTTATGCATGCGCAGTATAGCGAACATCGGTGGCGTACGACCGTGCAGCCACTTCGACCGACTCTGAATGAGGTCCATTGTGTGTAGAATTTTGAGGACAAAAATGAATTTATTCCATTTGGGAATAAGGCTGTAACATAACAAAATGTGGAAAAAGTGAAGCGTACTGAATACTTTCTGGATGCACTGTATTTGTGCAGTGTGTACCCACATTAACCTATGGTAAATTACTCAATACTGTAAACATAACAAAAGGCGGGGGCAACTGCACCCAGGGCAAAATGACACGGTTGGTTGGCATGACCCGGATTTATCAAGAGCAAAAGGTAAATGGAGAAACTCCAAATGATAACAAAAAAACATCCTGACCATACAAATAAGCAGAACACAGGATAATCAAACAGCAGAATGCAGTGAAGGATAATGTACTGTACTCTAAAAGTATTGGTATTCCTGTGTACTGTCAGGGGTTTTTTTTTTGTGGACCCGGGGTGGATACAGGAGGGGACACAGAATCAGAACTGTAGAAAAACTTGGGTTGTTTAATGAATGGAATGGTAGACATGAAATAAGAAAGTCCAAGGCAAAAGTGGAGATGGTTCAGTGTCAAATAATAAGTCCAGTAGCAAACAATAAAATCCAGAATGAAGGTAACAGGAGTGGAGCGATAATGTTTAGGTATGTCCAGAGGGAAACAAACTGTAGACAGGGGTCGATGCGGTAAGAAGGTAGTCTGGCTGGTGAGTGGGATTACAACAGCAGTGGGAGGAGGAGTTGCTGGTAGGTGCTGGGAATCCTGAGGCTACCTGAAACTGGCAGGGAGCTAGGCAGAACCGAAGTCAGCAGCATAGAGGAGCTCAGAGTGTGACCAGACTCGGCTGATACACGTTGCACTGGCAAAGTAAGGATGCTGTGAACTCCCTTAAATCCCCAACAGCAGAGTATGATTGGCCAAACAGAACAGCTGACCTTTAGTGGATTGGTTCCCTAGGTCACATGACCCAATGCAAGATGGTGGCACCCACAGAACTGCAGCTTGGGAACACTTTACAACACTCCAATGCTGGCACGGCCTACCAACAAGGAACCACCAGATGCACCCTGTGCCAGTCTCCATACTCCAGCACTGCCACTGGATGGCCCACGCCAGAGTGCCCTAATGGACAAAGGCCGCAGACTTAATGGTAAGGAACCCCTGGTTTGTGACAGTACCCCTCTCCTTTCGGGTGGCCTCAGGATACCTTCTGGGCTTGTCGGGATGGTCCCAGTGAAAACTGCGCACAAGAGCAGGAGCATGGACGTCATCTGCTCGGATCCAGCAGCGCTCCTCTGGACCATAACCCTTCCAATCCAGAAGTTACTGCAAATGTCTGTGCTGGAAGCGAGAGTCCAGGACCCGGCTGACCTCAAACTCAACTACCTTTTCAATATGGACCCTAGGAGGAGTAGGCAGGACCTTTAGGAATCCGTTGAGGATGAGAGGATTGAGGAGAGAGATATGGAAGGTATTAGGAACTCGGAGATAGGAGGGAAGCTGCAGTCTGTAGGCCATGGGGTTGATCACCTCAATAATGGCAAAGGGTCTGATGAAGTGAGGTGCGAATTTCATAGAGGGAACACAAAGGCGATGGTTACGGGTAGAGAGCCAGACCTGGTCACTGACTGCCATTCTGGGAACCACCCTGCACTTCTTGTCAGCTCCTTTCTTATACATGGAAGAAGCTTTCAGCAGGGCAGCATGGACCTGAGACCAAATGGATGCAAAATCCTGTATGGTGGAATTAACGGCTGGTACATCATAGACAGGCAGACTTTGGAATTCAGGAATCCTTGGGTGACAACCAAAAACAACAAAGAAAGGAGACTGACCGGAGGACGAATGGTATGAGGAATTGTGAGCAAACTCGGCCCACGGAAGGCACTCTGACCAGTTATCTTGTGATGATGACATAAATATGCGGAGGAATGTTTCAAGGTCCTGGTTCACCCTCTCAGTGGAACCATTGCTCTGAGGATGATAGGCCGTAGGAAAGTTCATCTTGTCTTGCACTGTGGAACATAAAGCTCTCCAGAACTTTGCTACGAACTGTACCCCACGGTCAGGCAATATCTCCGTTGGGAGCTCATGCAAACGGAAGATGTGGAGAATGAAAAGACAAGTCAGCTCCGGAGCCGAAGGCAACTTTTTGGGTGTTATATAATGGAAAGGGGGCCCTAGATTGCACACCCTGAAAATATATATAATGGGAGGTGCTACCTGTGGAGACTATTGTTGCAAACATACAAAAAAGAAATACAGATGCACAACTCCAACATACTCATTGCATATAATACATTTTGTAATAGAATTTTGCAAATAATAAAAGAGGTTTTGGCATAATCATGGCCATGGTTATGGGCCTACCCACCGCGCCCAGGTAACCTCTGAGGGTAGGTCCCTAACATACTGGGGTTGAAATCCAGAGTGCAGGATACCCCCAAACCAGCCCAGCTGAGCCACCCCAGGGCATCACTCCAATAAAGAAAGGTGAAGTGTAAAAAAGTGTAAGATAGATAAGAGCAGCTGCTGCTGCTGCATGTAGGGAGGTGAAAAATAAAGATGTGAAAATAATACCTATATGTTAAACAAACAATGGAAGTGCTAAAAGTGCAAGAAAGGAAAAATGTGTTTATAATGCGTTGCCCCGAAGCAGCCCAACTAAAGCAATCCAGGGGACCCATGCCCCAAAAGTCAACCCTTAGCTGCACTACAGTATAAACATTTTTAGGACTTACCTAGATTGTGCCTATCTCTCACAGGTCGAATCTTGGGTAGGCAAGACCTCTGACACTCCTCACTCCAGGACATTACTTGCATGGTATTCCAATTGATCCTTGGGTTATGTTTGTGAAGCCAAGGAAAGTCAAGTATAACATCATGAGATTCTTTGGGTATAATCAGAAAGCGGATTTTCTCAGAGTGTAAGGCTCCAATGCGAACCAATAGAGGTAGAGACTTCCTGGTCACAATTCCATTAGAAATGGGTCCCCCATTGATGGAGGTCAAAGTTATGGGAAGACTTAAATTCTCACAGGGTACCTGAAGTTGATCAGCCATCTGGGAGGTCAGGAAATTTTCTGCGGCACCAGAATCCAGAAGAGCTGACACAAAAACGGGACCATGTTTAAAGTCTATGGCTAAGGATAGCTCAGTCTTTTTCTTTTTTTAGGGGATGGAAGTATAACTCCTAACTGGGTGTCCCCAGAGTTAGTTAGGAGCTGGAGTTTTCCAGGCTGCGGGTACAAGAAGCCACAAGATGTCCTGCTTCTCCACAATACAAGCAGAGATTTTCTCTGCAATGCCTCAGGCGTTCTTGTCTGGAGAGACTGGTTTCGTTGACCTGCATAAGCTTTTCATCGGTAGGTGCAGGAGGGATAGGAGCGGATGGGGTAGCCGGGTAAGACCTAGGACGGTCAGATTTGAGCTTCTCAGCTTGATGTTCCTTAAAACGAAGATCCACTTTGTTATACAGGGAGATAAGATCATTTAACTTGTTAGGGCGGTCTTGAGTGGTAAGGTCATCTTTAATACTATCATAAAGTCCATAACAGAATGCTGATGTTAGGGCCTCCTCATTCCACATTAGCTCGGATGCTAATGTTTGAAATTGAATGATGCACTGGCTGACAGAACGAGTGCCTTGATTCAAGCGCATAATAGCAGATGCTGCAGAAGTAGTTCTCCCTGGTTCATCAAATGTCCTCCTAAAAGAGGTCAGAAACACTGAATAGTTATGCAGAATGGGGTCAGAGCATTCCCTGAGTGGGGAAACCCAGTCCAAGGCTGGGCCAAATATAAAAGACACAATATATGCCACTTTAGTTTTAGAGGTAGGGAAGTTGGAGAGCTGTAGGTTGAAATGTACATCACGCTGATTTAGAAATCCATGGTATAGCTTGGTGTTCCCGTTGAATCTACTTGGGGTAGGTAGATGTAGATGAGGAACTGCTCAAGCTGAAATCTCCGGTGTGGGTACAGATTTAACCGCAGGGGATCTAGTGGAGGTCAGTGAGGCCTGCAGGGTATCTTGCCAGTGGGCTACTTCCTGTAGGAACTGGGCCATTTGTTGCTGTAATGTCTTCCTGTTACCCTGTCGGGTAGCTATGTCCTGAAGCAGAACTGTTCTGGACTCCTGTCCATTTGCCAAATCCATTAGAGCCAGTGCAAACTGTCAGGGGTTGGTTTTTTTGTGGATCTGAGGTGGATACAGGAGGGAGCACAATCAGAAATGTAGAAAACTTGGGTTGTTTAATGAATGGAATAGTAGACATGAAAAAACCAAGTCCAAGGCAAAAGTGGAGATGGGTCAGAGTCAAATATTAAGTCCAGCAGCAAATAATAAAATCCAGAATGAAGGTAACAGGAATGGAGCGATAATGTTTAGGTATGTCCAGAGGGAAACAAACTGTAGACAGGGGTTGATGCGGTAAGAAGGTAGTCTGGCTGGTGAGTGGGATTATAACAGCAGCTGGAGAAGGAGCAGCTGGTAGGTGCTGGGAATCCTGAGGCTACCTGAAACTGGCAGGGAGCAGAGAAGGGACAGGAGATAGTGGATGATACTTTGAGAATTATTAATTTAACAGATAAGAACCTCACTGATGATCAAATCTCCCTACTAAGCAAATGACTTTCTTTCTCACCTCAATATCATCTAAATAGATTTGAGTGTGAGAAAGATTTGCAATTATTTACACGCACACTACTTATGAAACATTTTTTCTTAATCAAGAATGTGAGGATTCACGAGTAAATAATACAGACACTACCACAATATCTCTTGATGATGGAGACCAAGAGGCTCTGGACATAATGAGAGAGTTGGAATTAGGGATGGAAGATCATGACCCCCCTATTTAATTACCACACAAGCCATCTAAAATAAAGAAAAAATCCACTTTTTTTCTGGATTTTAAGATCTCACCACCAGCGAAGGTATTTTATGATATGGTCTCAAAAGACCTAGATAATTTGTTTCATCAAGGAAGAAGGAAAAGTTTCAATTCGGATAATTTGACAAAAGGTGAAAAACTGGCTTTACAACAGATTAAAACTTGGCATGATGTTGTAATCAAGCCATCAGACAAGGGGGGCAACATTGTCCTATGGTCAAGGTCTATGTATGTTGAAGAACTTCGGACACAACTAAATGATCGGAAGTGTTATAAACCTTTATTATTTAACCCTACTAACAACTTTGTGTTATTATATAACAAAATGATCACTAAAGCATACAAGGATGGTATTATAAAGAAACAAGACTATGATTTCCTTAGAGTGGAAAAGCCCAAAGTAGCCACATTGTACTTACTACTGAAAGTACACAAAGATGAGGCAACCCCACCTGGAATACCTATTGTCTCCATTGTAGGGAGTTTGTCTGAAAAAGCAAGCATCTTTGTGGATCAACTATCTACTTTGTGGATCATGATTTATCAACTAGAATGCCCATGTGGCAAGATATATGTGGGTAAGACAATCAGACCCATGAAGAGGAGAATACTGGAGCATATAACTAGTAAACAGAACGCCAAGAAAGATGTAGCAAGATTTAAGACCTTAACATCTGTAGCCAGTCATTTTCTACATCTCTGGATTGTTCGTGGGGGCGTGCTGCCCAAAGGGGATAAACAGGTGCAGTCCACAGTTTGGGAGATGGGTAAACCCTTTGAGGGGGCTCCTTGACAAGTTCCAGTTGGGGTTGCTCCCTGCCACGGACCCCAGGCACCTACCTATAGGTAAGCATCACCCCTCCTCACCAGTGTGGGACGCCGCAACCGGGTACAACCCCCAACCACCACAACCAAGGCATCCCAGTTCTCAAGTCTGTAGACCAAAGGTCCAGCAGGGGAACATGCAGTAATAAAGGACTGCATGTCAAGGACCCCCCTCATAGGGTTTACCCATCTCCCAAACTGTGGACTGCACTTGTTCACCCCCATTGGGTAGCATGCCCCCACGAACAATCCAGAGACCCAATAATTCCCCGAGGAGCACTGTGCCTCCAATCAAAAGAAGGAACTAATATTAACACAAATAAATTCTATCACCTTTACTCACCCAGCCTACTGTGTGTTCTTTATACCTCACCACGACACACCCACCACAATGCACACTGAACTCCCACCCCCTACAACTCCCCTCCCTCTCTCCCCCCCTCCCTGTCCATACTCACATTACTGAGAAGCACACGTAACCCATCTCTTATCACGTTAACTTACAAGTAGGATCAGGTACCCCTACTATACGCTGCACCATCCCCACTTCCTCCTCCTCCCCAATCCCAACTACATATCCCCAAACACCACCACACCCCAAAGTGCATACTAACCAACAACTACCCTATATTTTAATAATTGACATTGACTCAGGGATACATCTAGATGTATATATTATTGAACCTATTTTATTAAATGGATTATTTGTGGGGTTTGTGAATGATAGTAAATATTATCATATTATTTAGGGTTTACTGTAACCACTCCAGGAAAATAATTCCCCTTCCTTTACTTTCTTTATATCACTTCATATTTTTACTTGCACTATTATATTTAATTTGAACACTATTCAAAAAACTAAAGTTATTTATCAAGGTACAATTATTCATTCATCTTTACTCTATCACTTTTGTGAAGCATATTTATTTTGTTTATTAATACAGAATAATTAGTAATTATCACGGTGTTCATATGTACTGTATATTATACATACACTATAATACACATTCACTTATTTATTATAATAAAACATACAGAAGAGCACTTAATTATTACATGGTTATATGCTGGAGCTTTATTAATGATTTTTTTCTCTTTCTTTATCCCTTTTTTCATGTACTAAAACTCAAATATTTAATTAAATATTGGAATCTATTATTATATTATATCAAGTAATGGATTTATTGACAATGGTAAAACCTATCTGTAATTTTTTTATTTTAATTGTTATGTTTACGATTTATATATCTATATATACCATTCTAAGATATATAGAGGGGTATTCAATATGGGAGCGAAAACATCGTTTTTGCGTTAATATCAGAGCTATGACGTCATTATCGGAGGTTTTACTTTTACACCGTATTCAATTTCAAAGACTTATCGCAGTTTTGAAAAGTCTTTGATAAAAAATGGGGATAACTTTTCACCATTGAATAGGTGTCGAAAAAGTGCAGAATTGGAGTTTAGGGGTGCAGGCTTAAAAAAAATAGCCTGCACCCCTGGGAATGATATTTAAAAAAGAACGGTGTCAAAAAAAAAAAAAAATAGGGACACCCCAAAAAATGTATTTAAAAATTGGGGTGAAAAAAAAAAAGGGAAAAAATTGATTAACAATAGGGAAATAGGTTCAGGGCTATTCTGCAAGTATGCGGCAGGTGTTTTGTAGAATAGATTTATAGCGGCAGGTGCACATTTGCTGAATTTTTTAAAACTTACTTTAGGGACTTAAAAATATGCTAGTACCCATTTTCATGTACCCCAAAGTTGATGGGACCACTTAAAAAAATGAAAAAATTAACCTAAGTGCTCTGCTGCAACACTTCTTCAATGTCGGGGAAAAAACACCTGCTGCGGCTATTTAAATCCCCGACTTTCATTTAAAGGCTAAAACGGGGGTACCAAAGTAATCCCCCATGTTTTTACAACTTTAGGGGGGTCCTACAATTTTTTTAAGGAAAATTCGTAACTTTACGCAAATCCAACTTCGGAGGATCCCGTTTTTGTTAATTTTATATTGAATACGGGGATAAGCGGGAGCGCGCCCGATACTTTAACGCAGGTAAAAACTCCGATATGAAACGTTAACTTCGACAGTGAAGTTAACGTTTCATATTGAATACCCCTTATAATCTTTATGAAGGTACATATAATAAGTGATGTTCCTATGTTAAGAGTGGAGGTTGTTATGTAGTTGGATTAATTTCGATTGGTTGGGTATAACATGTGATCATGAAAGAAGTGATGATTGGACATTGAAAGTCCATTTAAACTGGCTAGATCATACACTCTGGTTAGCCTTGAAAAAACTTTTTTAGTGAAACGTACATCGGCGGCAGTATAACATGCTGACCACTGATGCTGTTCTCTGATAAAATGTATATGTGAATTGAAGCGATCTTCATGTGAATATTAGTAATATAATCAATGAGGAAGAAATTCTCTCGAAACGCGGCATCTGCACGCTCGAGAGATGCTCTCTGCCACGCAATTTAGCACACGAGAGATAGGGGCTCTGATTTGAGATACGGGACACTAGGATAATACACTCTGCCCTGCAGTTCAGCACCTGTACACTGGGGCTGGTTTATATTGGGGATAAGTGTCCTGATTCCACTACAGAATGTGTATCATTGCAGTGTGAGGGAATCTGTAATACTTCCAGTAATGAGATCCAGGCTGATGGAAAATATACATGTAAAATACAATAGATCAGGAGCACTCATGATGTTTAAGTACTAATTAACTGAACCATAATGAGTGTTAATTGAATATTGTCTGCAGTGGTTTACACACGCAGCACCAAAAGCAACATATACAACAGCATTAAACAGTGAGTCAGTGTGTAGTTTTTATTTATTTTTTCTTTATTTGTTGAATATATTCAATGTTTTAAATTTCACTTGACAGTTTAACGATTCAAACATTAAAAGTTACAATTTACAACATATTTGTATACATTGCAATCATTGTGCGCCAGTGCAGGACATCTTTCTTCTTTTCCTCTCTTGGATACTTGTATATGTTAATTGTCCTAGGCAGCACCCCCATCTATTAACATATAGCAGTATGTCACCTGTTTTGAACATAGAGTATAAAATTTGGGGTGTTACATTGGAATTAGCTAGTGCAGTGGTTCTCTCATTTCCCCTTTCCTTTGATTTTGAACTAGGCAGAACCGAAGTCAGCTGCGTAGTGGAGCTCAGATAAGTGTGACCAGATTTGGCTGATACACGTTGCACTGGCAAAGTAAGGAAGCTGTGAACTCCCTTAAATCCCCAACAGCAGAGTATGATTGGCCAGACAGAACAGCTCAGATTTAGGGAATTGGTTCCTAGGTCACATGGCCCAATGCAAGATGGCGGTGCCCATAGAACTGCAGCTTGGGAACACTGTGCAACACTCCCATGCTGGCACGGCCTACCAACAAGGAACCACCAGATGCACCTCATGCCAGTCTCCATACTCCAGCACCACCACCGAATGGCCCATGCCAGAGTGCCCTAACGGACAAAGACCGCGGACTTACCGGTAAGGAACCCCTGGTCATGACATGTACATAGGAACACATACACTGGATATAACAGTAACAAAACAATTATAGTCCAAAAGACCTATAGCTTCACGCAGAAACAGTATAAAAGAGTAAATAAAATTAATATTGAAGTGCACAAGTATCAGTCTGGAGGGGCACCTTACTCAGGGGCCTGCAGATCAAGCCATATTGCAGCCTCATGATGAGAGTCAAAGAAAATATAACAGCCTCCCAAAACCACCCATAAAAATGCAGGAAATAACATGGAGTAGGGGAGTTGGAGGTCACACAGGCGTCTCATTACTTGAATAAATTGGGAACAGTATTTTGACATCGGCAGAGAGATCTTGAAAAAATGTGACTGACATTTGGTCTGAGCAAGTCCAAATATCGCATCCCGGTCCTTATAATTGTTAGAAACTGAGTCTAACAGTGTAGCATTTGATTACCTCCTCAGGTCCCGCTGGTTGCTAGGAGATCTGAAAGCCAGTGTCAGTAACCACTGTGCATGCTGGTCCTGGTCATTGCTAGGAGACTGGGATGCCAGTGTATGTAATCAGAGGCTGCACAGGAATGTCTGCAGCTGGTGTTTAATTGCAGGGATTCACACTAGTTTCTCTCCTATGTGAAGCAGCACACCTTTAGCTCATTTCACTTGCAGAAAGTTGGACTTAATTGAGGTTTTGTTATTGGTCTGTGTGTGTGTTAAAAGGGAGCCAGGCCTTCACCTCTGTCAGTTATAGCTTCATGCCTGGTGTAAGCATGCTGAACTGAGTGCCTGGTGAATACTCTGTACTGCTGGTATCCTGAGTCTCTGAGTGCTATCTAGTTTGATCCATGGACCCCTGCATCACCTGTTGTTAAGTAACACTTTACTTAATATTGGATAAGTGTCATTTGTTTCCAAGTACCATTATCAAGCTATATGTTGTTACAGCTCCTGCTGTGATTGCCAAAAAAACACAAGCTTATACAGTCTCATTGTACTCACATTTGTTATTCTACTAATTCAGCATTAACCCTGTGATCACCTAATAATTGTATAAACCTCTAGTACTATCCTGTGTTTAAGACCTGGCAGCATCTCAGTACTGCTTTGAGCATCTCTCTATGGGAAAAAGGTGGTTGTGGTAGGCAGCATGTAATGTGGTTCTAGATGTTTTATGCAATTGCTCAGGTGTATCATAAAAATAATGCAGGATCTTGGTAATAAATGTTCTCAGGGGAGCTCCGGTGGGAGAGGATGAGTTGGTATACATTTAATAGCAAACTGAGAAGCAATGGAGTCTTGGCAAAAAGTAGTAGTCAACTAGGATTCCACGAACTGCTTAGGATTAAAACCCTCTGCTTTCTCAGGCAAGCCAACTAAACAAATATTATTGCGGTTGAGATGCCAAGGTATGGAGCACTACAATCCTCCAATGTGGATATATGATTCTCGGTCTAACCGATCCTATCCCTCATGTTCTGCATATTTTGGCATATAAGGAATGAATCAATATGGACCTCCACCATCCACATCTATCACCCTTTTTCAGCAGCAATGGCTTAAAAAGCTATTCCAAAGTTGCAGAAGTAGGTTCTGCAGAAGCAGAGTGCGCAGAGTCTGAGGACACCTGACACTCCAATTCTGCAGTCTTGTATGCAAACAGAATGGGAGAACTTTTTCAACCTGGCAGCCACAAAGGCCTGTGACTCTGGACTCATAAGGTAAGTATGACAGAAGATGAGTAAGGCAAAAAGTGGGCTATAGGAGATCAAGGCAGAGGTCAAAAAGGTGGCAGTAGGTAACAATGGACGCTAATGCAGTCGCAACTGTGTCTATTTCGGCACCTTGACATTGACTTTATGCTAATGTCTAGTCAATTAATTTAGTACAGAGATGCCCACTGGCTGCATTTCTAATTCCTAGACAGATGACAAAATAAACTCAAAATACGAGGAATCCCTGAATCCTGTGAGTCCATTCCACAGGCCTTAAGGACTTTGCAACTGATTTATTCAAGAAATTCCTCCCCAGTGAACCAGATTTTCAGCTCTTTTTCCTTCACCAAAGGACATTTTTAAAATGCTTCTGGAATGGAGCATCCCATGTGAACCATAGCTATCTGCCCCCAGATTTCTTCTCCAGATGGAGTTGTCTCATGTTGGCTCTGGCAGATCATTTCAGTGCATTGCAATGTTGGTGGACTGCCTTGACCATATCCGGCTACTGACTTTGACGAGTTAACATACCATATGGATATGATATAGGTTAATTTTCTTTTGTTTTAGCGTGTTGATGCCTTATGTTTGTGATATCTCTTTATTCTGGAGATAATTCTGAGTTATACATGGCAATTATATACAATTATGTTATGGTGCTTAGTGACACTTTCAGGCAACTGCAGATACTCATACACTACTGCCGCAGTTGTACCCCCAAACAGCCCTTCTTGGTGCGCCAAGTCCTGTCCTTGGCTTGCACCAAGCGCCTTTTTTAAGTCTGTATCGCTCAAATATGCATCTTAGTCACAAAGTGATGTGGCAAGACTCTTTGACAAGACTGCATTGATTAAATTGATATTCAACACTCCTGTGTGCAAATGAGTCTGAATCTGTATACAAAGTGCCACAATGCATCAGCCTTTGCTTTTCTATGCCAAGTTCCATTGAGCTTCATCTGCGACTTTGTAAATGTAAAAAAAATCTTGTGCGGTTAATGTTGAAGCCCAACATCTCTGGTACAGATTGAGTGGTGTTTCACTGCATTTGTGATGCAAATAAGATGTATTGTAAATGTAAAAGTTGCTATGCCACACAGCTCTCTAACTCTTAGGGAGATATTTCCTTTATGGTTTTTCTCATTTCTGTGTACATTTCTCATCCTTTCCCTCCCTTGTGCCATCCCTCTGGATAAACTTTGTGTTTCTATCAATGCAGACTCAATTGTGGACCTTGTGTGTTGTGCTGGGCAGACAGTGCGGCGCCACCATAATGCTAGTTTTACTAATATTTAGTTAATTTTGGTCTATAAAGGTTAAAGGCCTGGACTTTACTAAAAGCTGAAATTGGCTCAAGAAACTTTACTAAACCTTAAGCCTGATTTAAACCAATACAGAAATAAATTGAGTCCTTTTCCTCCTGTTTTTTTTTTTCTAATTTAAAAGTTTCTCATTGCTATATGGCTGAAGCCCCACAGAACTGCAATTTTGATTGACTGGGATTATCCATTTGTTTTAGATAAGATATAGGACAGACTTCCGATTCTGGCAGTGATGCATCAGGATGCTGGTGTCCTGAACTCTGCTGATGCCACAAAATCCGCCAGTTCCCGACATTTATGCAACACATTTTTACCAATACACACACACACACACTGCAGTGTTGGAACACCTTCTAAAAAAGATTTCTCACACTGCAAATGCTTGCCAAGACACAGAGGGTAGACTCAAATAAGAAGTGCCACAGCAGATACAGTAGGAGCAGATGGGAACACAGATGCAGAGTCTTGCACCATCTTCTCCCCTACCTCAGCAGAAGCTCCTGCCACTTATGCCATGGTGGTGTCAGCTGTAAGTGACCCTATGGGGCTCCTTCTGCGAGTGCAGGCAGACTTTTACTGTATACAAGCCATTAATGGCATGCAGAAACTTACTCAGAGGGTGCAGTCTACTAAACAGACAGCTGGGGCACACTTGCATGATTTTCTAAAACTGAAGAAGCAATCTCTCCAACTACAAAATTCCAATAATCAGATTTAGAACAAGATATATGACCTGGTAAACATATCTAGGTGGAACAGTCTGAAAATAGTAGGCCTATCAGAAGGTACCAGAAGGGGCAGGCACTAAACCATTTTTTACACAACACTCTTCCAGAGTTACTGGAAATACATAATGTATGTATGGACTTTTAGAAAGGGGCCATACATACATGGTCCTTTACGAGAGGCCTCGGGGATAAGGACTCATGTTATTTTTCAATGTTTTAACTACCTCCATAAGGAAACAATGTGGCTTGCTTTCAGACTCCATTGATATTTGATATGGAATGATGAGGCCATGTATGAGGCTATAATTGTGTTATTTTTTTATTTCTTACACTTTAATTTTAGATTTTGTTGATATTTCTGTAATTTGCACAGTAGGCCTGCATGCAGCGCCTTTCCATTTTTACTATCTGATTACTCTACTTATATTGTTAGTTTGAGGTTTATGTGTTTTGTATTGGAGGTTCTATGACCTTCCCTGCCTTTATATCACAATTAGTTGTGATTGTCGAGGAGCTATGCTCTTTTGCTGTTGCTACACAGATGTTTGATTTTTCCCTTGTCCCTTCCCTTTCCCCTGCACTCCCTACCATCCTTTTTCTCCCACAGAACCATATTGTTCCTGTCATAGCCTTCCATGTCATTTGTTCATGGCTGCTGGCAGAAAATGCAATCATAATCCACGGGGATTCCGGTGCTCAGAATCCCGACACTGGTTAGGGAGAGGGTTAGTGTTAGGCACTAGGGGTAGAGTTATGGTTAGGCAGTAAGGGGGAGGATTAGGTTTAGGGTACAGGGCAGGCTAGGTTTAGGCACTGGGGAGAGAGAAGTGTCAGAAGTGTCTGTATCCTAATCCTGTCGGGATGCCCACATCGGGATTCTGACTGTTGGCATCCTGTACACAACCCGCTGGAAGTTAAGGTAAGTTGGCAGGGTGTTAAGTCTTCGGTATTATTTTAAACATGACTGCCCTGCTCATGATGTTTTTGAAGAGGTTTATTCTGTGATTATGTCACCCTTTTATATAACACAATATGGGGGGGATTTCATTAAAATACATCACAGTTTATGTTGTTGTACTGTTACATTTGTTTGGGTTGTGTTAGTGGTTGTAGGATTTATTGAATACTTTACGTGTACTGTATTGGATGGTTGTTTGTTGATAGCAAATGATGTGTTACTCTATATGGATATGTGTGCTGTAGTAGTGTGTACTCCGTGCAGCATTTTGCGACACACTGTTATAATTAGAAAGATCAATAAAGAGCCTAGAACCTGGTGGGATAGATACACACCAGAGTGGTACACACAGATCATCATCATCAATAAGGGACTACACACTTTCATGTGTAAATGGAGCGACACTGTTAAACATTGCTCCAAAAGCCCAATGCAACTGATCATAGACAAACACGATGAACAACTATAAATTTCAGAACAGTAGCTCAATGAGACATACTGTACACTGCCCTCGACCCCTTCAACAAAGAAGGTTTTAAAAACATAGAACAGATCACCAACCTAAGAATCTATAACAATGAACAAAAAAGTATCCAATCCAAACTAAACAAAATACACTGTGGCCAACCGATAAGGAAACCATACCAAAATAACCACAAGAAAATAATACCAATAAAAAAAAAACACACACATTCAAACATTACACCACGAAAAATACACAACCAGAAATTAAACCATAAAACACCACCAAGCAACAAAAAACAAACAAACACATATCTGTTGTGCTTCATATACAGACTCAGGTGTACACAAATATACAAGTGTTGTATATTAAATTAATAAGCACAGTGTACTGGTGCGTCCTAGTAACACTACATTGCGACTGACGCATTTCCGGCAAAAAATGCCCGCCACTACCAGAGATGAATGAGATCTGGCAGCTTACTCACACTAGGCAAGTTGCACTGTGTGGCGTATTAAGGCTAGATGTATGAGATTGAGAACACATCTGTAAATGAAAAAACTACACAACAAAAACAACCAACAAACCAAACAATCAGTCAAAAAACCACTAACTAAAAAAACACTCCAGGACTATCAAAAAAACAAAGATTCAGACCCAGAGACTACCATCACAACTAAATCCACAAACAATTCCTCATTCTCAGTTTAAGATCTGGAAAAGGATCTAGAATACGAATAATTAGCAAGACTCTTCTTCGACAAAGGGTGGGTGAACACAACTAGAGGAAACCCACATGCTAAAAATACCCCCGCCATCACCAAAGACCCAGATAGAGACACATCCACCAAGCACACTTCTAAACAGACCAAAGACAACAACACAATATGGGGTCAAGATTTTTTAGATTTAGAAGCAGGCCTGCGAGGCCGCACCCCCAATCACAACAGCACACAATGAACAAAGAGAAAAAATGCAGAACTAGATGCGGATGTAGAGGAGGACAACACACACAAAAACAAACACAAAACAACATGAACAAAAACAGACCAGATGAGAAATACCATCACAAAAGAACAACACCCACAACAACAAGAAACAGACTACGCAACACCAGAAAACACAGAAACAACCAATACAGGAATTTTCACCATTAGCTCCATGACACTAACTGAACAATAAACCAAACAAATTTGATATTGTCAGAACTCTCGGATGGAATGTGGATGCGGCCCTTATTTAGGGAATTGGCTAGACCTATACCTGAGGCACGGAGTCTAATGTGCCGGCGGTATTCATCAGGGACCCTTGCAAGAAGGTATGGGCTTGGCTGCATCCGACAGAGGTCGCGGCCCACAGGTTAGGTTCCCCTATACAGGTACTGGTGGACACAGGATCAGGTGCAGAAGAATAAACATTGTCGACAGGCCGGGTCAGAACCAAACAGACAAGATGGTACCAGGGAGCAGATGTAAACGGGTCACAGGAAGCAGCCAAGGTCATAACTAGATATCAGGAGCAGTACAAGGGGTCAGACGAAATCGAAGTCACAAACAAGCCAAGGTCAAGATCAGGATAACAGGTAAATACTAAGAACACTGGAGTATGGAATGGAGCCTATACTCTGGCACATGTCTGGTGCCAGAGACTTTCTCTTATAGAGGAAGTTCAAATCTCGCGCCAAACATGACTTCACGTTTGGCACACCTGTGCCTTTAAATTACTGTGCAGGACAGCGCGCAAGCTCCTAGGAGAGCTGCGGCTGCCTGCAGTTCCAGCCGGCATGCGGGGGAGAAGTCATGGCAGCGGGCGCTGGGGACTCCCCGCCCACTGCAGATTCCAGTGCTGCCGGACCCGGTAAGTGGAAGCCGCGGTCCGGCGCACTGTGACAGATATATATCTAGACCTCAAACAAATCTTTATACAGAATCAAAAACTCCAACACAAACCCAGAAGAACCACCTGTCTACCAACACAAAGGGTCTGATTCAGACCTGCTCTCAAGGCTGCATTCGTTTTTAGTCCTACATTTTTTTGGGACTTTTATCTAATACACTACTGCCATAAATGTATAATGAAATAAAGTATTGTTTTAAACACATATGTACAGTATGTATGCATGTATGTATGTCACCTTATTTATTCGCATGACCTTGGCTATGTTAGACTCTATTGATGTGTTGCTATAAATAAATTTTGTTTACACATGAATCTGAAGACTTGCAATTTTGAAACCAATTTTTACATTCCAAATTTAATTTTTTATTTTTATTTTGGGAAATACAACCAATTAAAAAATCTGTAGGAAGGAAAGGGAAGTATTGATTAATGAAGTATGGGGGCTGCACAAGACTGCCAATGCTGTTATGTCTTGGTCTTTTTGGCCCCAGGCTGAAGGGAAAGCTTGGCAGCTGCCGACTGGCGGGTTTGGCAGCGAGTGCTTTGACCAGAGGTGTCAGTTTAGGGTCTTGGCTGGGTATAGGGTCGGGGATGGGCAATGGTATTCCAGAATTGGTGGGCATAGATCTTGCTGCAAGAAGGGAGGTTAGCTCCCACATGGCACCGCGGTGTATAATGTTAGCCTGCTCCTGGCCTGAGGCCAGACACTCCTGGGCCAAGGCCATTCTCACAATGCCACTCAGAGTATTTGAAAAGATGGCACTGTTCCTGTGTGTCTCATCTAAAACCTCTGTGAGAATGGTCTTGGGCCTCAGGAGAGGGGTTTCAGGAGCAGGGTTTGCAGAGTCAGCAGGTGGAACTGTTGCTTCATCCCCTGCAAACACTCTTGCACACTGGGCCCAGATATTGTCTCAGGAGCAGGCTTATCATCATCCGGTTCTGAAAATAGAAGAAAAATTAAGCATTACCAATACTGACTATGTTAATGTTGGTCAAAACACGAGGAAAAAAATTCTAAGTGTTTGAAAAAAAAATATTTTACATTTAAAAATTTGTTACCCTCAACATTATGTGGGGCTGCAATGTTAGGTGTGTCCAACATGGACACTGACATGCCTAACACCTCCTCTTCTTGAATACATCCCAGAATAATTTATTCTAAAGGGGTGTAATCCAATGACTCTGGGGTGGGCCCACCACCTGTGCCCCTTGCATGTCTCGCCCTATCTGCCATCTTTCCCATCAGCCTGTACTTGAAGTCGGCCCATCTGTGAATGTTTTGAAATTTACTTTTGTTATAACTACCTTCAAATATTAAATCCGTAATGTTATAAATTTTATGTGACTTGTAAAAACTTACCGTCTCTTTACTTCTCTAGTAGTCCGGATAATGGGCCCCTCCAAGTTAAAGGCATTGGCAATCTCATTCCATATGCGTTCTCTTTGCTCTGCCCCCTTATTTCTGGGCACATGGACTATACGATCAATGGCCGAACTCATCAATACTTCCATCTCCTTCCTACAGAATGGTGGCTGCCTTTTACATCCCTGGCTCAGCCTGCCGCCTTCCTCCTGTGAAGTCCCACTTTGTGGTTGACTTGTGCCAGGTTGTGCATTTTCTGCATCAGTGATACTTGAGGTGAACCTTGTGGTTACATCATTGGATACAATGTCGCGGTTCCCACCATACACTTCAATGAAGATTTCTTCCCATTGAAGTCTATGGAGGAGACAGGCTGACCGCACACAGCCAATCAGCGAACAGCTCCCACGGAGATGCCAGCTGATTGGCTGGTGGCTCCTGGAATGACTGGGTACACGTGGGCCCCAGTCATTCACGTGGAGGAAAGGTATGTGTACACACATATCTTTCCTCAGTCCAACTTGGTTACGGGTATTTATGTTTTTATTTTAACCCCTTGGATGCCTACTTGGATTGAAGAGGACCTGAACTATGCATAGGAGAGGAGAGTATGTATTTTTTTATTATAGGTACCCCTATGGATTATCTACTGGATATGATGGGATCAGGGATATTAGGTGAGTATGTGTGTTAGCAAGTGTGAATGTATAACTGTGGGAATAAAATTATGGTTAGTATAAAACAATGTTTATAGCTCTCTTGAATGTTAAAAGTCCGTTTAGATGAGAAAAGGGTTCCAATAATTGCCATGCAGTGTGTGTATTGGTAGAGTCAGATCGGGTGCTCTAACTGTATCTCCCTAATACTGCCTACCATGGCGGCTCCCGCTTTGTCTGGCTGTTTCCCTGTAAACATGTCTGTCTTCTTCGTCCATGTCCAATGGCGCAATGCTATGATGTCACTGTCAGTACGGTGTGCGCTAAACCAACACGTTTCAGGCTCCTGGCCCTTTGGAATTAAGCATATTTTTCTTTTTTATTATTAAATTCTATGGTATTCCGTTTTTATTACATGTAAATGTGTTCAGAATTAAAATGTATAATGGAAGGAAGTAATAAAATAATGTGGATAAATGATCTTTCCTAAATAAGCTAAGTTGGACTAATTGACGTGTTAGAGGAAAGCCTGCAGGTTGCAGGGTTTGCATCAAGAAAATCCATTTTTTTAAATAATATTTTTATTATTATTACACAAAATTAGACAGAGAATACATTTCTCAATATAACATACAATTGCAACATTTCTATGACATGGTAATATAGAAAAAGCAAAAACATGTGTCTTACAATAATGGAAAGAAAGAATCTCCACTCCATAGTCAGTATCTTAAAGGATTAGTGTATAGAACAGCGCCTGAACCATATAATGACTGTATTGTATAAAATATTTCTGTACAACATAGTAAATTATACATAATATGATTTACCCTCAGACTGGTGGATGACCTTTCTCAAGTATCTCCGTATTATACCACGTGGTCATAATTACTACCTTGCGCAAATTTTCTTTGATAGGTGGAAATAAAATATTGATATAGGGGAGCCATATTTAAAAAAAAATTTTTGCACTATTTTCAATATCAAGTGAGCTTTCCACCCAGTCCATCTGATAGAGATACATTAATCTTGGTAGCATAAGTGTTAAGGGAATAGAATTAGAATCAATCCACTGTGACAAGATAGTTTTTTTTGCTGTTCCCGCAACTCTAGCTAATAATAAACGTTTTCCTTTTGTTAATCTTGGTTGAGTCTCAGTAGAATAATGGTTCCATAGTGCCCATGCCATCGATATCTCAAAGGGGATATTTAATATATTGTTTATATAAGACTGTACTTCTTTCCAAAACATCTGAACAATCTCACACGACCACAAGCAATGAATTATGTCAGCATTGGGAATTGAGCATTTAAAACAATTAGAGTTGTCTGATATTCCTGTTAAATGTCTAAGTTTTGGTGTATGCATCTCAGCATATGAAGAAGATACTAACTGCTTATTTAGTGTAGTAAAGGACGTAATGACATATTGAAGCGTTAATTCTGGAAATGTATTTTTCCATTTGGCTAAGCCTGTATCAACTTTAGCAAGATCCAACCGTCTTCGTACATAATCATAAAGTATTGAAGTAGACCATGGTTTTCCCCTCCCACTCCACACTACAGCATCTAGAACATTAACTTTATCCAATTGATCAAGATGTTACAAAGTGTAGACAAAGACAATATTGTAGAGCAGTCATCATCTAAAAATTGGTAGATCAAACTAAGTCCCCGAAGATTCCAGTCCCTAAATGTGTTTGCAGATATATCATCTTGTAAGGTAACATCAGAAAAAATACTTTTAAACAAAGACTCCATGTGTGAAAGATGAAGTTGTTTCCTTAATAGTCTCCAAGCAGAACAAGGAGTATTCAAAAGAGGGTTAAATTTAATATCTGAAGCAACTTGTGAGGGCGGAGTATGTAATAAGTTGACCAAGTTACATTCAGGGCTAAAAGCTTGATCTAATTCCCTATATGCAAAATAACTGCTATTCCCTATCCAGTCCAGGACATACCTATAATTGGCTGCAATGGCATAATCCTGTGCACACGGTAAATTCACCCCTCCAAGTGATAATGGTTTTTAGAACTTTAATAACGAAATTCTGGGGCATTTGCCAGCCCAAATAAATTTAGATAAGGCTCCATTAATTAATTTAACATAATTTTTTGTTAGAAGAAAAGGGAGCGTCTGGATTGAATATAATAATTTGGGGAAGGAGATAATTTTATATAACTGGCATCTGCCCAGGAAAGATAAAGGCAGATGTTTCCATCTTTCAAAATCTTGTAACATCTGTTAAATAGAAGATGTGATATTAGCTGTGTATAAATTTTCGAACTTATTCAAAAATCTTAATCCTAGATATGTTAGATGACCCTGGGCCCAGTGAAAGAGAAATTGGTCTCCCCATCCCAATCTAGCATCAGCATATAGTGCTAAAGCTTCAGTTTTACTAAAATTCCCCAGAAAACCTGAGATGTCATGAAAATCTTTTAATATTTTTATTAATGAGGGAAAGACCTTCTTTGGCTCACTAAAATATAAAAGAAGATCATCTGCAAAAGCTGACACCTTAATCATAGAATTCCCTAGTAAGACTACTTTCCATAGCTCACTTTTAATAAATGTGTGTACTAAAGGATCTGAGGTGAGATCAAAAAGCAATGGGGATAAAGGACATCCCTGGTGTGTGCCTCTTGATAGATAAAAAGGAGAAGAATTCAATCCATTAATTGTCAGGAAAGCAGTGGGGCGTGTATAAAGTAATCGAAAAATATTAATAAATCCAGCGCCAAATTACTGAAGGTGTAAGATACGTGATATATGTGACCAGGAAACGCGATCGAACGCCTTATCGGCATCACAAATAACTATTATAGCCTCTTTATTATTTGTTTAGATCGCGTCAAAGCTGCTATCAACATTTGTACATTATGCACAGATGTACGACCCTTAACAAATCCGTTTTGTGCTGGGTGGAGTATTCTAGGAAGAATAAGTCTCTGAGCTAATAATTTTGTGAACAATTTTAAATCCTGGTTCAATAGCGAGATGGGTCTATAGGACTGAACTAATGTGGGGTCTTTTCCAGGTTTTGGCAATACTATAATTCTGGCTTCATTAAAACCAGTTGGCGGGGATTTCCCTCCAATAATAGCATTAAATAAGGACAACAGGTGCGACATTAATGGAGTGGAAATAATCTGATAATATTCTGCTCCAAAACCGTCAGGTCCTGGGGTCTTGCCCTTAGTTAATGTCTTAATTAATGGTAACAATTCCAACTCCGATACCGGTTCTACCAAAGATTCTCTTTCCTCCTCTATTAATATTGGTAGACCTGCCTCCCTCAAAAACCTTGTAGCTAACTCAGGAGAGTCAGTGGGGGCCGTGTATAATTGTTTATAATATTGTTGAAACTGTTCTGAAATATCGGCTAAACCATTAACACAAGTACCCGAATTATTCTGTAGTTGAAGAATATGTGAAGATGTATTGTGAGTTTTGACTAAGTTGGCTATTAATCTACCTGATTTATTGCATCCTCGAAAAAATTTGTTACGCTGAATATTATGTGAATATCGGGCACGTTCTTCACACAAAAGATCATATTAATTTTTAGCTTCCACATATCTATGTCTATTCTCAGGTGTCTTGTTTAAAATGAGTGAATCATATGTTTTGGTTAAGTGTTTATTAGATGTATCCAATGAAGAAGATAGCAGTTTACGTTTCCTGGCCACATACTCCATAATCTGTCTTCGAAGCACTGGTTTTGAGGCAGCCCAAAATAGGTTAACATCATCCAGATGTTCAATATTATCATTTGCATAATTACAAAATGCTCCCTCTAAATGGGTACGAAAATTAGTTGATTGACTTAAATATGCCGGGAATCTCCAATTATATGAAGTATAAATAGGGGATTGTAATGAAAGAGTGAACAATATCGGAGCATGGTCTGAAACTGCTATGGGTGTTATCCCTGAGGATTCTATCTTTTGATACAAAGAGCGAGATACTAGCCAAAAATCGATTCGTGAAAAGGTGTGATGTGGATGTGAATAAAAGGTATATTCATAAGATACAGGATTTTGACATCTCCACGGGTCACATAGTTGTAATGAATCTACTAACAACTGTATAGGGGACACCAAAGCCTCTCTGTTTCTACCTGGAATATTGGATCTATCCAAACCCTGAGATATAACACAATTGAAGTCACCTCCTATAATTAGTTCCCCTTCCATCCAGCCATTCAATCTAATATATAGATTTGTGAAAAATACCTTATTTTGGCCAGTAGGAGCATATATAGTGGCCAAAGTATAAATCGAATCATGTAGTGATATCTTTACAAAGATATATCTACCCTCAGGATCTATCAATGTGTCTTTAATAGTATATGGGATATTTTTGCGAAAAGGAATCAAAACTCCTCTACGTTTAGACGTGAAGGAGGCAGCTCTATAATCACCTGTCCATGTGTCAGCGTATTGGGATCTCTAGAATTCCAATGCGATTCTTGCAAAAATGCCACATCCAGTTTCATGCTTTTTAAATGTTTAAGGACCTTACGTCTCTTGATAGGTGCATTTAATCCTTCCACATTCCACGAAATGAATTTAAGTACCCAATATTGCGATTGGAATAATCGCCTTTTATGACAAAATCTGTGTCCCATCAACCATAACACTCTGGTGAAGCGATAGATGGAAATAAGGGCCTGATTCAGAGCCGGACGCAATTAGTGCTCGCTCGTCCAGAAAATAGGGGTGGCTATTCAAATCAACCGTTCGCTCTTTGCGGTCTGTTCACGCCTCTATGTCTGAACGAGCGAACAAAACTTGCGGTCATTTTTTTTAAAAATACGCCCCCTGACCGCTCGCATCCTACGTCACATCCGCTATTTATTAGATTAATCGAGTACATCGGCCAGGGTATGAACTGCTCGCTATTCTTGTGGTTGGTTTTTGCTACCACAATTTTGCGAGCAGTTCTGGCTGTAAAATAACCCAGTGACGTGGTCAATGATGCTGCTGTATTAATTATGCACACCCTTAAAACACCCATTTTGACCGTTTGGCATGCCTGCGTTCGGATTTCCACTCCCCGTTTTCAAACACCTTCCTCTGTTACCACCCACAAATGCCTCCTTCTGTCACTCAAAATAGCAGGCATTCACTATTTTGCGAGCACACGATTTTCGGCCGCACTGACTGGTTCGCGCATGCGTATTACGATCCTTACGCATGCGCAGTTGGGCAAACATCGCTTGGAGCAAACGAGCGGCCGCTTACGAGCGGCTCTGAATCAGGCCCTAAGTCCACAAAGTTCTTTGCAGCTTGTGGGGTTTCAAAAAAGTACGTTTTTCCTTCATATGAAATTCTCAGCTTGGCTGGATATAATAAAGTGAAACGTTGTCCCCTTTCAAATAAACTTTTGCAGATGGGAACAAATTCTTTTCTCTTTGTTGCAACCATATAAGAGAAGTCCTGGAACAGGAGCAATTTAGCTCCCTGATATCTTAGATCTGTTTGTTTTCTGTATGCTTCCATTAGTCGAGCTTTGTCAGCGTAATTCAACACTCTCATAATGACAGGCCATGGTCTGTTTCTGGTATTTTGTCTGCCTGGACCAATATGGTGGACCCGCTCCACCACCAGCACTCCCGTGTCTGGAACACTCTTTAATTCACGAGGCAACCATTTAGAAACAAGTGCCATCAACTCAGCATTTTTGATAGACTCAGGGAGACCAATTATGTGCATGTTATTCCTTCTATTTCTATTTTCAAGGTCTTCCAACTTATCTTGCATGGAAACTGTTGCCTTTTCTTGGGTTGATAAATTGGCTTTAAGTACAACAAGCTCATCCTCCAGGTCTGAAATTCTCTGTTCTGCCTCTGAGATACGTTGATCATGTTGCGTCAATTGTGTCAAGGCTAAGTCTAAAGAGTCTTTCAATGGGGCTAATTTTTGATCCAATAATGAAGCTAAGATGTTGGTAATCTCATGCGTTGTAAAGGAGCCAGCAATAGTATTGGTTCCAACGTCCGACTCCTGGTCCCTAGGGCTATTTCCCGGACTAGCAGTCTGAGAAGTCGGAGATGGGGAGGCGGCCGAAGGCCAATGCCCCTTCCCTTCTGTTGTCCCCTAGGACCTCTAGGTGTTTTGACCACATGTCGATCCATAGCCCTATCTGACTGTTAGCAGTAAAGACTATGATGGAATTGGGTACAGTCAATCAGTGTAAATGTCTGTTGCCCTTGTTATTGGGCTCGGAGTCTGGTGTTCTGGGAGTGCGTATAAAGGATGAAAGCCCACCACCACTCACCAGGACTCTCACGGAAAGGTTAATGATAAACGTCCACTTTCTCACCACTCGTCTCACGCTAGTAAAGCAGCTGAACTTTAATATAAACTCCGTGAGCCTTCACTCGAATAGGACCGCCCACCAGATTTCAGCAGTATCTTTCTTTATATAATTACATTTTTAGTATATGATGACTGTACTCACTCTTCTGATTTGTGGTAGACAACAGTCTAATGTGGCCGGGAGTGGGGTGATACCCGGTGGCAGAATATATCAGAGCAAACAATATTACAGATGAAGCTTGTAACTACAGTATCCTCAGAGAAAAGTAACCAGGCTGTGGTACTACAAGTATCAGCGTCCACCCGAGAGGGAAATTTTTAGCAGGAAAAAGCAGCATAAGAAAGTTCCCTATGGAGTTTTGTCAGGGATAAGTACTCACTATAGCTGAAGATTCCTCCCAGGTTACAGATAGAATACTCAAGATTATGGGAATCTTTGACCCAAGGTGAGGTTTTTCCTCAGGTTACAAGGGGGAACTTTCTGTCCAGTGTGACCAGCACACAATGGAGGGGAGCTGCTGTATAGAAGAGGTACTGCAGTATAGGTGAGTTGTTCAGGAGTTTACACTGCTCAGCGTAAGCCCATGGGTTTCACTCAGCCAGAGGGGGACAAGATGTTATGCTGACAACAGCCAGGGCACTCACCATCAAGTCCAGCCTGGTCCTGGGTGCTGGTGAGTCCCAAGAAAATCCATTTTGTTTCTTTTGTTCTTAATTCTTAGGAGATATCCCCTCCTCTCCAGTTAGGACAGACTTTCTGGATGCCCATAAATAAAAGTCCAATGGGATTCTGGGCCAGATTCAGACCCGGTCGCAAATGCTGTGCGCTCGCAACCGGGTCGATGGAGGGCCAGTGCGCATGCGTGGCGTGCGCGAGCCCCGGAGATGCACTACAAAAGGGGCAGCTGTCGATGTTGATCGACAGCTTGACCCTTTTTGTAGGCATGGCTGGGGGGTGGCTGAGCAAACGGAGGCGTTCGCTTGTGGGCAGCCTCACTGACATCACCAGTGATGTCAATGAGAGAGAGATTCCGGCTCTGTTAGAGTCGAAATCTCTCTGGGGCTTGCTGCCACGAGACCCTACTACAAGGGTCTCGTCGCAAGCCCGATGGTTGCGATGGTATTGACCAATGTGACCATCATCATGGCCACTCGCATAAGCTGTGGGTGGTAACCCACAGCTATGCGAGCAGCCAAGATGCCACAACTTAAAAACCAAGTGCCCACCCTGATTCAGAGTGAGTGCTCGCTTTTTGCGAGCACCTCTGAATCAGGCCCTCTGTTCATGGCAGTCCAAAAAATGTTTGGACACACTGTGGGTCTGCAAACCTTTTTTAATATTAAAAAAGTGTTAAGCAATTCTTGTTTTCAATTTCCTTTTTGTCTGTCCAATGTATTGGAATCCACAGGGGCACTCGAGTAGATAAACTACTCCCTCTGTGTCAAATGTAATAGTATCCATAATTTTGTAGCTTTTGTTTGATACAGTAGACTTAAATTGTATTGCTGGTTATGTAGATGTCTCTTTTAAAGTTTTGCAAGGTAAACAGTTCAAACAATAAAAATTCCCTTTCCTTTTTGTCAAACGATTCTTTTGTAGATTGTTTGAATGGTTATGACTTTTCACCAATTGATATTTTAAATTGTGAGCTTTCCTATCTGTAAGGGATATCTTTTCTAAATCTTCTTGTAGTTTTCGCTCATTATATCCTTTTTTTAAGAATTTATTTTTCATCACTTCACTTTGTTGCAGAAATGTCTCATGCTGTGAGCAGTTTCTTTTCAGTCTGCTAAATTGTCCACTCGGAATGTTATGAATCCATTTTGTATGATGATTGCTGGTGTTTGCCAAGGTATTGTTACCGCTCTCTTTTGCATGGGTTCTGGTGTGTATTGTGTTCCGTGATATGAAGATTTCCAAATCCAAATACTGTATACCACCATATTTTTTCTGAAGGTTGAGATGAATTCCAGTCCAAAGTCATTATTGCTCAAATATGTAAAAAACTCCATTATTAGATGTTCGGGACCATCCCAGATAAAAACAGGTCATCTATATACTGTACCTCTTCCAAGAAATTATGTTCCTTTGATAGGGGTTGTTTTGCCAGATGTATTGTTCCTCCCACTTTGCCACAAAGAAGTTGGCATAACTGGGTGCAAAGGGCGAACCCAAGGCTGTTCCTTTTATTTGATTATAGTACTGACCTCCATTCCAAAAATAGTTGCGGTGTACGATGAATCGGATGCAATCCATAATGAAATTAATCTGTGCGTTTTGTATGGATATGTGATCTGAAAGAAAAAATCTAGTGGCATCTAGATTATGTTCTATACAAGTGTAAAAAGAGTGAACATCACTTGTGCACAGAATGTAACTATTTTGCCATTGAACATGTTCCAGATGTTGTAAAATATTCAGTGTGTCCTTCAAATAGCTCTTTTATTGTTGTACTATGGTTTGTAGAAAAGAATCCACAAATTTAGATATGTTAAAGGACAGTGATCCTATTACCGATACTGTGGGATGGCCAGGAAGATTCACTGGATTTTTGTGTCGTTTGGGTAATTGATAAAAGGTTGGTACCATTGGATTAGAAATTCATATTCTTTTTTTGACAAAATTCCTATATACAGACCTTCATCCAAAAGTTCTTTCAGTTCTTTCTGATAATTTTGTGTTGGCTCTCCATGTAATAATTTATATGTCTCTATACCTGATAATAGATTCATAATTTCCGCTTCGTATTTATCCTTATCCATGATGCCAAGTCCACCACCCTTATCTGCAGGTTTCAGAACTAGGAAATCATCTTCTATAAATCCTCTAAGTGCTTTTTTTTCTTCTCTTGTTGAATTAAATTTATTTTTTTCTTTGCCCGTTAATTTTGTAATGTCGTTTTACACAAGTTTTTGAAAGGTTTCAATGTGGGGACCCTTCATATGTGAAGGAAAAAATTTGGAAGTTGGTTTAAAACAACTATGAGTATATCCATGTTCCGATGTAATAATTTCCTCTTTTGGTGTCATCTCTGTGAAGAATTTTGAATACATAATTTCCTTACAAATTTATGCGTGTCAATGTAAACATTAAATTGATCTACATTGAAATGAGGTGCAAACTTTAGTCCTTTATTTAATAAAGAGATTTGATGTTCTGATAATTGTTTTTTTGCTGAGATTATGACTTATTTCATCTCCTATTTCTGTGTTGGAATTTACTGTTTTGTTTTTCTTGCTTTTTCTATCTGTTGTTTTTTTAGTGTTGTTATAGAGATTTGTTCTGGTGGTTTCTTTTTTTCCCAGAGAAGATCTAAAAAATCCTCATCAGCATCATCCTCTTCTTCCAGCGGTGTTGCTCTCTTTCCATATCTGTGTTATCATTAATGTGTTCCTATTTTCTCTTGCTTCTATATTTTTGATGAGTGTATGATATTCCATTCTTTCTTCTTCTTTTACCGACTCTTAGAGTGTGAATGTATGTTATATTAAACTTTTACATTCATGGTGTGTGTTGTGTTTTTTTACGTATCTCTTTGGCTGTGGAACTACAGGTAGCAGCAGGCCCGTAATGCCCGCATACTGGTACTTGTGGTTCTCCAAAGTACCAGCATGTGGGGGAGGCTTGCTGGGAACTGTAGTTCCACAGCAAAATACAATATTTTAATTCTTTCTTTGCACACTTTACATACATTAAATCAACCCGGCACCCACCGGCCAGGGATGCCGGGGATAGCCTTGGGCTATCGACGTGGGGTGCCCTGGAGAGGGGGGATTACTTTATTGGGGATTCCCCAACTCCCCAGGGATCCCTGGCCTGGGCTGACTAGTGGTCAGGGGTAATGCTTTGGCCGGGGAAACCAGTGAAAGGTTTTCCCTGGCTGTGGCATTACCCCCTGCTAGAAAGAGTCCGGTGCTGGTTATGGAGATACAGGGGACCCCTACTAGTTTTGTCCTGTCTTTCCACAACCAGGGCCGGCTCAGCAAAGCCCTGCGCTGGTTCTTAATATACAGGGGACCCCTATGCATTTTGTCCCCTGTATTTTTAGAATCGGAACAGGCTTTGTAAAGACGGTGATTGGTTATGCTTTTGGGGGGGGGTGCTTCACGTTATTTAAAAAAATAATAATTTTGCATAAGTACACAGAAAAATGCACGTATCTCATGGATATGTGCATGTTTCTTTGTTAATATGACCTGCTCAGGATATACTCGCTATCCTGAAGCTGGTCTATTGTTTGAGGACTTTTGGTAAACTTTTGATTGTTTTCAATGGGAAAACATCTAGATGCGATTTTGAGAATGGGGATTTTTAGTAACACAGAAAAAATGTGAGTTCTAGTGAACTGACTCCCTATTACATTGGAGAGTTATGAGTTAAGCAGTAAACTCGCAATTTACCAAAACAGACACCCTATTGCATATTACCCTATAAATTAATCTTATACTGTAAATATGGAAATAATTTCACCACATGAGCATATGCATATGGCGACAATCTAATAAATTGCAACATGGCTTTGACCCTCCACTAAAGGTATAACATGCCACTTAAAAACGTCCAGTACACAATATGTGTGTGTGTGTATTTGTATGTTTGTTTGTTTGCATATGCGTATGATTAAGCTCCATGATTGAGCATATTTTCTAAAACAAAAATTTAACAATTAATAACATGCAGATTTATGGGTTTTGTAAAAAATTAAAACATACACTTGCAGATGTGTGATGTGACTTTTGTGCCATCACCAAATGTCCCTAATTCACCTTCTCCAAAACAAATATCACTTCCAAATGCGTTCCTTTCCCCCATCTGACTGCAGCCTTTCAGCCCCAACAGCTCCTTTAAAAATTAAATAAAAAATAAAAGTTGTTTTTACACATAAAGAGACAAGCGTATGGAAATATTTACCAGACACAGTATGTGGGGCATCTTTGGCTGGCAACAGATCTAATAAATCAGCATCTGCCAACAACCTCCATTCCAAGGCCCCCAACAGTTGGATATCACATTGGATTAAAGCCAAGTTCTCAGGGAGGGGACACCTGGCCCACTTTTGTGCTTGATCTGGGAAATTAACTTGCTCCAGAGCCGGCTGCAAAGGTCGCTCCATCTAATAAGAATTTAATTTGAGTGCAAAATTATAAAGAACAGCTTGGTATGTCAAGAGTTATTTATATATATATATATATATATAAATAAATATCTCATTGGGAAAAACACATATGCTTCTTTTGTAATATTTTCCTGTTAATACTAAAATTTTTAAACTTCGATTTTGAAAGGAATAACAAATTAGATTAATATCACCTTTTTCTAAGGTAGGTTACTTCATAATTTGTGGAGTGGTTCTGATGGTTTTTCCACGAGCTGGAACTGGAACTTCCTGGCCGCTATGAAATCTGGTAAGTGCCTCTCGGATAAGTGTATCCATTACCATACTTTGTGGTTGTATCTTGCCATCTGATGATGAAGAACCATCATCTTCCCTTGGGGCAGACACATTTGGAGGTGATGTGTTTGGAGGAGGTGAAGGAGGAACTCTGGCATTGGCACAGGCACACTTTCAGCCTCCACATCTGCAAGTGTGTCCACAGGCAGATTTTCATCGGATAGTCCCATTCCAAATTCTACCAGAAAATCATGTATATCAGGATAGCAGTCATCCAAAGACTGCAAAAGTTCAAAAACCAAGTGAGGCAATCAATAGGCATATGCGTACGCAGGTCAGCTTCAATTAACACACGCCTATAAAATCATCCTTCCATGCCACACCCACTTTCACTAGGAATTTTGGTGTAGTGGTGTCTCTGGAATGCCGCACATGCGTACGCCTATTCTGGTACTAAGTAAGGCACCTGCTGTTTGGTGCCTGTAACTACTTATAGAGTTATGTGAAAATAGCATGTAATAATAACTACTGTCTTGTGCCAAGCAGCCATTTTTGTGGAGACAGCCAATCAGACGTCACCATAGTTTATATAAAGTATGCACACTGTAATATTGGTCATTGCCATCAAGAGAGCTGCAAGCTTCACACGCAGGGAGCTGCGTATCCTTGTCCAGGTCATGGACCGGCACCTAGGGCTCGTGGCCCCATATGTCACAAACCGCCAAATGCTGCTTGCCGCATAGGATTCCACTGCACCATTGTACAATTAGAGAGGCAATGATCCGACCTCCGTTGAAAGACCCCGGACTGCCTTACCCACTTCCGGGCCATTAACTTGCGGAGTAAGTATATTTGAGGTGTGTATGCCTGTTGGTGTGGATGTATGCAAGCATATGCATTTGCTTAGCTTTTGGGCATTCTTTAGATTGCTTATATGTTTTGTTGTTTTTTTTTTGGTCGGCTATCTTTTTTTTTTGCCATTGGCTATTTTTTTTAAAGATGAATCTTATTTTATTGTGATATTAAGTAGGTGTGTATGTGTGTGTTTACATTCATGTTCTTTTAAAACTGTATATATTTTAACAGATTAATAGTTGCCCCCCAAAAATGTTCTCTCTCCCTTTCTCTCACATATATATACACATACAGTTTTATGAGAACATATTTATAGAATGTAACTTTAGATAGTACTAATATTAATATTTCCCATTTCTTTTATACAATATCTCATAGGACATCAGCAATGACTGGGAAGAGGCAGTGTTCCCCGGCTACCCTCCCCTGCATCATCTTCCAATCATTCCTCCCTTCCCTCCCCTGCACCCTTTTCCAACCATTTCTCCCCTCTATCCCCTGCACCCTCTTCCAACCATTCCTCCCCTCCTTCCCTTGCACCCTCTTCCAACCATTCCTCCCCTCCCTCCCTGCACCCATTTCCAGTCATTCCTCCCCTCAACCCATTTCCAGTCATTCCAGCCTTCCCTCCCCTCAACCCTCATCTCTGCCCCCTATTTCCACCCCTGAACAACCCCATTCCCACCACTCCTCCCCTGGCCCAGCTCCTTCTCCAGAATCCTCTGGGAGCTCCAACTGGGCTGCATCATCCCAGGGAGAACCTGTGGTTGAAGGTACATGAAAGACCACAAAAACATTGACACACATATCAAAATCACGATTGTATTTGCAACGCTTACATTTAAACATGTATGGGGAAGGGAGACATTTCACACTACAAGCCTGTTTCAGTTAACATGTAAAAAAAGCCAGAGCAGGCTACAGGCCACTTTCCAAATGGGATTCTTGCTATCAGGTTAATTTTGTGGAGGTGTCTGAAAACCACTGCTGCATTTACAAAGGCAGCACTGTCACATAGCTTGCAGTGCTGGGTTTATCATAGCGACCATGGGTGGCTGATGGTTTCAACAGTTACTATTGGGTCTTAAAGATTATATTTTTAATTCTTTTTGTTGTTTACATTTCAGATGTGCCACATGATTGTTTTGCCAGTGTGCTTAGGAGGGAGCTGGATCTCCTGAGTACATACGTGCATTTGATGGGCGAGTCTATCAGCCACATCAGGAGGGCATTTTAAATTTTGTTTTCAAACCTTTTTTTTAATTAAAATAAAAAGTAAAAAAAAAAATATATATGTTAGCATATTACAAATTGTAAGTAAATATATATACACAATGAAACATACTGTACATTGTAAAAATAACTAACAACACCACATACATTGGAAAACATGGATGGAGGTAACCTGCCAAACAATCAGCTCCTAACTATCATTTTTCAAACACATCCTATATAGTGACAGTTAGGAGCTGCTTATAGAGATTTATTTAGATTTTAAAGTAAATACACGTATAAGTAAATACTTATACTGTATATTTAGATACATAGATATTTATCTTGCAGTATATATATATATATATATATATATATATATACACACAGTCAGGAGCATAAATATTGGGACATTGACATAATTTTCATGTTTTGGCCTCTATTCACAATGGCTTTGAAACGAAACAAACAAGATGTGCTTTAACTGCAGATTTTCAGATTTAATTTGAGGGTAATTACATCCAAAGCAGGTGAACGGTGTAGAAATTACAATGGTTTCTATATGTGCCTCCCACTTTTTAAGGGGCCAAAAGTAATGGGACAAACTAAACAATCCTAAATCTAACTTTCACATTTTAATACTTTGTTGCAAATCCTTTGCAGGCAATTACAGCCTGAAGTCTGGAACGCATAGACATCACCAGACGCTGGGTTTCATCCCTGGTGATGCTCTGCCAGGCCTCTACTGCAAATGTCTTCAGTTCCTGCTTGTTCTTGGGGCATTTTCCCTTCAGTTTTGTCTTCATCAAGTGAAATGCATGCTCAATTGGATTCAGGTCAGGGGATTGACTTGGCCATTGCATAACATTCCACTTTTTAGCCTTAAAAAACTCTTTGGTTGCTTTTGCAGTATGCTTCGGGTCATTGTCCATCTGCACTGTGAAGCGCCGTCCAATGAGTTCTGAAGCATTTGACTGAATATGAGCATATAATATTGCCCAAAACACTTCAGAATTTATTCTGCTGCTTTTGTCAGCAGTCACATCATCAATAAATACAAGGGAACCAGTTCCATTGGCAACCATACATGTCCATGCCATGACACTACCACCACCATGCTTCACTGATGAGGTGGTATATTTTGGATCATGAGCAGTTCCTTTCCTTTTCCATACTCTTCTCTTTCCATCACTCTGGTACAAGTTGATCTTGGTCTCATCTGTCCATAGGATGTTGTTCCAGGACTGTAATGGCTTTTTTAGATGTTGTTTGGCAAACTCTAATCTGGTCTTCCTGTTTTTGTGGCTCACTAATGGTTTTTATCTTGTGGTGAACCCTCTATATTCACTCTTGTGAAGTCTTCTCTTGATTGTTGACTTTGACACATATACACCTACCTCCTGGAGAGAGTTCTTGATTTGGCCAACTGTTGTGAAGGGGTTTTTCTTCACCAGGGAAATAATTCTTCTGTCATCCACCACAGTTGTTTTCCGTGGTCTTCCGGGTCTTTTGGTGTTGCTGAGCTCTCCGGTGCATTCTTTCTTTTTAAGAATGTTCCAAACAGTTGATTTGGCCACACCTAATGTTTTTGCTATCTCTCTGATGGGTTTGTTTTGATTTTTCAGCCTAATGATGGCTTGCTTCACTGATAGTGACAGCTCTTTGGATCTCATATTGAGAGTCGACAGCAACTGATTCCAAATGCAAATGTCACACCTAGAATCAACTCCAGACCTTTTACCTGCTTAATTGATAATGAAATAACGAGTGAATAGCCCACACCTGCCCATGAAATAGCTTTTGAGTTGATAGTCCCATTACTTTTGGCCCTTTAAAAAGTGGGAGGCACATATAGAAACCGTTGTAATTCCTACACTGTTCACCTGATTTGGATGTAATTACCCTCAAATTAAATCTGAAAGTCTGCAGTTAAAGCACATCTTGTTTGTTTCATTTCAAAGCCATTGTGGTGGTGAATAGAGGCCAAAATATGAAAATTCTGTCAATGTCCCGATATTTATGCACCTGACTGTATATATATATATATATATATATTTGTAGACATGATTAATATATATATAGAAATATATATATATATATAGTTATGTATGTATAAAGCATTGTATACAGTGTATATATATATATATATTTTTTTTTTATTATCTCTCTCTATAGAATATTTTACATACAAAAAAACATTACAACTAGAACCTCATTAAGAAGATCAAAGCTGCAATTAAAAAGCATTGCATACATATAATAAGCAAACAGCAATGGCATATCGATTGCTTAGATGAGCACCAATTATTTTGGCAAATGTCCTAAGTATGGGTTTGATGGTTCGTGAGGTGACCGATGCTTCCGCTGACTTGCGAACTGCTCAGCTCATACGTAGAGAGAGGTGGGTGTATTTGACTTTTGCTTGGTGTGTGAACTTCCAGTTGTGATTTCCTTGCGTATGCATGATTAACATGTATTCGCTGAACCAGCTGCGTGCAAACACAGCCTTGCGAGCGGGTCTGAATCGGGCCCAAAATTTAAACTCCCATCCCAATCCCAATCCCAATGCAACCCAAGTCACCTGAAAGGCAGCTACATTGGCTGCCCACAAAAAAAATTGCCGTATGTGTGTGAGCATGTGGTAGGGAATATAGATTGTAAGCTCCACTGGGGCAGGGAAAGATGTAAATGGTAAGATAATCTCTGTAAAGCGCTGCAGAATATGTGTGCGCTATATAAATAACTGGTAATAAATAAAATAAATAAATTACTACATTTGAGACACTGTTACAGAAAAATTTGTAAAGTTTGCATAACAACAAAAACAAAACTTAACACAGGGACAGTATTATCAACAAAGAGAAAAAGGCCCTGCAACAACTGGAAAGAAACTCACAAATTATAATCAAATCAATCGATAAATGGGGGGTATTGTAATTCTAAATAAAACAGACTACATCAAAGAAGCACACAGAGTACTCAATGATTCCAACACATTCAAGATCGATCCTACAAAATAATTTCACAAGGAACTGGACATACTACTCAAACAAGGCATGCACATGGGATACTGACAAGACAAGAATACAGCTTTATCAACATCAAACAGAGACAGTTTATCCACAAGGACAGACAAAACCCACCTGGATGCTCGATCATCAGAAATTAACTCTTTGACATCCAACCTATGCCAATACATAGACTCATTCCTCCAAGACACTGAAAAAACAACCATCATACATTAAAGACACAATGATGCACCTTATCAAACATCGTCAAGATGACTACTGGTTAGTAACCAGTGATGTCACATCCCTATACACAATCGTCAACCATAAATAAGGCACAGACAGCACAAAACACTTTCTGACCAAGGACACCAACCAAGCACCCCCACAAACAGACTTCATCATTCAAGCAATAGAAATCATCCTGCACTACAACTATACATGGATCAACAACTCATTCTACTTACGGGCCGCCATGGG
The DNA here is from genome assembly GCA_031769625.1 of Taudactylus pleione. Taxonomy (NCBI): domain Eukaryota; kingdom Metazoa; phylum Chordata; class Amphibia; order Anura; family Myobatrachidae; genus Taudactylus; species Taudactylus pleione. The sequence goes on from JAUIMM010000265.1 coordinate 4,287,741, forward strand.
AACGAGCTATGCCAACCTGTTCATGAGCAAGTGGGAAGAGAAGCACATATGACAGGGGCATTGCTTTGGGGACAAGCTCGTTCTCTGGTGGAGATATATTGATCTTATTTAATTTGGAAAGGCACAATGGACACCGTCACAATTCATCACACACATATATAACCAGCATAACCTCAAATTCACCACAAACCTGAGCAAAACAAAAGAGTTTCTAGATCTAGAGATATTCATTGATGATGGGAACATACATACCAGGAGCTTCAAAAAACAGGCAGATGTAAATAGTTAAATTTTGGCCACCAGGGGACACACCATTATTGGCTAGCGGACATACCAGCAGGCCAATTTAAACACATTGGAAGGAATTGCACAACAATGGGACTATGACAAACAATGGCCAAACAATTAATTGAAAAACATTATGACCACCAACTGGTACACCAAGCATTTAACAAATCCAAATCATACAGATAGAGAGACCCTGCTGTTACTTAAACAACAAGACATCTGAAAGATACTTGAAATAAATGTTCAGTCCCCTGAGTTCTAGTGTCTTTTAACATTACAACAGTAATATGTAAATGAACAATGCTGTACACATACTAACCAACCACACCCACACAAAAACAAACAATACATACAAAACTCAAAAGATTAAGTCAAATATTAAAATTAAAAGTCAAATATAATCACACATACTGTAGATCCACACAACATAATATCTGACATCCAATACATAATTTCAGAATACACACTGTACAATTCGCCATACTTATATATGCAGACCACACCCCTCTGAAATAGGAAATTAAATTAATAATATGTATTTGTCTTTGGAAAAGGACTGGAGTCTTTGGCTGGAGTGGAATCTGGGGTGAGTGGCTGAAAGCTGGGAGGCCTAATGTAATCCTGCTCATTGACTAGAACAGAGATATAGGAGTGTATTGGGAGTGCACTGTGTTAACTGGTAGAAAAGATATGGCTACTGGTGATACAGCTGGAGTCTTGATGGAAACCAGAAGATAGATGCTTGAGACACACATGTGCAGGTACAGTGCATCCGGAAAGTATTCACAGCGCTTCACTTTTTTCAACATTTTGTTAAGTTACAGTCTTATTCCGAAATGGAATATATTCATTTTTGTCCTCATAATTCTACAAACAATACCCCATAATGACAATGTGTAAATAGTTTGAGATTTTTGCAAATTTAATAAAAAAAAAAAAAAAAAACTAAGAAATGACATGTACATACTTTGTTGATGCACCTTTGGCAGCAATTACTGCCTCAAGTCTTATTGAATATGATGCCACAAGCTTGGCACAGCTATCTTTGGGCAGTTTCGCCCATTCCTCTTTGCAGCACCTCTCAAGCTCCATCAGGTTGGATGGAAAGTGTCGGTGCACAGCCATTTTCAGATATCTCCAGAGATGTTCAATCAGATTCAAGTCTGGGCTCTGGCTGGGTCTCTCAAGGACATTCACAGCAGAGCTGGATTAAGGAGGGGCGACAGGGGCCATCATCCCAGGGCCCCCACACAAAGAGGGGCCCCCCACACAGTGTCAATGTGACCCTGCCAAGAACAGGTATCCAGCGACACCTATTCCTGTGTTGAGGCTTCGCAGCAGCAGCGGCTGTTCCATTGAATGCAGCAGCACAGTCAGTACTGCTGTATCAGCTTCCTTCTAGGGAGGAGAGGGGCTGGCTCCACACTAGCGGATGCCTAGAAACCCTCCCTGAGACACCACATCGGGGACAGAGCCAATGTGTCAAGCCATGCCCCCATATACCCGCAAATCGTGGCATTACATCGAGGGGGTGGGGCCTAATGAATCAAGGACCCCGGCCCCTGGTCCTGCAGCATCAAGTGAAGGTATGTTTGTGTACTGCTTCAGTGTGCGTGTATGTATGTAGAATATGTATGAATGTATGTGATTCTGTGTGTATGTGTGTGTCATGGTGAATTCTGAAGGGGGGGGGGGCAGGGTGTTCAAGGGGCTACACCTCAAAAGCTATAGGAGGTACGGATCTGAAATTTGGCATGACCAGGTGGAACTGTTACTGGGTGCTGCATGCCAAATTTAAGGGCAAAAACATTCAAAATTAGGACATGGGAGTAATCTAAAGCTCCAACTGTCACTTTTTTCTGACATTGTCAATTAGGAACTCGTTTCTGCAGTAGTTTATGGGAGATCATTGGTAAGGCAAAACTCAGGGTAGGGGCAAATTTAGACTTGGGGTTTGTTTTATTAGGTAGCTATTGTGCCTGGGTACGTGCTTTGGGGTTCTGGTAAATTAGACCTCAGGAATGCGCCATTTTAAAGAAATGACGGGGGCGCGGGGGACATGGGTGTTGGCGGCGGATGGTCCAGTGGCAGTGAGGGCATTGGCAGTGGGCCTGGACCCAAGAGGATTCAGACCTCACCAGCCATTATGCTGAATATGGCAACGGCGCCCATTTAAAAAATGGCGCCTCAGCGCTATTTTTGAAATTCAAAGATGGAAACCGCTAGCCAATCATGGCTCGCGTCAGCAATCTTTGAATTTTTAAATGGGCGCCGCTGCCGTATTCGGCAGAATGGCTGACGGGGACTAGATCCTCTCGGATCCAGGCCCGCCGCCGACACCCGAACAGGTTGATTTTCAAAGATGGCCGCCACGAGCCAATCACGACTTCTGATGTCATTGGAGGCGGTGTCACCTGCAGAGGACCATAGATGCCCTGAGGAGGTGGCAGCCACCCCACGCCAGAAGCCCTGGTGGGTTGGTGCCTGCCAGGCGAAGACACTGAAGACCTGGCGGGTTGGCGCCCACCAGGCGAAGACTCCGGAAGTCCTAGTGGGTGGCGGCCATGTAAAAGAGCTGACACAGGCGGCCGCCCACTAAGTGAAGTGGCCGAAGCCCTGGTGGGTTGGCATCTGCCAGGCGAAGACGCCAAAACCCTGGAGGGTTGGTGCCCACCAGGCGATGACGCTGAAGCCCTGGCGGGTTGGCACCCGCCGGGCGAAGACACTGGAAGTCCTAGTGGGCAGCAGCCATGTAAAAGAGCTGACACAGGCTGCCGCCCACTAGGTGAAGAGGCCAAAGCCCTGGTGGGTTGGTGCCTGCCAGGCGAAAACATCGAAGCCCTGGCGGGTTGGGGCCGCCAAATGAAAACGCCAAAGCCCTGGTGGGTTGGTGCACACCGGAAGTCCTAGTAGGCGGTGGCCATGCAAAAGAGCTGACACAGGCAGCCACCCACTAAGTGTAGAGGCCGAAGCCCTGGCAGGTTGCCATCTGCCAGGCGAAGACACCAAAACCCTGGTGGGTTGGTGCCCACCAGGCGATGATGCCAAAGCCCTGGCGGGTTGGCGCCCACCGGGCGAAGACACCCCGGAAGTCCTAGTGGGCATCGGCCATGTAAAAGAGCTGACACAGGCTGCCGCCCACTAGGTGAAGAGGCCGAAGCCCTGGTGGGTTGATGCCTGCCAGGCAAAAACGCCGAAGCCCTGGCAGGTTGGCACCGTCAGGTGAAAGCGAGAAAAGCCCTGGTGGGTTGGCGCACACCGGAAGTCCTAGTGGGCGGCGGCCATGCAAAAGAGTTGACACAGGCTGCCACCCACTAGGTGAAGAGGCCGAAGCCCTGGCGGGTTGGCACCCGCCAGGCGAAGATGCCGAAGTCCTGGCGGGTTGGCACCCACTGGGCGAAGGCAGCGGAAGTGCTAGTGGGCGGCGCTCAAGTTAAACAGCTGACACAGGCTGCCGCCCACTAGGTGATGAGGCCGAAGCCCTGGCGGGTTGGCGCCCGTCGGGCGAAAACGCCGGAGGCCTGGCGGGTTGGAACCCACCGGATGAAGACACCGGAAGTCCCAGTGGGTGGCGGCCATGTAAAAGAGCTGACACAGGCTGCCACCCACTGGGTGAAGATACCGAAGCCCTGGCGGGTTGGCGCCCACCAGGCGAAGACGCCGGAAGTCCTTGTGAGCAGCAGCCATGAAAAAGAGCTATCAGAGGCTGCCGCCCACTAGGTGAAGATGTCGAAGCCCTGGCGAGTTAGAGCCCGCCAGTCGAAGACGCCGAAGCCCTAGTGGGTTGGTGCCCACCAGGCGAAGACGCCATAAGTCCTAGTGGGTGGCAGCCACAAAAAAGAGCTATCACAGGTTGCTGCCCACTAGGTGAAGATGTCGAAGCCCTGGCGAGTTGATGCCATCAGGCGAATACGTCGAAGCCATGGCGGGTTAGGCATCCGCCAGGTAAAGCTCCCCCAGCCGCAGCATCACCCCTGACCACTAGTCAGCCCAGGCTGGGGATCCTTGGAGAGTTGGAGACCCCCCCAATAAAGAGGTCCCCCTCCTCAGGGCACCCCAGGCCCAGGCTGATAGCCCAGGGCTATCCCCAGCACCCCTGGGTGGTGGGTGCTGGGTTGATTATGTAAAGTGTGGTGCATTTGAAAAGATAAATATTGGCTATTGCTGTGGAACTACAGTTCCCAGCAAGCCTCCCCCGCATGCTGGTACTTGGAAAACCACAAGTATCAGCATGCGGGGCATTACGGGCTTGCTGGTACTTTTAGTTCCACAGCAAAAGCAATATTGAAAAAAACACACACACACCGTAGAAAAGTATAATTTTCTTAAAACATACATGCACACACACATGTACTCACATATGCACACACTATCTCACATACTCACCTATGTATCCCTGAAGCCAATCTGTCCTCTTCTCCAGTAGACAATCCAATGGATTACCTGTAAAAAAAAAATTCCATACTCACCTCCTCCTATGCGAGGATCAGGTCCTCTGCACACATTCCAGGGTCTTGGCAGAAAAAAAATAAACGGACCTACCCAGCCCGGAAGGCGGCGGGTGGGTAAAAGAGCTTCATGGCTGCCGTGTTCCAGGTGAAGACGCCGTAGAAGCCCTGGATGGCTTTATTTTAATATTTCTTTTACAGGGATAATATAGGTGCCAGCAGGCCCTTAATGCCCCGCCTGCTGCTACTTGTGGCTCTCCAAGTACCAGCATGCTGGGGAGGCTTGCTGGGACCTGTAGTACTTCTGCAAAAGACAAAATATTTTCTAATGGACCACACTATACACAATCAATCCGGCATCCACCGCCCAGGGGTGCCGGGGATAGCCCCGAGCTATCAGCCTGGGCCTGTGGTGCCCTGAGGAGGGGTACCCCTTTATTGGGGGGGTACCCAACTCCTCAGGGATCCCCTTCCTGGGCTGACTAGCGTCCAGGGGTGAGGCTGCGGCTGGGTGGCCCGGTGAAAGGGCTCACTTGGCTATGGCATCACTCCCCCGCTAGAAGGAGTCCGATGCTGATTCTCAGAATTACAGGGGGGGGCTTATGCATTTTTTCCCCCTGTATTTCCAGAACCAGCTCAGAGCCCTGTGCTGGTTGCGATAAATATGGGGAACCCCTACATCATTTGTCCCCCCATATTCTGGCAACCAGGACAGGTTCTCAAAGGCCTGGTGCTGGTTGTGCTTAATACATATTTAGCACAACCAGTACTGGGGCTCCAAAGCCCGAGCTGGTTGTTCTTTTGGGGGCGGGTCTACTTTTTTTTTTTCGTTTACACATTCAATTTTTAACAGATGCATAGATGGATCTCACTGCTGCATTTGTGCATCTGTGACTTATTGATATGATTTTCTCAGGTGCATACGCACTACCAATGAGCCCTCTGTCGCCCACTGATGCCCCCTTTGCACTGCACCACTGACACTGCTCTGCACCACCACTGCTGCTGCTACCCCACATGCCTACAGCCATCTCACACTCTGCACCTCCCAAACCAACCTCCTGTGTGCTGTCCCCTCTTCCACCTGCGTTAGTGTACCGTTTTGTTGCCCTTCTCCCCTGCAGTTTGTCCGGTTTGCTCATCCAAACCCTGATAGTTAATAAATTTTAAAAAAGCTATGAAATTCCATAGACAAAAAACCTTACAGTTTCATATGTCCCATTAAGGCTGCTTAGACATGATCTGAAAATTCACAAAACCTATTGATTTTCTGCCACTCAAACTTCAAAAAGCAACGCCGCCTTAATGGACGTGTTAATTGCGCAATACAGATATGGTATGCCTTCACACCCTGTGGTTAACTGCAGATTCAGCACTCTCACAGTATTCCAATGAGCACACAATTCTGTGAATTAGCAGCTCTACTACTTTGTGACAGCAATATCTTTCTGTGAGAGTGCTGAATCTGCAGTTAACCACAGGGTGTGATGGCATACCATATCTGTATTGCACAAGGAACACATCCATTAAGGCATCAGCCTAATGATCATAATTTCATTGCTTTTTGAAGTTTGAGTGGCAGAAAATCAATAGGTTTTGTGAATTTTCAGATCATGTCTAAGCAGCCTTAATGGGACATATGAAACCGTAAGGTTTTTTGTCTATGGAATATATGTATAAAAAACAGTGCTACATTTGCCCCTGTCTTTATGTGGCCAGGGGGTAGGCTCTGTGTGGGGCTTTCGGGGAGGGGTTGGGCTCTGTGTGGCTTGGAGGGCCCCCCACAACTTAGTTGCCCTGGAGACCCACCAAAGCCTTAATCCAGCTCTGATTCACAGAGTTGTCCTGCAGCCACTCCTTTGATATCTTGGCTGTGTGCTTAGGGTCGTTGTGCTGATAAAAGATGAACAGTCGTCCCAGGTCAAGAGCGCTCTGGAGCAGGTTTTCATCCAGGATATGTCTGTACATTGCTGCATTCATCTTTCACTCTATCCTGACTAGTCTCCCAGTTCCTGCCACTGAAAAACATCCCCACAGCATGGTGCTGCCACCACCATACTTCACAGTAGGGATGGTACTGGCCTGGTGATGAGCAGTGCCTGGTTTCCTCCAAACATAACGCTTAGCATTGACGCCAAAGAATACAATCTTTTTCTCATCAGATCAGAGAATTTTGTTTCTCATGGTCTGAGAGTCCTTCAGGTGCATTTTGGCAAACTCCAGGCATGCTGCCATGTGCTTTTTTTTACTAAGCAGTGGCTTCCGTCTGGCCACTCTACCTTACAGGCCTGATTTGTGGATTGCTGCAGAGATGGTTGTCCTTCTGGAAGGTTCTCCTCTATCCACAGAGGAATGCTGTAGCTCTGGCAGAGTGACCATCAGGTTCTTGGTCACCTCCCTGACTAGGGCTCTTATGATCGCTCAGTTTAGATGACCGGCCTACCAGTCCAACTCTAGGAAGAGTCCTAGAGTTGGTGGTTCCGAACTTCTTCCATTTATGATGGAGGCCACTGTTCTCATTGGGACCATCAAAGTAGCAGATATTTTTCTGTACCCTTCCCCAGATTTGTGCCTTGAGACAATCCTGTCTCAGAGGTCTTCATACAATTCCTTGGACTTCATGCTTGGTTTGTGCTCTGACATGCACTGTCAAATGTGGGACCTTATATAAACAGGTGTATGCCTTTCAAAATCATGTCCAAACAACTTAATTTACCACAAGTAGACTCCAGTTAAGCTATAGGAACATCTCAGGGATGATCAGTGGAAACAGGATGCACCTGAGCTCACTTTTGAGCTTCATGGAAAAGGCTGTGAATACTTCTGTACATGTGATTTCTTAGGTTTTTTTTAAATCAAATTTGCAAAAATCTCAAAAAACTATTTACATGTTGTCATTATGGGGTATTGTGTGTGGAATTTTAAGGACAAAATTGATTATATTCCATTTTGGAATAAGGCTGTAACATAAAATGTGAAAAAGTGATTTGCTGTGACTACTTTCCGGATGCACTGTACAGTAGATTGAATACAGAGAGCTTTGGTACATCAACCAAGTTAGAACTAGTAGGATAATGGATCATGTGGAACACGAAGTAGCTCTGGACCAGAATGGGACTGGAATGCTGAAACATCAGAAAGGGACCAGAATAATGGAACACTACTTTGGGAACAGTGTATTGGAGCCAGTAGTGCAGCAAGATAGTAATTTATCTTGGAGTCTCTAGGCAAAAATAAGGAATCTGCAGGAGCTCATTGAATATCACATAGCTAGGCTGTGGGCAACATTGCACTGGAAAGTGCTGTGTGCAAGGAAGTCCTTTTATACCCCTGGATAACTTAGGATTGACTGCAGGTGTCAGGTGAGAGAATACTGGTCTCCTGTTGGTGTGGATATGTTCACCTGATACTGACTGTTATGGCAGTGCCCAGGAGCTGGCACCGGCAGGTTTGCTGTGGAAGCTGGCGAGACTGTCAGAAGCTGCAGGGAAGTGAAGCAGCTGTCACAGCTGGATGAATGCTGCCCAGAGTCACTTGAGGTCTTCCACGAAGCATGGAATCAGGCAAGTGAGTCAGCGGCAGTGCAGAGAAAGGAGTGATTTGTGACAGTACCCCCTCTTTTAAAAGTGGCCTCAAGATGCTGGCCTTCTAAAGGGTACATAGCAGGAAAGTGCAGCAAGTAGTGATAACACAGGAGAGTAAACACCCAATACTCAAAGAACATAGAAAATTAAATTATTGTGTATTTCACTTCTAGCTCTCTACCAATAACAAGTTCACACAGGTGAGAGATGACTGATCATCAAAAATTATAATCACCATAAAAATATAAACTCCACTGGGTAATGGATCATCCTATCACATCCATGTGTGACACCATATGACCTTTGATGGAATCTATAAAGGAGTTTGTATCTTCCCTCTTTATATGCTCTACAACACAAGTATGAGAGGATATATAGAGAGAAATACAAAAATTGTGCAGATCAAACTTGACACGTATTTTTAATGATAGATTGCACTTACAAAAATGTAGCAAAAATCAGGCGTTTAAAATACATCCACAGTGGCACAAACAGCAACACTCTTATGCACTTGGTCCTTGTATTCCTAAATGGTGTATAAGGAAAGGCCATCTACCAGCTCCGGAAATCAGGATAAACCACAAGGATAAGGGGGTTCAGTAGGTGCTCAACCACTTAGTAATGGATGCAGTCCTTAGAGCCCATGCCACAAATCTATCATTAAAAATACATGTGTCAAGTTTGATCTGAACTCTCTCTGTATCCTCTCATACTTATGTCACTCTAATCAGCACATAAAGAGGGAAGATATAAACTTTTATAGACATCAAAGGACATGTGGTGTTACACATGGATGTAATAGGATGATCCATTACCCAGTGGAGTCTATATTTTTATGGTGATAATAATTTTTGATTATCAGTCATCTCTCATCTGTGTGAACTTGTTACTGGGAGAGCGCTAGAAGTGAAATACACAATAATTTGATTATCTTTGGCGTTAACCCAGGACCTCTCTTCAAAACCGTATCCATCTCCAATCGATTAGGTACTGAAGTCGACCATAGCGGCAGCAAAAATCCAGAAACTTCTTTACTTCGAACTCAACTATCCATTTAGTTTGGATTTTTGGAGCTCTAGGAATTTGATTGAGAATGAGGAGCTTCAGCAACAATATATGAAAAGAGTTTTGAATCCAGAGGAATGGTGGAAACTTGAGTTTGTAGGCTACTGGGTTGATTGCCTTGATGATTGGGAAAGGCCCAAAGTGATGTGCAAATTTCATGGAAGGCACCCTCAGTTACAGTATTCATTTGGATAACCAATCCTCGTCTTCAACCTGGAAGTTTGGAACAGGCTCTTTTTTCCTTTCAGCAAACATTTTATAACAAATGGAAGATTTCTGTAATGCCAAATTTACCTTTTTCCAAATTCTTGCAACTCTTGTAGGAATGAGCTGACTGCTGGTTCATCAAATGTTGGCACTGACTGAAATTCTGTAACTATGGGATGATGTCTAAAGAATGTGAGAAAAGGTGTGGTAGGAGTTATTGTGGGCAAACTCTGCCCATGGTAGAAGCTCCATACAGTCATCCTGGCAAACATAGAAAGGTCTCTAAGTCCTTGTTTACAAATTCAGTTTGCCCATTGGACTAGGGATGGTATAATGTGGAAAACTTAAATTTGACTTGAATAGAGGAGAGAACTCCAAAACTTCACTACAAATTGAACTCCTTTGTCAGATATAATTTCAGTTGGAAGCTCGTGGAATTGGAATATATCAGAAATGAATTGAGCCAGACGTGGAGCAGAGGGAAGTCTAACCAGCGGGACAAAATGGGCCATTTCTGAGAAATGGTAAATGATTACCCAGATTGTAACGGACCTTCCAAAGGGTACAATACTAAGTCCATTGATACAGTATGTCAGTCCAAGGATGATTTGGAATGGACAGGGGTTGAAGTGGAACAACTGGAGCCTGAAGCAACACTTTGTGTTGAGCACACTTTACACAAGAGGAAATTAATTCTTATAAAATCGGACCTCATAGTCGGCTACCAATACATTTTTTTAAATAAACTCAATGGTTGTTTGAACTCCTGTGTCAGGAGAATTGAGAGGTGTGAGCCCAGAGGATGAGTTTTTTAAGCAGCTTGGAGCCTACGTAGGTCTTTCCTGGTGGAGGAGTAGATTATTGACTGGTAGAGGCAAAAACTGCTGGATTCAGCAGGAATTATTGCTCTGTGGTGAATGAGTTTTCTTCAGGTCACATGGAACATGATAGAGCTTCTGTCTTTCCATTTTAGGATCCAGAATGGAAGGACAACTTAATGTCAAACCTGGAGAAAAATAATGTCCACCAGGATTGTCTAAGAGACAGACACTGTGCTGTTTTCAGAAAGAGGAGTTTCTTGTGATCTGTGTATACATTGTGCCCCTTCCAGAAGATAATGCCATTCTTCGAATCTCAATTTAATGGCAAATAGTTATTTGTCAACTATTGGGTAGTTCCTCTAAGCAGGTAAGAGTTTTCTTGAAAAGAAAACACAAGGATGGAGTTTGTTCTCATCAAGTCTCTGAGAGAGCACTGCTCCAACCCCTTCAGAGGATGTGTCCACCTCTAGTTTGAAGGGATGAGTGACATCTAGTTATACTGGAACCGAGATAAAAGACGGAGTAGCTGAAGCGGATTTGGCTTCTGGAGGCACTGAGCAGGATTTGTGCCCTTCCGAGTGAGGGCTATAATGGGAGCCACCAGAGTAGAAAAGCCTTGAATTAATTCACGATAATAAATTGGCAAAGTCACGGAACCTCTGGATGGCTTTTTAGGAGGGTAGGTTCAGTCCAAGAAAGTACAGCCTGTACTTTCCCAGGATACATCTGGAGGCCGGAGCCAGAGATGATGTGTCTTAAGAATGGAATGGACAGCACAAGACACTTTTTTTTAGCGTGCAGAATAATTGATTGTTGCGCAACCTCTTAAGAACCTCTTTTACTTGTACCCAATGTGTTGGAAGATCTTGAAAAAAAGATAAGGATATCATCCAAATAAACAACGACTGACTGGTAGAGGAGATCATGGAGTATCTCGTTAACAAAATGTGGGAAGACCACGGGAGCATTGCTCAACCCGAATGGCATCATTAGGTACTCGTTGTGCCCATCTCTCGTATTGAGCACGGTTTTCCATTCTTCCCTTTTTTGAATATGGATTCAGATTTGGGAATAGAGGGCCTGATTCAGCAAGGTACGCAAGTGAGAGAAAGCACGCCATTCAGCTGATGTTTCCGCACTGTGAATGCATTGCAATTCATGTGCGCGAACTACCAACTGCGATGGGAACTGCGTGAGCAGCGGCTATGCAGACCCAAGGCAGTGATTGACAGGTAGTGCCATTTGTGGGTGGTAGTTGGGAAAACGCTGGTGTGCCAGTGCATCCGTTACAGTGGCGTGTATAATTAAGGAAGTGCGACAGCATATGCAGCAATACTGTAAGCTCTACACAGGAAGTGGCCAAAATCCTGCGGCAGGTCAGGTCAACCACTAATATGCTAATGGGTCCGATGGTTCTTGATGTTACCGATGTTCACGCTATCTTTTGTACTGATCAGGCTTTGAGGAAAGGGAGATGGACGGCTTAATATGCAGCTAGGCATCTTGTGCTGCAGTCTCAGGGCCTGATTCAGAGCCGCTCGTAAGCGGCCGCTCGTTCGCTCCGAGCGATGTTCGCACATCTGCACATGCATATGGGTTGTAATGCGCATGCGCCAACCAGTCAGTGCGGTCGGAAATCGTGTGCTCGCAAAATAGCGAATGCCTGCTAATTTGATTGACAGGATGAGGCGTTTGTGGTTGGTAACAGGGGAAGGTGCTTGAAAACGGGGAGTGGAGATCCGAACGCAGGCGTGCCAAACGGTCAAAATGGGCGTTTTAAGGGTGTGCATAATTAACAAAGCAGTGTCATCGACCACGTCACTTGGCTGTCTTTTAGCCTGAACTGCTCGCATGATTGCAGTAGGAAAATGCTACCACAAGAATAGCGAGCAGTTCATACGCCTTTCGATGTACTCGATTAATCAAATAAATAGCGGAGATGATGTATGATGCGAGCGGCCAAGGGGCGTCTTTACAAAATAGCGAGCGCAGACATCATCTCCGCTATTTATTTGATTAATCGAGTACATCGAAAGGCGTATGAACTGCTCGCTATGTTGCTCAGACATAGAGGCGTCAACAGACCGCAAAGAGTGAGCGCTCAATTTAAATAGCCAGATCCTTTTTCTGAACGAGCGAGCGCAAATAGCGTCCGGCTCTGAATCAGGCCCTCAGTGCATATGCATTGATTAGCATATTCTCGCAGCGGATGGATGCGTGCATTCTCTCCTTTGCGTTCCTTGCTGAATCAGGCCCAGAGTAAGAAAGACTAAATAACTGTGCATCTTTGTAAAATCATGTTGCACTGCAGATGCGGCAGATGTTAGTTTTGGGAGGGGTGTGTCCAAACTGAAATCTAATTTGCAGTATAAAAAGAAAAGCTGTTTAGCATTTTTGGGCTACATGCAAAAGCAGCCTGTGTTTAACCCAAAGAAAAATATGTATTTGCACAAGGGGAGCATTGCAACATGGTTTGTCCAGGTGCACATTTACTTGCTTTATCTTACTATTTTCTCAAATCTGAATAAGGCCCAAACATCACAATTGAACTTTCACAAGCAGTTCCCGTGAACCACAGCCACTGACCGCTGACACAGCCACATCCTAAGGCCAGAAACTGGGAAAACATCAAAACATCAAGCCCCTTGTGACTGGTCCCTTTTTCCCTCCAAGAAACAACCAACACAAGTGGTCCTGCTCATAAATTAGTGTCAGTGCCGGCATAGCTGCAAGCAATCCAGGACACTGGTTTAGCACCAAGCCCCAGGTGATCAGTCTCCTCTCTGCATGGATGGACTGACACTACCAAGGCTGGAACCCATCACTGCAAAAAACATACTTGTACAGGAGCAGTGCTAGATCAGCCATGCTGCAGGAAGGAGGATGAGACACAAGACCACAAGCAACCACCCGGAGATACCAAGGATGCCTACAGTTAGCAGCAGTCCCCAGACAAAGGGTTGACTGCATCTAGGTAGGGGTAATTTATTCAACTTCATCCCCACTTTCCCAGTTAACAAATCGGACACTGCACCCTGTCTGGTGTCAGTGAACCCCCTTGTGTGCCACTGCATAAGTACTGAGGTGACTCCAAGCTACACAGTAGTCACAAAGGGGACATACGTCAAGGTCAGCTGGACCAGGTATGTACGAGAAGAACTCCCTGCTGGAGCCATCACAATTTCCTAACCAATTATATATTTAATACGTAGAGCACTGTGTCTTATTATGGAATAAATAATTTTACACTACAATCAACTTAGTATGTCTCTAATATCACACAACCACAAACACGGATTACACACTACAACAGCACATATAAATATAGAGTAAAACACAATTTGCTACCAACATACAACCAACACCCACCATCCTGACAGACTATTACAATCACTAACACACACAACCCAAACAGATGAAACAGCACAACAACACAGTGACAGCGCTTTAAACAAATCCCCCAATATCCAAACATACCTATGAGGAAGGACACTTCCAATGATTAGAGATGCTCCAAAACCCCCCCAAAAAAGTGCAAATATCCCAGAGTGCAGGACCCACACCTCCCTAATTGTATAACAGACTTTAGCTGCATACACACACAACGATGTTAGTAATCAACAATTTTAGTGAACGATTTTTGTTCAGATTTACCCTTGAAAAAGTGAACGAAAATCATTCACTAAAAATCGTAGGTTACTAAAATAATGAACGATTTTCAAAAACGATGAACGATTTTTTAATCATGCATACAGTGAATGGAAATCATTCATCGTTTATCGTTCATTCTGCACAACATGAACAGTTGGACAGTCAGAATGGACGATGAACTACAAACTACAAACGTGAACGCGCATGAACTATTATCGTTCATCCTTCAGCTTAAAAAGATGAACGATTTTACAAACGATTTAACGATAACGACGTTGTTATAGTTAAATCGTTAAAAATATCGTTGTGTGTATGCACCTTTTGACTTTCCTAAAAATGTGCTCTTTTTGTTGGGGGTTTTAACTCCCCAGCTAAGAGGAAGATGGTATTGTTGTATATGAATACTGATATAGCCTCCCTGCACCACACAACTAGTGGCAGAAGAGATACTTAAACATGCTACATAGGGTTGTGATGGTCTCTACTTTCACTTCCAAAGCCAGAGGTGTGGTAGTCCTGGCAAAGGCGTTATGACCCTTAGAAATTAATTATGTGATAGACCCCAAAAATAGATATGCTATTTTTTATGCAACTGTATACAATTCCAGATTTGTAACCTTTATGCCCCCAATTTTGATAACAAATTGTTTTTTTTTTTCAGATGATTGGCAAGACTATTCTATTACTTGGACTCCTCCTTGGTGGTACAGTATGTAGGGATTTTAATTTAGGATTATGTCGATCCTTATGTAAAAGACAATACTAAGACTTTATGTAATCTCCTTCCAAAGTTGGGGATTCCCTCATTTGGAGATAATTTACAATCATCGGATGTGTGGGGCATTCAGCATCCTAGACAGGAAATATTCCTGCCTTTCTGCAACATATGGCACTCTCTCTAGGACAGATTAAATGTTTTAGTCTACTTATCTGATCACTAGGATAGTAATCAATTTGTGTCTCTGACCATGCCTTGATTTGGATTCATACAGTTACATGTGTTGCTAGAGGATCATATCAATAATGATGCTTCCCCTCTCATCTATCCAATTCTTTCAAATTTTGCAACAGGCTAGAGTTGGCATGGCAGAAATACAATTTTAATAATCTTGCTGACAAACAGGATCGGCCTCTCTCTTTCCTTGCCGGCTTCCCCTGACTTTCTTGCGGTCAGACGTCTGGTGCAGTCATGGATGTGGGCTGAGTATTCTGCCTTAGGTGTTTTTTGCGAGCTTCCATGGTCGGCTGTGTGTGCTGGGGATCGGAGTTCCCATCATGGGCGCCGCCATGACAGTTCCTCTCATGTGACAGTACTCCTAACCTATGGTAGCATGATTTCAGTCAGCTGATGCTGTGCTCCAGTAATCTGCTACCCCTGGGTATAAATCCACCTCCAGAACTCCAGGAAGATGCTGTTCAACTTCGTTATTCCAAGTGCCTGTGTTACTCCAACAGTTGCTCTGTGCTAAATCCTTCAGCGTGTTGCTTCAGCCTGCTCACAGTTTCCCAGTTTCCTGTATTAGCTTCCATGCTAAACCTTACTCTGAGACTTTAGCTTTCTCACAGTATGTCAGTGTTTCATGTCCCTTCCCTGTGTGTCTTTGTATATGTGCTGCTAATCATATTGCAGCTTTCCTGTGGCTATTACCCTGTATCACTGAAGTGAAACAGGGTAATAGCCACAGGAATTATTAATTAGCTCACAGCTGGACCTCCCAGCACGTCTGTGTCAATCTGCTCTGTGTCTTGTCAGTGCAAATCTGCACTTGCAGTTAGCACTCTCCCAGTGTATGCCTATCTTCTCTATATGTCTTGTCTGTGCAATCTGTACCTGCATATATAACTATTCCCAGGATTTTGCCTTTGCCCAGTACCAGCATTTCTAGCTCTCCCAGTATTTGGCCTTTGTCCAGTACCACATTTCTAACATTCCCAATATATTCCTTGAGTCCACTCTACTCTTGTATGTGCAATCCCCAGCATATGTTTGTGTTTTCCTGCATATTTAGCAAACTCCAGTACCTGCCTGTGTCCACATCTCCCTGAGCTGCTGAGCTAGTCAGCTCCTGGATTTCTTAGTGATTCTTAGTACATTCTCAGTAATTTCATGCAAGCCGGTGATCAGGATTTCTAATTGTGTTCCAGTGTATCTCCAGTGTTCTAGCAATAACTTAACGTAATATAATTTCCGGTCTTCTGCCATTCCCAGGTACCTGTCCAGAGGGCCGCGACCTGCTCACTTGGTGCAGCGGAAAACCAAATCCCAATTGGAGGGGTCACTGGAGAAAACCACCAAGTGAGTTAGACTCCGCGCCTCTGGGCAGGTCTAGCCAAACCTGGATTCGGCCGCAAATAGGAGACCTAGCCACAGTCACTCCGATAGTCACCTGAACCCCCGGGCTCACTGTCCTCCACAGAGGATCACTTTCACCGGATTGTGACAGTTTGAACAGCCTAATATGCAAGCCGCCGGGTTCCAGGTTGATGCAAGTTTCCAGGATTTACTCTTTCGTGTGTCTGCACAGGAGACAGCTTTGCAATCTGTCAGACAGCAGCTGCAAGAACTCTCTAGTCAAATGATGGTTATTCATTCAGTTCTAGCTGCTTTGCCCCCAGACACACCACAAGTTCCGCCAGTGAATTCTCCACAGTTTTGTTCCGAAGTTTCAATTACCCCTACAGATGAAAAATTTTCTGTGCAAGCTAGTGAACCTCTCAAGTGTCCTCTGGTTCCCCAATTTCCTGATATTCGTGACCCTGAACCTTTGAAGAGTTTCTACTGGCTTCTAGAACAACTACAAAATCTCCGTCCCAAAATTTTTCAAGTTATTTCCAAGCTTTCTAGTGCTACTCCTGACTTGACTAACAGCTTTTCCAAGCAAACTAAAGTAAAGCATCAAAGTTACCTGCGCCCTAAACTTACTGAGGTTGAACGTCAGCGACGCCGGGAACTGCATCTGTGTTTATATTGCGGTTATGACGATCACTTTGACTGTACTCTGCGCCCACTGAGAAGTGGTGACAAGTGTGTGACTCCTAATGTCTGCATTTTCAGTTCTCCCCATCATCCATCAGTGATTCCCGTTTCTTCAGTTACACATAAGGAGGTGATGTCCACTAAGCAAAAGAAAGTTCAAGTTTTCGATTAGGGCTCTGCTACAAGATGCTTCAACCCTCGTCTAAGAAATATTGGGAGGATATTTCAACCTTCTAAAGTTAGGGACACTACCCATTCCACTTCTACTGGTCACGGCCCGGATTCCATTTCCATCAGTCCCAGCCCGGATTCTGCCTGTTCCGGTCCCAGTCCGGATTCTGCTTTTCCCAATACGGGACTCCAGTCAGTAGCCCCAGGAGGGGTCTCAACTTCCATACCCCAGCAGGGGGTCCCAAATCTCGCACCCCAGCAGGGGGTCTCAAGTCTCGCACCCCAAGTGGGGGTCTCAAGTTCCACGCCCCAGAAGGAGGCCTTCATTTCGAGTGTTATGCCCCAGGAGTGGACCGTCATTTCAAGTGTTACTCTCCAAGAAAGGGTCTCAAGTTCCACACCTTAAGAGGGGGTCCTGAGCCACTCACCCCAGGAGGAAGTCTGTGTTCTTGCATCCCAAAAGGGAGTTTCATATTGCATACCCCGAAAGGAAAAGGCAAGTCAGCTTCCCCAGAAGGGGGTTTTAGGTCCCATACTCCAACAGGGAGTGTCAAGTTCTCTACTCCAGGAGGGGGCCTTGAGTCTCTCACCCCAAAAGAAGGTTTCAAATCTTGTTTCCCAGGAAGGGGCCTCAAATGCTATCCCCCAGGAGGGTGTTTCTAGTATTATACCCCAAGAAAGGATTTCAAGTGTCACGCACCAAGAGGAAATCCTTATTTCAAGTTCTTTACCCCAGGAGGGGGTTTCAAGCCTCTTACCCAGAGAGAGGGTTCCTAGTGTCCTTCCCCTAGAGGGGACTTCAAGTGTCTCACCCCAGGATGGGGTTCCCAGTGTAATACCCCAGGAGGGGATTTCCAGTGTTACGTTTCAAGAGAAAGTTCTTGTTTCAAGTTCTTCACCCCAGGACAAGGGTCCAAGTATCCTACCCCAGGATGGGGTTTCCAGTGTTATACCCCAGGAGGGGATTTCAAGTGTTACGTTTCAAGAGAAAGTCCTTATTTCAAGTTCTTCACCCCAGGAGGGGGTTTCAAGCCTCACACCCCAAGAGGGGGTTTCAGTTTCCTCACCCCAGGAGGGGATTTCAAGTGTCTCACCCCAGGATGGGGCTCCCAGTGTTGTGCCCCAAGGGGGGATTTCATGTGTTATTCTCCAAGATGGGACCTCAAGTGTCTCACCCCAGGATGGGGTTCCAAGTGTTATACCTCAAGATGGGATTCCCAGTGTTATACCCCAGGAGGGGATTTCAAGTGCTTCATCCCAAGATGGGATTCCCAGTGTTAAACCCCAGGAGGGGATTTCAAGTGCCTCATCCCAACATGGGGTTCCCAGTGTTATACCCCAGGAGGGGAATTCAAATGTCTTACCCCAGGATGGGGTTCCCAGTGTAATGCCCCAAGATGGGGTTTGTGGTGTTATTCCCCTGGAGGGGACTTCAAGTGTCTCACACCAGGATGTGGTTCCCAGTGTTATACCCCAGGAGGGGAATTCAAGTGTTTTACCCCAGGACGGGGTTCCCAGTGTAATGCCCCAAGATGGGGTTCGCGGTGTTATTCCCCTGGAGGGGTCTTCAAGTGTCTCACCCAAGGATGGGATTCCTAGTGCCATCCCCCAGGGGGGATTTCGAATATTACATTTCTGAAGAAGAGTTCAAGTGTCTTACCACAGGAGGGGGTCTCAAGTCTTGTACCCAAAGAACAAGGGTTTCCAAGTGTTACTCCCCAAGATGGGGGTTCAAGTATCATACCTCCAGAGAAGGTTTCTAGTTATGTACCCTGGCAGGGGGTATCAAATCTCATAGTCCAGGGGAAAGTCTCAAGTTTTACATCTCAAAAAGGGATTTCAAAATCTGTATCCCAAGGAAAGATCTCCGATTCTTTACTCAAGGAAGAATCTTCGAGTGTTGTGTCAAAGTCAAATGCTTTAGTACCCAATCCGTTAAGAGGTTCACAAGATGATGCTACAACTACATTTAAAGGTATACCTCAGGATCCATCTGATGTTTCTCTGTCCATTTTTTTTTATGGAGATATAACGCAGTATTATGCTTTGGTGGACCATTTAATCGCTATTATGAAATCCTCTCCATGGTCTGAAATCAAGCCTACTAATGTAGTAAAATTTATAATTTCATCTTTCCGAGGTAAAGCTTGGGACTGGGTTGAGCCTATTTATGATTCAAAGGATCCGATGCTGTCAGATTTAGTAGCCTTTTCTGCGGCAGTCATTAAAGAATTTGGTCCAACTTATCCTTACAGTTCTCTCGAGGATACTCATCTCAACAAAGTCTCCAGTTCTGGGGTACCACCCTCTGCTATTAAGCTCAGATGCATTTCTTTGAGTCCTTCTTAAAAAGATCCAGTACAAAAACAACCTGTCCAGAAGGATAAGACTCAAGGAGGCATAAGGATGATGAATTATAACACAGATTCTGACTATGATCCTGAGTACGATGAAAAAACAATTTCGGTAGTTCCCATGAAAGACACTTTGCAACTTAAGCCTTCTTCTTCTTCAAGTGGTTCGAAAAAGTCTCGGAAAAAGAAGACGAATCGATGACTTCCTGGTGACCAACCTTTCTTGGACCAAGTTGACTATTTCTTCCAATTATTAGTCTCAGAATCCATCTGGTATTGGGAACCTTGTTCTTCTAAATTTTCCAGTTCTTATTGTATCTTCAATCAAGATTTTCGAGTTTCCTGTGTTTTTCAAATACATTTTTTGTGTCTTTCTGAGGAGTTCCAGTTGAGCCTTTATGGGTGTTCGGTGCCCACCCTAAAAGGAGGGGGTACTGTCAGGGTTCAGCCTAGGATCGGCCTCTCTCACCTCCTTGCCGGCTTCCCCTGACTTCCTTGCGGTCAGACGTCTGGTGCAGTGATGGATGTGGGCTGAGTATTCTGCCTTAGGTGTTTTTTGCGAGCTTCCATGGTTGACGGTGTGTACTGGGGATCGGAGTTCCCATCATGGGCACCGCCATGACAGTTCCTCTCATGTGACAGTACTCCTAACCTATGGTAGCATGATTTCAGTCAGCTGATACTGTGCTCCAGTAATCTGCTACCCCTGGGTATAAATCCACCTCCAGAACTCCAGGAAGATGCTGTTCAACTTCGTTATTCCAAGTGCCTGTGTAACTCCCACAGTTGCTCTGTGCTAAATCCTTCAGCGTGTTGCTTCAGCCTGCTCACAGTTTCCCAGTTTCCTGTATTAGCTTCCATGCTAAACCTTACTCTGAGACAATAGCTTTCTCACAGTACTTCAGTGTTTCATGTCCCTTCCCTGTGTGTCTTTGTATATGTGCTGCTAATCATATTGCAGCTTTCCTGTGGCTATTACTCTGTATCACTGAAGTGTCAGATTACCTGCTGGTATTAATTAGCTCACAGCTGGACCTCCCAGAACATCTCTGTGTCAATCTGTTCTGTGTCTTGTCAGTGCAAATCTGCACTTACAGTTAGCACTCTCCCAGTGTATGCCTATCTTCTCTATATGTCTTGTCTGTGCAATCTGTACCTGCATATATAATTATTATTATTATTATTATCCTTTATTTATATGGCGCCACAAAGGTTCCGCAGCGCCTTACACAGTACATAAATGAGCACACAAGAAAAACAGTTAATAGTAATACAAAACAATGCAGGACAAGGACAAGGTTATAAACTCAGCTGCAAAACACAAGCAGCAGGACATGAGCAACCAGGTGGTAGGTGCCATTGTAGGGAGTTAGGAGTAAATTATACTATAAGTAGGGGGAGGAGAAGCACGTGAGGATGAGGGCCCTGCTCGTGAGAGCTTACATTCTAAAGGGGAAGGGCAGACAGACAGGGGCGACACAGAGGGGTAGATAGTGAAGAAGGAGCATGGAGCAGTGGGTTAGGATATGTGCTGCGGAATGTGTGTGTATAAGTCGACCTGATGTTATGTAAAAATTAAGTCCTTCATACATCTATCTCTATGATAGAAAATAGATTGTTTGTGTTATTTACATGAGAGATGTACAAAGTAAAGTAGAAGCACTTTAATTTGTGTGTTACATTTTAGCATCTATATACAGCCTGACAAGAAATGCAGCTATTATGGGACTGTCCCGCCATCCTAATACAGTAGTGACTACTTTAGTTCCAGCTGCTGGGTGCTATGCCATGCTCCTGTGAGTGGGTGCATCTCACATGCTAGACCCACTCACAAAAGGGTGCAGCCATACATGATGTGGTCCCACAGGATGTTGCAGTACCCGGGCCCAGAATTTCTCTTGGCAGCCCTGGAGGTGACAGACAGAACGAGGAGGGAATGGGGCTTAGTAGTGGGGTAACAAGACCATGGAGGGAGGTGGTTGAGAGTGGAGGTATAGGAGAAGTGGGGGAAAGAAGCAGAGGGTTGGAAGCAGACTGATGAGAGAAAAAAAGGAAGAACAGCAAGTGGAGGAAACAGGAGGGGGAAGAGAGGGACGGATAAAGTAGAGGATTATGTGGACATAGAATATGGGGGTTGTGTGAAGTAAGGGTGTTCATGCTGTGGACAAGGTAATAATTGAGATGTAAACTGGAGTGGAGGCTGTGAGATATAGAGTCAGTGTGATATAGAGACAGTGTAATGTGGAGGCTGTGTGATGTAGAGACAGTGAGATATAGAGTCAGTGTGGATTAAAGTTGTTAAATGTTCAAAAATACATGTAAAGAACAGTGCTGCTAATGTATGAGCGCAGCTCCAAAAGTGATATATAAAGGAGAGGTATGTGAGTAGTGGGTGCAGGAATTAGTTTATAAACAAATGATTAATGTGGATAGATGTGACACAATTGGAAAAGGCAATACAAAATGAATGAGGACAAAATTACAATGTACCCGAGCTGATCCAGTCCAAAGTGTTCTGATCAACAAAGATCAATCAACAAGAGCAGCACACAGACAGGGGAGCACTTGCAGTGTCCAAGCAGTGAGTGCATTAAGTAGTTGCCTGGATACAGCAGTAGATGTTGATTTTGTTCATTCACATAAGTATGTTGCTTCTTGTTGTTCAGAAAGTGTTCTGGTTTTGAGTTTCGTTTTCCTCCAGTTTAACTCCAGCGTAACTCCGACTTAGTTATCAAATTGTATTTACACTTATAATCAGAACACTTTATTCACAG
Organism: Taudactylus pleione; assembly: GCA_031769625.1. Lineage (NCBI taxonomy): Eukaryota > Metazoa > Chordata > Amphibia > Anura > Myobatrachidae > Taudactylus > Taudactylus pleione. Next base: position 4,310,081 of record JAUIMM010000265.1, read on the forward strand.
TATTTTGCCTTTGCCCAGTACCAGCATTTCTAGCTCTCCCAGTATTTGGCCTTTGTCCAGTACCACATTTCTAACATTCCCAATATATTCCTTGAGTCCACTCTACTCTTGTATGTGCAATCCCCAGTATATGTTTGTGTTTTCCTGCATATTTAGCAAACTCCAGTACATGCCTGTGTCCACATCTCACTGAGCTGCTGAGCTAGTCAGCTCCTGGATTTCTTAGTGATTCTTAGTACATTCTCAGTAATTTCATGCAAGCCGGTGATCAGGATTTCTAATTGTGTTCCAGTGTATCTCCAGTGTTCTAGCAATAACTTAACGTAATATAATTTCCGGTCTTCTGCCATTCCCAGGTACCTGTCCAGAGGGCCGCGACCTGCTCACTTGGTGCAGCGGAAAACCAAATCCCAATTGGAGGGGTCACTGGAGAAAACCACCAAGTGAGTTAGACTCCGCACCTCTGGGCAGGTCTAGCCAAACCTGGGTTCGGCTGCAAATAGGAGACCTAGCCACAGTCACTCCGAAAGTCACCTGAACCCCCCGGCTCACCGTCCTCCACAGAGGATCACTTTCACCGGATTGTGACAGTGTTTACTTCATTGGCAAACTGCTAAGGCAGGTATCCATGGAGATATCTTTGCCTATACACAACATACAATAAAAATCTTCTATCCCTACATACCACAACACAACAAGAATTAACCTTGGTGTATCAGACTTTTAAGACTAATGGTGCATACACAAGGTCAGATTTTTCTTCAGATCTGAACTATAACGATTTAAAAAATCGTTCAATCGTTCATATCTGAAGGGAAATCTGACATATCTGAATAATGGATGATGAACGATGCGCATTCCCGATGGTCAGATAACGATATCTGATATTTGATGTGTTTGCAGTCAGACTTGGACTTAATGCAGTAAAAAATTGTTCAAATCTTTGGTAAAATCATTCAAATCGTTCAGTCGTTCATCTGACAGATCTGACAAATCTGACCGTGTGTATGCTCAATAATCCATCTACACCACATAGGGAACATTAGTTTAACAAGATAGATACATTTGACACCATGTTAACACAAATAAGTGATCGGTCCTCTTTCTTGAAAGACAACAGATTTTATAAATTTCTTAATAAAACAGGAAAGCTCACATTCCTCAACCATTATCAAATACCTTAGGGGAAAAGATGGCGATGTGATCCATGATTGGTCTCAAATCACAGCTGTATTCATGTCTTTTTAATGTCTTTACATTCTGACCCAGGCATTGATACTCAGTATAAGACTTAATTTTGGGGGTATGGTGCAACTTCCCCAGTTTTCTTGACTGCTCCTTTCACCATTGTAGAAATTATTAAGGCTATTAAATCTTCAAAACAATCTAGAATCCCGAGTCCTGATGGATTGTTCAGAGATTTCTATAGGTTTCTCTCCTTATGGGTTTGTGACACATTACAGCTGGTTTATTATTAATACAATGCAGGACAAGATTTAAACACATTGCTGCATTAGTGATTATAACACTCAAAATAAGCAGCTGGGAGTCAGCAACCAAGTGATAGGTGCCCTTGTGGGAAGTAGGAGTAGATGAAAGTATAAGTAAGGAGAAGCACATGAGGGAAAAAGGCCCTGCTCATATCTTAAATTCTAAAGGGGAGGGGCAGGCAAACAGGCGTGACACAGATGGGGTAGACAGGTAGGAAGGAGCATGTAGTAGCAGGGTTAGGATGAGAGCTGGAAGGCTCTCATCCTAACCCCGGAGTTTAGAGGCAGAGGATTCTGTGGGGATATCAATTAGAATATTAAAGTCACCTAGGATAATGGAGGGAAGATGAGGAGATAAAATGAAGGAACCAGGAAGTGAAGCGTTCAAGGAATTTGGAGGGAGGGCCAGGGGGTGGTGAATGACAACAAATTGAAAGTGTACTGGTTGGAAGAGGCATATAGCATGAACCTAAAATGTGGAGAATGTAAGGGATGGTTCAGAGGGTATTATGTTGGAAGGACTAACCAAGGGATAAAAGGACCCTGAAAACCCAGCACCATGGATACCTCTGGGCCAAGGGGTCTTAGAGAAGGTTAGACTCCCACAGTATAGAGCTGCAGGAGAATTGGTGTCAGAGGGTGAAATTCAGGTTTCAGTAATGGCTAGGAGATGCAGTGAGTTGGAGATCAGTTTATTACAGACTGATCTGGCATTCTAGAGGTACAGAGTTTGTGGGAGAGAAGTGAATTAGATCAGGGTTGCTGTAGCATAGAGTTAAGATAAATTTGAGGGACAGATATGAATAGAGTGTAGCAATAGTGTGGACACCTGAGCTAGGGAGGGAACCTGTGGGAGGAGGTGGGCAGGGAGGAAGTTTAATGAGATGTTGATGGAGGTGGGGTGAAGTGCCAGGGAGAGGACTGTAGAAGGATTAACAGTGGGGTTGCAGGACTATGGTGGGGTAGAACAGGATGAAAGTGGAATAATGGGAGAGGAGGGATAGGAAGGCAGACAGAGGAGGAAGTGGAGGAGACAAACAGAGGGCAGAACAAAGGATTAGGTAGACACTGAGTGGAGGGGGGAGTTGAAGAAAACATGGCCATTTTGTAGATTAGGTAAAGGGGGGAGGAAAACTGAAAGTATGAATGTGAAAGAAATTGCAGATTTGCAGAAATGCAATAGAAAGTACAGTGTTGGAAATGTGTAAACCCGTGGCCAAAAGTTTTGAGAATGACACAAGTATTGGTTTTCACAAAGTTTGCTGCTTCAGTGTTTTTAGACCTTTTTGTCATATGTTACTATGGTATACTGAAGCAAAATTACAAGCATTTCATAAGTGTCAAAGGCTTTTATTGACAATTATATTCAATTTATGCAAAGAGTCCATATTTGCAGTGTTGACCCTTCTTTTTCAAGACCTCTGCAATTCGCCCTGAAATGCTGTCAATCAACATCTGGGCCACATACTGAGTGATGGCCGCCCATTCTTGCCTAATCAATGCTTAGAGTTTGTCAGACTTCGTGAGTTTTTGTTTGTCCATCCACCTCTTGTGGATTGACCACAAATTCTCAGTCAGATTATGGTATGCAGAGTTTCCTGGCTATGGACTCAAAATTTTGATGTTTTGTTCCCCGAGCAACTTAATTATCACTTTTGCCTTATGGCAAGGTACCCCATCATGCTGGAAAAGGCATTGTTCGTCACCAAACTGTTCTTGGATGGTTGGGAGAAGTTGCTCTTGGAGGGTGTTTTGGAACCATTCTTTATTCATGGCTGTGTTCTTAGGCAAAATTGTGAGTGATCCCAATCCCTTGGCTGAGAAGCAACCCCACACATGAATGGTCTCAAAATGCTTTACTGTTTAATATTAAAGTACTGTGTTAGCAGATAGAGGTTGTGAGGCTAGGCAAGAGAGCAAAGGTAAAACGCCATTATTTAAAAGTGTAAAGAGGCAAACTGACATCAGCACAGATACAATATGCATTGAGATGTTTGTGAAAATCAGAAAGCCAGCAGAAAGAGTAACTATTGAAGTGTTAAGTGCAAACGCAGGGCAAGGCGAATGCCAGGTGATAGTTCGCTGAAAACCTCCCCATCAGTTGTCCATCATCCCTGGTCTGTTCTGGATTGGCTCCAGTGGCTATTTCCTGCTGGTGCAAAAGCTGCTCAGATGCTGGTGATATCGTTGTTTTGGGTTTCCGGTTCTGGTTTAGTCTCCTGTTTGTTCAGTTCAGTACCCAGTCCTCTGGTCAGCTTTGTTCATCCTGCCATTTGTGTCATCCAGGTGGCACGATCCGCATATCAACTTCCTGCCATCTGTGTCATCAAAGCGGCATGGACCACTCTCCAACGTCCAGCGTATGCAATCCAGCGTACTGCCGCTTGTGTCAACCCGGTGGCACAAGTCACACCTCAGCGACTACTAGTCAGGTTTACAAGCCCACAAGGCTGCTTCACAGCCCAAAGCCCACAACTTGTTCTTTGACCCACAGGCCACTACTAGCCAAAGCTTACCAACCCATAAGGCTTCCCCACGGCCCAAAGGCCACAACTAGTCAGGAAGGCTGCTACACGGCTGCAGCTACCCAAGTTATCCAGCCCTCAAGGCTGTTGCTGGACTGATTTGTGGAGGTGTCCCTATCCTTAACATTATCACCAGCCCGATAAGAGGAGAACTTTTGTGCATATTATGAGAGTTATTCATCCTCCTTTCATTTCGAAGACTCAGGCTGCACCTGCTCAATCCACAATTATGGAACCTAAGTTGAATATGCCTGAACATTTTTCAGAGGATTGCAAGGACTTCCTTAACTTCAAAGAGAGTTGTAAACTCTATTTTAAGCTCAGACCCATATCCTTGGAGGTCCAACGAGTCGGGATAGTAATTTCTCTTACAGGGAGACCCCCCAAACCTGGGCTTTTGGCCTTGCTTCCACCTCTGCGCTGCAGACCGTGGACTCTTTCTTCACTGCTTTATGATGACCCGGTCAAAGCAGCCATGGCTGAGGCTAGCCTTCGATCTTTGATGCAGGAGTACAGGGCTGCCGAGGATTATTGTACGTAAATGGGCCGTCGATTCTGGGTGGAATGACTCAGCTCTCCAGAGTTAGTTTAGATGGGGACTTTCTGACCAGATTACATATATTTTGGTTCAGCATCCTTCTGCAGAGAGTCTGCATGATTTAATGAGTCTAGCCATTCACATCGACAGATGGTTCTGGGAACGCAGGGTGTAAAAGAACTTACCGCCTCTGGCTCTGCGATCTCCTGTTTGGATGTCTCCTACAGAACAAGAGGAGCCTATGCAATTGGGGGCTTTCTGCCTTCCTACAGAGGAGAAGCGCAGGAGACGCTAACTTTGTCCTGTCAAATCGGGAAAAGGCAAGGATTAGGTGTAAGTGGAGAGTTGCATCTTGGCCTTGCATCCATCTCTCCCGAAAATTCAGTCCATTTCCCCACAGTAATCAGGTCATAAACTGCTCATGTTACTGTTTCTGGGTTTGTGGATAGTAGAGACAGGGACCTGACATTTTTTGAAACTTTGGGACTCACTCCTGAGCCCTTATCTAGTACTGTCACAGTCATTGGTTTGGATGGCAGAAACCTCTCCAGGGTTCCAATAGCCAATTGTAATGGTGGGTTCCAGAAGCCTATCAGAGCTCTGCATCTCGAAGAGTTATTGTTTCTTCTGCTTCAATTTCCTCTTGCTCCTGTGGTACTGGGATTACCTTAGTTGAAAAAAACATAACCCGGTGATCCAGTGACAAACTGGTGAAATGCTTCAGTGGGGGTCCTCTTGTTTTTCCCATTGTCGTCTTTCTCATCCCGTTCGTCTAGCTGCAGCCATTCCATCCGAGTTGTTGTCCATTCCTGCTCCCTATTGTGATCTGGCTGAGGTATTCTCCAAGAAAAAAAAGCAGACATCCTGGCTTCTCATCGACCCTTCGACTGCGTTATTGACCTTTTACTGGGAACCAGACTTCCTAAAGGCAGGTTATATGCGTTCTGTCCCTGAAAGTAAAGCCATGCAGGAGAATATCCAGGGGGCTCTGGAAAAAGGATTTATATGACCATCCAAGTCCCCGGTGGGAGCAGGTTTCATTTTCATTCAGAAAAAAGATGGATCACTCCGACCTTGCATCGATTTCCGAGGGTTGAACAATATCACCATCAAGAACGCGTATCCTGTGCCACTCATCTCTGTCCTCTCGATCAACTGTGGGAGGCTTCTATAAAATCGATCTTCAGGGAGCATATAATCTCATCCGCATCAGAGAAGGAGATGAGTGGAAGTCGGCATTTAACACTCATTTGGGGAATTTCGAGTATCTTGTCATGCCATTTGGTCTCTCCAACGCCCCAGCCATCTTCCAAGACTTCATCAAAGAGGTCTTAAGGGATTTTCTTGGGATCTTTGCAGTAGTCTACCTGGATGATATCCTCATTTCTTGAAACAGCATCGACAACACACGAGACTAGTGTCGCAAAGACTTCCTATAACAGTCTATATGCCAAGTTGGAAAAATGTGAATTAGAGGTGGAAGAGGTCTCCTTCTTGGGTTATATAATTTCCTCTCACAGATTCTCCATGGATACAAACAAGGTGAAGGCTTTTCTGGATTGGGAGCAACCTACATCGCTGAAGGCCATCCAGCATTTTGTTGGGTTTGCAAATTATTATAATAGTTTTATTAAGTCCTTATCCTCAATTGTCTCATCCATCGTGGAATTGACTAAGGGGCTGATGTAGCTAATTGGTCCTCCAGTGCCATTCAAGCCTTAAAGCTTCTCAAGACTACTTTGAGACTGCTCATGTCCTTCAACATCCCAATATGGACCTCCCATTCATGGTTGAAGTGGATGCGTCAGAGATCGGTGTTGGCGCTATCCTTTCCCAAAGGGAAAATCCATGCACTCTCTTTTCTTGGAAGTTTGATTCAGTGCAGAGGAATTATGATGTGGGCTTTTGCCCATCAAATGGGCATTTGAGGACTGGAGACACTGGTTAGAGGGAGCTAACCATGTGGTCTCTGTTCTGATGGACCACAAGAATCTGGTCTATATCGAGACTGTCAAGAGGCTGATTGTTAGGCAAGCACAATGGGCCCTGTTCTTTAAAGCTTAAATTTTGTAATCTCTTTTTGACCGGGTTCCAAGAATTTGAAGGTGGATGCCCAGTCACGTAGTTTTCCCATTGCTCATTGTCCTAGTGTTACGGAATAAACCATCATTCCGACCTCCCGAATTCATCTAGACTTGACTAGAACCTTGGCTGATTCCCTTAGGCAATGTCAGTCTGAAGCTATGCCTGAAAAGCCTCCAGGATTGCCGTTTGTCCCTGAGAAGTCTCGTAAGGCAGTCCTGAATGATTTCTACTCATCCAAAGCTGTTGGCCATCCAGGCATCGCCAGGACTCTTGAACTTCTTTCCCATTCTGTTTGGTGGCAGTCCATGTTTCGGGATGTTCAGGAATTTGTAGCGGCTTGTGACATCTGTTCCAGGAACAAGACTCTCCGAACTACTCCTTCTGGTCTGTTAAGACCACTGCCTACTCCCTCTAAACCTTGGACTTATATAGCTATGGATTTCGTGGTGGATCTTCCATCACCTTCTCGCTGTTCGGTCATCTGGACAGATTCTCGAAGATGGTGCATTTTGTTCCCCTCAGCGAATTGCCTTCAGCTAAAGAATTGGCACTACTCTTTATTCAACATGTTTTTAAACTGGATTTCCATCAGAAATTGTCTCGGATCGTGGTACCCAGTTTGTTGCCTGGTTTTGGAGGTACTTTTGTGCAGATTTGGGTATCAATGTCAGTCTGACATCAGGGTACCACCCACAGCCCAACGGAAAGACGGAGTGGGCCAATCAGTCCCTGGAGCAGTTCCTTTGCTGCTTCATCTCCAAATGTCAAAACAACTAGGTTACTCTTTTGCTGCTTGCTGAATTTGCATACAACAACTCCTGCCATTATGCTTCTTCAGTGTCTCCTTTTTTCTGCAATTTTAGGACTCATCCTAGGAGTAATTCCTTTGAGACTACATCAACCACAACTCCTTCATCTTCAGATTTCTAGGTTATGGTCAGTCTGGAGACAGTGCACCATTCTCTTCGAGCACCTGGTCGTTCTGGCTGACAAACGTTATAGGCCCTGTAATTTCAAAGTGGGAGACTTAGTGTGGCTGTCCTCCAGAAAACATTAACCTGTGCCAGAGATCACAGAAGTTGGGCCCCAAGTTCATTGGCCCTTTTAGAATTATTCCTCAAGTTAATCCTGTGGCCTTTCGACTGAAGTTACCCCAGACTCTCAGGATCAACAACACTTTCCATTGTTCTCTCCTAAAACCATTTTTCTTCAGGTTTTCTCTGAGGCTCGTTCAAGGTCGCCAGGAGTTTGTTGTGGAAAAAGTCCTTCATTTCAGAATTTCACAAGGTTGCCTTCAATTTCTGGTCCATTGGAAGGGATATGGACTGGAGGAGCGCTTGTGGGTTCATGAAATGTTGCTGCATGCTCCTGCTCTGAAGAAAATGTTTTTTGAGAACTTTCCTGACAAACCAGGGGCTAGGGGTTCCTTAACCCCTCGTCATGGGGGGGTAGTGTCACAAACTGCCGCACTGCGAATGCAGGGTGAGGTGAACGCCAGGCAATCGTTCGCTGACCTCCCATCAGTTGTCCATCATCCCTGGTCTGTTCTGGCTTCAGTGGCTATTTCCTGCTGGTGCGAAGGCTGCTCCGATGCCGGTGATAGCGTTGTTTTGTGTTTCCAGTTCTGGCTTAGGGCCTGATTCAGATTTGCTTGCGAGTACATAGTGTTCGCAAGTGGGTCGATGGCCGGGCAGTGCGCATGCATGAGCCCTAGAGTGAGTGAGAGCTTCACTCGCTCAGGGCTCGCTGCAAAACGGGGTGGCTGTCAATGTTGATTGACAGCTCGCAGTGAATTGTAGGCGGGTCGGGGGGGTGGCTTTACAAATGGAGGCATTCCCATGCGAATGCCTGCTGTTTGTGGGTGGCCCCACTGACATCACCAGTGATGTCAGTGGGAGAGCTTCCGGCTCTATTTGAGCCAGAAGCTCTCTGGGGCTTGCGGCCACGAGACCCTACCACAAGGGTCTTGTCGCAAGCCCGATGGTTGTGATGGTCTTGACCATCGCGACCATCATCATGGCCGCTCGCTATAACTGTGGGTGGTCACCCACAGCTATGCGAGCGGCCGGGAGGCCGCTCCTAAAAAAAACAACGCCCGCCCTGATTCAGAGCGAGCGCCTCTGAATCAGGCCCAGAGTCACAGTACATATATAGTGTATTAGAAATGTGCTGGGCATTCCTGGGAGGTTACAGGGGATTGGCCAGATGTAGGATAGTATGGGTATGTATTTGGAGTGACACGGGCGGGTTGCTGAAAGTGGATGCGTATAGAGATGCTGAATCACGCATATTGGAGGCTAAACTCAGATGGATAATCTGCACTTTGTAGCATAGGGCTTGTGCAAGTTTCAATGGTGCGACCGATGGTAGAGTATAAAGATGCACAAAGCATGACTGTAGCATCTGTAGAGTCTGCAAGTGGGCGCCACAGGCCTTGCACATTCGGATGGGAAAATATAACCAAGCACTGGGGTCCCAGAACCATGCCAGTTTTGCAATCCTATTGCAAAACCGGCAAGAACCAATTCGCACAATAATGCTTGCATAGATGACAAGGGATAAGTACAGGTGAAAATGGGGAAATCAGCCTGTAACACATATAAATGATAAACTAATATAGGGTAACAGTATAAAAGTTTGTTAGTGGCCATAATCAAAGGGTTTTTCGGTTCTTAAAATGTCTAAAATGGCTGTTATAAGCAGTTTTGTAAAACAGAGAAAAATTGATAGAAAGCAAGTTTCTTTTGGCCAAAATAAATGCTGTAGTTAAAATAGAAGTACACTAAAATGGATGTAAATATATTTCTGTATCACTTTAGCCTCCTTCAATATTTAAAACACCTGTCCCATTCATACAGTCCCCAATAAACCTGTTCCACTACTTTAGACACCTTTTTCTTCACTTTTTATTTTTTCACCCCAAAAATGACATGCCATTATTGACCAAATTAAACGAATTAAAAATTATTTTGGGCTAAATAGTCATTAAAGAAGGTGTCCCAGTGGTTCTGCACCAAGTTCTGACATTTTCAGCCAAAAATAGGGGTTTTGCACAACTTCTCACCAGCTCCAGGGTTCAAATAAAAATTGCGATAAATGTAATACAAGAATTTGCACCCTACGAAAATGCCGGCTAATAGGATAGCCCGATACCCATTTTCAGCTAATCGCTTTCACCGGTGATTAGAGATTTGTGGTCCTTCCTTCATGTTAGGACACGGCCTGTCTCAGTCCTCCTTGGACAGATTCCACTCGGCAGGCATTAGGAGTTGTCACATCTCCTTTCTCTTCTCTGTGTGGGCAGATCCCTCCAGCCCCAAACAGAATCTATGGTTCACTATCACCACCTAGCTTCATCTTGCCACGGTGTATATTTTGTTATCAAATGTGTGTGCAGGGATGTCTCTCCATATGAAATAACGCTGCTAAACAACCATGATATAGACATCTGCAATTGATTTATGAGATATTAGTAACACTGAAGATATCGATTTGAGATGCTATGCAATTAGCCAAAATTTGTATGGTAGCAGCAGCAATGTTGGGTGACAAGCCAATTAGGGAAAATACACCTTTGTAGTCACATCTGTTAAGATATTCATAACCTGCGACTTCCAGTTCCAACTGCATGGAGTGAGGATTTCCTCTGTGCTGCTCCCCTGCTTGGTTGGTCAATTTTACTTTACAAGACCATTCTCCGGTCTCCAAGTCGGGTCCCTCTCACCCTTGCTGTATTCAAGTGGTCAATAGCAGCCCATGGAGAAGTTCCTATTGGGTCACCCTACCTCAAAGATGCTGCAGCCAAAACACCACCCCGACACACACATGGCACCAGATGCTGATTCCCAGACATCAACGAAGGCAGCAGCCATCACAGCAGTTACTGATCTCCCACAGGTATGCTGCAACCCCGATGCCCCAGTCTCATATGGGGAGGTAGTAGAGGTGATAATATCCACCATGGGCCCCTTACTAAACCAGGCGGTAGCGGACATTACCACGCAGCTCCACCACCTTACACAAAGGGTTGCTGATTCAGAGCACCGCATCAGAGCTGTATGCCATGACATGGCCATCATACAATACATGGTCCGAAAGCTACAAAAATAGAACCACCAGTTATAGATCAAGGTTGACAACCTAGAGAATAGGTCACGTAGGAATAATATCAGGCTGGTTGGTTTACCAGAGAATACTAAGGGCCCCTCCCTAGTACATTTTATACGTACTACCCTCCCTACATTAGTGGGAATAGAAGAGGAGTGCCATGACCTGGAGATACAGCGGGTCCATAGGGTTTCCCCGTTTCCATATCCTCTTATAGGCACCCACGGGTAACCTCTTCCATTGTTTAAATTATCTCCACAAGTTGGCTTTTTGGACAGCTTCGCGGACAAACAAATCCATTACCTGGGAGGGTAAAAAACTATATTTGTTCCAATATTTCTCTGTGGAGCTAGCAAGAGAATGAAAGGCTCTCTCCCATTTGCTCCCAACTAGTCCAGAAAAAGATTTTTTTCCGTAATTTATCCTGCGAGGCTCCTCATATTCCATGGGGACTCATGTTAATAAACCTGCTGATGCACATGCTTTTTTTCACGAAGAGAACCAATCCAGTAACCACGACATCACTAAAAGTCTCTCCACTGACCCCTTAGATGATGTCTGACATATGTTTATATATTTGATCGCCTCTTATCCCTATAGCTCTCTCTAAAATAGACGTAGCTCACCTCAATGGTATGATATCTCGATTTGACTGGCAGGGTAAATGCCCTCTTGAGCAATATTCTTTTGGTATGCCAGTGATTGGCTATTACAACATATATTGTTTGAGCTCCCCGGGAGCTCTCCTCCATACAAGACTTGTAGATATTCCAAATCACCTTCTTAATCACATTATATTTCAATATTCTTAATATTTCCTTTAGAATCCATTATGTTTGTCTGTTATGCTTATAGGATTATGTAGAATATGTTATATGTTGGTTTAAAACTTGAGTTTATATAGAGGAGATAAACCTTGTGCTTATAAATATATAAAAAAACAAAAATAAAAAATAAAATTAGGAATACAAATATGTAAACAGCTATTTTAAAGAAAGTGAATCTTTTGTTAATTTTTGGGGAGCTAAATTCATGGATTGTTTTTGTGTTTGTGCCTGGTTCCTACAGGCCATGCATTTGGTGCAGTGATGGAATCCTTTCTTGTCTATAGTTGTAGTTCATTCTTTTTTTGCCAGTAAGAAGATCCTTGTAAAGTTCTTGTTTAAGGTTGCATGCCTTATAAATGATTCTTGGTTTGGCGGGTAGTATTTCTTTACATCTTCATCCAAACATAGAATGTGCAAATGATGATTCAACATTTTCTCTCTTTATGATTTCCATTAAACTGTGTGATGAAAGTAGTTTGCATTCAGAGATGGGTTTCTTTTATAGGTTATTAGAGCCTTTCAAGTATAGATATTTTGTCAATGGTTTGTTTTAAGGTCTTTTTGTCGTAACCTTCTGGATTAATTTTTCTCTTTCATATCTGAGCTTTATTGTTTGAATGCCATATCTTCTGTGCAATTTCTTCTTAAATGGTGAAATTGGCCAGCTGGAATGTTTCTTACCCAATTTCGGTGCTGGTTACTATTGATGGCCAAGCCATTATTCCCATTGACTTCTTTGAATGTGGGTTCTAGTGTGTATTCTGTGGTTCTTGATAAATATTTCCAAATCTAGGAATATCATGAGTTCTTTGCTCTAATTTGTCGTAAACTCAAGATGGAGGCTATATAGCTGGGGGCGAAAGATGTCTTCTTTTTCTTGGATAAAGAACTCACAATCGTACCAAGAATAGTTTTGCTTTAGGATAAAGTCTACATTTGCCATTATAAAATTTGTTTGTGCATTTGGTATGTTCATTTGTGTTGACAGATAATGTCGAGTGGCGTCACATCCATCGTGATTAATGACCGTATATAGCGACTTGATGTTGCTTGTACAGATTGTATGTGTTTCTTCCCATTTTATCGTGTCTAGAACTTGTAGGATACTGATGGTGTCCTTTAGGAAACTTTTTTGTTTTTCGACTAAAGTTTGAAGAAACGAGTCCACGTATTTGAAAGATTTGCATTGAGGGACCCTATTCCCAAGACAATAGGACGTCCTGGAGATTTTTTTTGGTCTTTGTGCACCTTTGGGAGGTGATAGAAGGTGGGTAGTTTTAGGTATTCCGTTAATAAATAAGAAAATAATTTGAATTTATTATTATATTATCAGTATTCCTAATTGTAATCCTTCTTCCAGTTGTTCATTTAATGGCTCTTGGAATTCCTCAGTTGGATCTCTTCTTAATTTTGTAAAGGGGCTTGCATTGGATAATAATTTTCGAGCTTCTTCTTTGTATTTTTCTCTATCCATGATTACAACCCCTCCTCCCTTATCTACTGGTTTGATTTAAATTGTTGATCTTCTTTAAATTCTTTCAATCCATTTTTTCCTCTAATGAGCAGTTATATGGGATTTTTGTTTTTTTCTGGCAGTCTTGTGATTTCTTCTTCTATTAGTGGTTGAAATGTTTCGATGTGGGGGCCCTTTCCGTAAGTTGGGTAAAAAGTATTTCCTTAATAGACACCTTTCTAATAAATTAGTGAGTTTTAATATACAGGTCAAATTTATCTAATCTTGAATACCGGCACCAAAATACTGACCGCCAGCATCCTGAAGGTAAGTATTGGGGTGTTAGGGGGAGGTTAGGGGAAGGGTTAGGCACCTGGGAGGGAGAGTTAGGATTAAGGTGCAGGGAGGGGGCGGTTAGGTTTAGGCACTGGGGGGGCGGTTTAAAAAAAATACTCACCTCTGTTCTCTATGGGTGTCGGGATTCTGGCTGTCGGGATGTCGCTGTCAGTATTCTGACCATCAGCATCCTGACAGCTGGGATTTCAAACCCAACCCGTTTTAATCACTTTTCTTCACATTTGTTTCTATATATAATTTTAATATTTTGTTTGCTTTCATTAACCATTAGAGCTGCAGGAATATTAGCTCCCCGCAGCCGCCTAGAGAGTGAAAAAATGTCATGTCAGGGAAAGCCCAGCCTGGTGTGGTCGCATCTGATACGACCGTGCCAGGCAAGTGGTTTAGTAAATAAAAAGTAGTAATAATTATTTTGACTTAAAATTATTAGTTAGATCCCACAACAGTCTACTTTTTCACCCAGGAAATACTTGGTGCAGGATAACATTTCATCCTCTACATTCTAATCTACCAAAATATCTATTTTGTATATATTTCTATGTTGTAGCTCTTGAAAACAAAAAATAAAAATGAAAACAAAAGTGGGAAGTATCTATTTCTTAACAGTCCTGCTAGGGTGTAGTAGTAGGGTGCCGCATCCTGGTTGCTTTGTGAATGGAAAAAAGCACCCAACCATTTTAGCAAGCACCACACTGATTGGTTAATCACTGCTTTTTTGCTCATCCCCCATTTGTTGAGTGCAACCATTACCCTCCTCCTCCCAAGTTGGTCAGAGACCAGTAACAGCATGTTGCATGGGGGATTTCGTAAGGAGACAGTCCCGGGGATTGCAGTGAGCAGCGGCTTCAGGCACATCTAAGTGCTATCAGCAGAGTCTCTGCTGCAGTTTCCCTGTACCAGCAATTTCCACTCTTCTCTGAAGACAAGTGGTTTTCTGTCCATCTTTTCTGGAGGGCAGAACACTAGTCCATTTACTTTGTGGGATACTGAAGGGGCATGTGGGGTAGTCTGATGGGCTTTGCAGGGGCATCTGCTTGCATGTGGGAAGGGCTGAGGAGCACTGAGGTGGCATGTAGGCAGGACTGAAGGATTATAAAGGGGCATGTAAGATGGGCTGATGCATGTGGGGAACATATGAGAGGCATTGATGAGGCATGCAAAATGGGAAACAATTTAAATATTACTGTATGCCTCACAGGGTCTACAATTCAGTCCAATGCATCCATAATTTTGCATTTCAGTATTAACATGTGCCTTCCTCTGCGACCAGCACCCTGACCAAAAAAAAAATCCTAGAGTGAACACTAATAATTCTTGCCAGTACATTATATGGTAGGTTAACTACTCTGGCTCCTTATATGCCTGAAATGTTAAACATTTTTTTTACATTTCTTAGACAATTCTGTTCTGCAGTGTCCAAAGTCTACAGTGGGCCCTCATTCATAGTGATTTTAATATGGCCTTAGGTCCTACAGTACATTTGATAGATTTTACTCTCAAGTTTTGGATATTGCTTCAGAGTGATGATTCTATATAATTTTATCAGATGCTTATTTCAAGTGTGGCTCATGACTTGTGATTTTACTTTTTATTCCAATGTCTATGGGTCCTACTCCAGAATAGATTGGCAATAGCAGATAAACGAATCCTGCAGCATATTTAAAAAGCAGATGATATCTTCCCATGTTGTGATAGCATCATGCCACGCAGACTTGGCAATTATCTATAATAGAAGTTAAATAGAAATCCTGGAACTTCATTTACAAACTAACAGTATGGAAAACACTTTGGTTTTCATGTAATGGTGTGACTTCAAAAAACAGTTGTTCAAATTCGGCCATTCCGGTCACAGCACACTTATGCTGGGTACAAAAGTAATCGAAAGGCTGACCGATCCACCGATTTGGTAAGTGTACTGCACAAATGATTTTTGCATATATGTTTACCAATCCACTGACCAACATGCAGGAACTGGAAGCGATGTTCGACAATGACATCACTTCCAGTTTCTGTGGATGTGATCCATCATTCAAATTCACCAAAATATCTGCTTCATATATTAGCACCGGCTGTGCTGCAAGGCCAACTCAATATATCTGAACAATGACGTTCGCAGACACATCAGGTGTACACACCTACCGATGCAGTACCAATACATAGTTTGCTGTTATAAGTGGGTAGCCAGCTTTAAAGAGATGAACAATAAACATAGGGAGTACCTTGACAAGAAAATAGCCTCATTGGAGGCCCACCATAAACAGTACCTACAGTATGCATCTCTTTTTAAAGTAACTAGTTATAGCTAGGAAAAAATTCAATACTGTGACAGGGTCAGCATTGTTCCACATGAGGTAAATGAGATCTCCCAGGTTTGGCATAGCAAAGGTATTAAGAATGTGTAATGTCCAGTTTAGGTGTTCAAATGGAAAGGGAAGGGAAAAGGGAGAATCGATGCACTGACCTATAATGGTATGGGTATAATTAATCAAACTTGTAACCACTGTTCCCTATTTGTATGAAGAGTATGAAATACAGGGTAGTGGAGGTGCTCACTAGAGTAAATAGACTAGGTTGAGAAAATAAGAAGGAAAGAAACTCTGTTTGGTGAGCACTCTATGGAATATGAATATATTAAAACATAACTTTTATTAATTAACACTAATATATCTGTGACAAAAGACGAGAATTGACATACAACATGGAACATATAAGTAACTGAATTCACAAAAGATTGATGAGGGGTCTATAGATATAGACAAACATCCTCTCTTAAAGAAGACCCCTTGGTCAATGATAAAATGCAAAGGGTGACCAAATACAAAACATTTTCATACATGTCAAATAATTACATAGAACAAACGGCGAACATATGAAGCAACATAATATATATGATACTGCAATGGTATAAATAAAATCACACCAGTATGTGTAATATATTACCTAAAGAGATAAAGTAACAGGACGGTCAGGATCAAGATACATCCACCTGTGATTCTGCTTCCCCTCACTTAGCAGAGGCTATCAATGAGGGGTGAGGGATCATCTGGTGGCAATGTAATCCCTGGAAACAACAGCATAACCGTAACGTTACTCACTATTTCGCTTATGCTGTCAAGGGTCTTACATAATGCATAGGACCCTTAATGAGAGAGTTAATTTGAATGAGATAGTCATCAGTTAATAGAGTGGATAGTTAGAAGAGTGAGTGACTAATCATGAACAAATATTCTTAAATAAAGTTTTAATTGTTGTACCAAGAATGACATGAGTTCTTGTCCTGTATTCATTAGTACCATCTGTTCTAAATAGTTTGAAGGGTAATAAATTTATCTATATAGAATCCTTACTGATAATCTCTACAAATAGGAAATAAATACCAGAAAAAATACTGACATGAGGTATATAGCAAGTTGATCATTCATAGTGCACCTGGATAGTAATAATAACACAAAAAAGATCTAGTCATATGTGGATGTCAATTTGTATAGTATTCCCACATTAAATGTTACTATAAATCGGCATTGAAAGCCTTCCAATTGAAGATTAGGTTTAATAACAGTGTTGGACCATCCTAGGAGCCAATTTAATAGCAATATCAGATGATATGCAAAACCATGAAAAAAATGCTTAAAAATAAAGCAATTTCCCAATGATTGTATGCCCTAACACACAATAACTGACTGAATAGTGTATCCAATTCACTATATTTATATCACATCATTACTAGCTGTAAATGTCAGCAAGATAATTATTCCAGTGTACATGTGTACAAATTAACAGTGTGACACAGATCCCATCTATTAGAAGTAGTAGAGAAATGTGTAGAGTAATATCCCAATCCTCATTGTGTCACCCTCAGAGCTATGCATAGGAAATAATAACAGCTGGTATATCTGTAGTCCAAATGATTAACTGTAATAACTCCACCTGTGATGTATGTTCACATCCCCCATATCTAAACGGAGCGATCGCCGCACAGCGACTCACCATGTCCGGATACACGGGGAGCCAGCAAACCAGGGGGAGCAACAGCAAACATGGGGCAAAATATACTAACTGGTGGATGAGGTGTCCTGCGTGGCGCCAGCGCGGACACCCTCCCGCCTACCGCTGACGCGCGTTTCGCCTGAGGCTTGTTCACGGAGGAAGCAGCATCCAGTTTAGGTGTTGCCTCAATCAGAATCAGGAAGGCAGCTGATTAGAGACCTGTGTGAGGCTGGTTTAAGAACTGTAGAGACACTGGGGAAACTGAGCCTGATGGTGGAAGCTTATAGGCCTGTGGTGACTAGTGTTAGGCTCCTTTGAGATTTTGTGTAACATCTTTCCTTTGTAACTGCCATATCCTGTGTACCTCTCTGTGGTGAGCAATAAAGCTACTGATGGATTTTACCCGGTCAAATTGATTCTGGTCACATTTGGCACCCAAGCAGGGACTTGCTGGAAAATTACTACACAGCTAGAGCCCAGCTACAGTGACCGGATCCATCCACAGTGGCAGTAAGATGCATTGCAGGACACTTAAACAGATAAAAGGAAAAGCGTTCCACAGGCGCTTTCACAATTATGAATTCCTCTCCTTTTTTCGGATCCGGCAAACCTCAAATGAAGGAGATAAAATATTAATTAATAACTTCAATCCAACAACAGACTTTTTTGATAGGGTAAAATGGCCACTTAAGGACTCACCTACTAGAGGTGCCCTATGTTCCTACAAAGGTTTCTTTAATTTCTTTAGTAACGATATCTTCACTGTATAAGATACAAATTCTTCCCATAGGGACTTAACTCACCTAGGATCAGGTATTGATGTTCCCCAAAAGGTTTCTTTGCATCCCCCAATTATTCCATACAAAGACTGTGTATGGTGGATAATTGAGTCTTTTATTCTGAATCTTTTCTCCCAAAAAAATTATTACAAGCAAACAATCCAAAAAAATTATAAAAAATTAAAAACATGAACCATAAAAACCTATGCTGGAAACCACCAATTGTCACTGGAGTCACCTCATCTGGAACAGGGTTCCTCCAGAGCTTTCCTTAGATCTTAACTAGGGGTGGGTCCAACACTGGATAAATGTTACACTAAACACACCAACGTGTTTCTGACCTTCCTGGTCCTTCCTCAGGGTGGGTAATAATGTTCTGCTCATATATCTTATTTGTACCCCTCTCCTCATGATATGGGAGGGGTCATCTTTGGAGATAACTAAAGCATGGATCCTTTCATATTCCTCAAACCCCTAATACATGCCATATATATATATATATATATATACACAAAAAACATCTCCAATATACCTCTCCATATTTCCATATATATAAATATGTAAAACATTTCTATACATCAGTATATACACAAAGTAACTTGGACGATCTTTGTATAATACTTTGTAGTCTGCTCCATGTTTATACAAATATAACAATAATCCAAACCGCCTGTGCCCTGTGACTGAAGCCCACTACAGGCTCTTAGGAGCACCACTCCTCCAGATACATAAACAGATAAAAGAAAAAGCATTCCACAGGCACTGTCACAACCAGAAGATCTCAAACCAAAAAATTTTAATCTTCAATGGAAGGGATAGGATGTATTGGACCCCAGAAAAAGAGGAAATATACCATACCCCTAAATATTACTGACCTCCAACTCAAATTATTAATAGATGAAACAATGGAAAATTTGAACCTCACCGTATAAGGGCCAAACAAACACAAGATCAATATATAGGAAGACAGATTACAGGAACCAAGTATTAATGATGATAATTGGAAAATGCGTAATAGGTATAGTCCTCTGCGAAAAGAACATAATAGTTTTTTAGAACAGCGCCCCATGAGACATCACAGGAGGTGAAAAGGAAATCAATGGGAAAAAGAGGGGGGCATGTCAAAAAACAAACACGTATGAAACTCAGAAGGAAAAACAAGTCCAAAAATACCCCTTGAAGAATTTTTACTTGACAAAGATGA
Organism: Taudactylus pleione; assembly: GCA_031769625.1. Classification (NCBI taxonomy): domain Eukaryota; kingdom Metazoa; phylum Chordata; class Amphibia; order Anura; family Myobatrachidae; genus Taudactylus; species Taudactylus pleione. Next base: position 4,329,433 of record JAUIMM010000265.1, read on the forward strand.
GATAAATAGGGAAATAACTAAAACTAAAATATATAATCTCAGCAAATATCAACTTAATGAACAAGAATTTAGTGTCCTTGAAAAAGGATTAAAATTTGCACCTTCCTGTCGTGCGAACGAGTTTGAGGTCTTTATAGACCTACAGAGATTCATTAGACGTCTTTAAAAAAATGATTTCATGATAATAATAAAACCACTGAGAATATAATGGATGATGTAAATTATTCTGTTTTTAAAAAGAAATCCACATTTTACCCAATGCATAAGAAAGGCTGTTTTATTGATACATTTGAACGACTGGTTAAGGATGATCTTGAAAAATTTAATTTTAAACCCATTAAAAATATGAATCTAACCAAGGAAGAGAGATTGGCGATTAAGACATTTAAAGAGAATAAAGAAATTGTAATTAAGCCTGTGGACAAAGGGGGGAGTGTAGTAGTAATGGACATAAATGGCTATAATGAGGAGATCATCAGACAGTTGTCTGATGAATCCACCTATAAAAAATTGAGGGGTAATCCTAGTGATAAAATAAAAAAATTGTTACTATTTTTGGCCCTGTATACTTCAAAGAATGTAATTACTGAGACAGTTAAAGATTTTATAAAAATAGAACAACCATCAATTCCTGTTGTGTACATACTACCAAAAATACACAAAGACAAAGAAAAAACCCCCGGACGCCCAATAGTCGCAGGCACTAATTCTATTTTATCCAATCTTTCTCAATATCTAGATCATCAGTTACAGCCACTAGTCCAGGAGACCCCCTCATATCTCAAAGACACTATATCAACTATTAAATTACTCTCAGAGATTGATTGGCAGGAGGATTTTTGGCTTATGACAGCAGATGTTACACTATAATTAAACATCAGTATGGTCTAGAAGCCGTCAATTATTTTCTTAATAAACAAAATGTTCAGGAAGAAGATAAAAAATTCATAACAGAGGGAATAGATATGATGCTATGGAATAATTTCTTCTGGTATGACCAGACCTTCTATTTGCAATTGACGGGTACCGCCATGGGTAGCAGGCTGGCACCTAGTTACGCCAATTTGTTTATGGCATGGTGGGAGGCCCACTATGTTTGGAAGGGTCACCCACATGGTGCCAGCCTGGTGTCATGGTGACGCTATAAAGATGACATTATTTTTGCCTGGAAAAGAGATTGGCAATCCTTAGATTTATTTTGCCAATATCTGAATGCAAACATTTATGATATCATCTTAACTTTCAATATCAGCCAACAAGAGGTAAATTTTCTAGATTTAACCGTATATATAGAGGGAGGACAAATAAAAACTAAAAATTATGTGAAAACAACGGATTGTAATTCTTTTATACATTTTAATAGTAATCATCACGTTAATTGGTTGCGAAGTATTCCACACAGCCAATTTCAATGAATAAGGTGGAATTGTTCTGAACTATCAGTATATGAATCACAAGCGGACATTTTGGAAAATAATTTTATATCTAAAGGGAAACAATCAAGAAAGCTAGAGAAATGGGTGTCAATTTAAATCGAGCAGAGGCCATTTCAAATGTTAAACCGAATAAAAAGCATATTATCAGATATTATTCCATTTGAAACTCAGTACAACAGTCAACACAAACAATTGGAAAAACTAATATATAAGCATTGGAATATATTAACCAATGATCCTATTTTAAAGGATTATATTACATCATGACCCAACTTTCTTTACCAGAATCACAAAATATAAGAGATAAAATAGTACAGAGTGCAATATCTAAACCAAGAATGTACAATAGAATCACGACCAAAGGTTATTTTCGGTGTGGTTTTTGTAGTATGTGTAAATTATGTAAATCAGAAACATCTAAAATTACACATTATAATTCTAAGCATAATTCTAAGCAGACGAATAAAAGTTTTCCAATAAACAAATTTATTACATGTAATTCCAAATATTGTATCTATTTATTGGAATGTTCATGTGGGAGCCAATATGTTGGGAGAACTACAAGAATGCTGAAATTTAGGTTAGGGGAACATGTGAGGAACATGAAAAAGGGGTTGGAAACCCACAATGTTTCCCTACACTTTAAAACTATACATGAATGTAATATTAAACATATGGTCTCCTTCTGTGGAATTAAAACTGTTGAATCTAATTGGCATACTGATAATAGGGAGAAAAAACTGGCGCGAGAAGAGATGAAAATGATTTACATGTTAAAAACCCAAATGCCTAGATGTCTTAATGTTGATTTTGAAATGAAGTGGTTTTTATAGAATTTTATCCAGTTTGGAGTTTTTATGAGTAACCCATATTATATTTATTTGCTACATATTCTATGATTTGTATATTATATCCTTTTTATAAATATTTTTATATATTGAAAAATAATAATAAAATGTGCGCCTAATAGTGTAGTAATTTAGAAAACAATTGAATCAGTGCTCAAATGGATAAGTAATGTGCGTACCAAAAAATAAACAATCAAAAGCTTATCTGATAGGCAATACTTCAATGGTCAGGTAACTTGAACAGATATCACTTTCCAGGTTTCCACGGGATACAACTTTGTGACAACCTTAAATTTCGGCTTGCAATTTTTTGCCCGTCAGGAGAATATATATAGTATAGTGTTATATGCAACAATTGGAAACACCACTGGACATAAATATATATGCATACCAGAATATGCGTAAATATGACTTGTTGGGACGGGAGTTCTTGTTGGTTACAGAGCATGCCCCTTTACAGTAGATGCACATGAACAAGGAAGTGAATGTTTGTGTAACCCGCTGGTTTTTGTGTTTGTAGCCATTTAAGTTTGAGGTGCAGCATCATCCGGGGAAACAGCACCTAAATGATGATGCCCTTTCCAGAAGGTTCATTAAGCCCGATCCTCCAAACAACCCTATGGTGAAACCAGAGGAGGAGGAGGAAGAGGGTGTTGATGGCGAACTGTGGAAAATGGTAGCGCTGTGTACCCAGACGGATGGCACATATAGATGTAGCCGTGGCAGATAGCTTACCTGAAAGAGTTTTAGCTTCACCAGGCTGGTTGAAGGTAAGCAGGGAGAAGTAAGACAGGGTCAGCATTATTCCACATGAGGAGAGTGTGGAATATCCAGATCTCCCAGGTTTGGCAGAGCAAAGGCATTAGGAATGTGTAATGTCCAGTTCAGGTGTTGCATCAATCAGAATCAGGCCTACACACCTGTGTGAGGCGGGTTTAAGAACTGCAGAGACACTGTGGAAATCGAGGCTGATGGTGAAACAGTCGCCCAGCTTATAGGCCCAGGACTGACTAGTGTTAGGGCTCCTGGATTTGCGAGTACACTGAAGAAATTTTGCTGTTTTGAAGACTATGTAACATCTTGCCTGTGAAACTGCCTTATCCTGTGTACCTGCCTGTCGTGATCAATAAAGCTACTGATGGATTTTACCTGGTCAATGTGATTCTTGTCAATACTTTCTTGATGATACAAAAAAGTAATTACTGTTTATGCTAACAATTTTATGTATCTAGATATAGAACCAGCCACTATTTAGCTCAGAAGGTTAGAGAAAAGAGGGCTAGAGACCACATTAAAGCGCTCTTTAAAACCAGGCAAAAATTAAAATCACTGACCCATTGATCAGTGCCAGTACCTTGGCTGAGTGTTATACTCACCTGTATAATTTGATCATGACCCTATTGCTCCCCAGCCTTCCACGATTGGTATACAGTAGTACATTTTCTGTATGACCTTCTTCTGACTGTGGAGCAAGGGCCTGATTTAGAGATGTATGCTAATGCCATCACAGTTGCGACCCCGTATGCAGCTGCTGAACAAAAATATGCAAATGTCGCAGACACTGAAGGATTGCATTGAGACACCCACCTGCAGCTTTGCAAATCCGGCATCTGCATTCAAAGACACAGCATCGGTTGCAGATCATTTGATAATTGCAGTTCTGAGTAACCTTAAGGCTACTCAGCATGGCCACAAGAATAGAGATGCTGGAGACATTTTTATGGCATACATGATCGCAGACGTAGGCTGAGACACCCCCCAAAGTCACATGTCTGTATTTTAGACGCCACTCCATTACCTCCCATTAAATGCTTCCTGAATGTTAATCACACTGTAAGTAAAAAGTTGCTGCGAACAACTGAAGGTAAGTTTCATTGATGCATGCATAATATACTGAGAAATCTGATATTGAGCAATCCACATGAGACTCCATTTTGTAACAATATGGAGTATGCCTATAAGGTATTTACAACTTTAAATTGTAGAACAGTAGAAAATTATATTTGCTAGTCTTTGAGTTTCAGTAGACCTTGAGCTTACCACATGGTGTCTATGAATGGGGATGTATTCTAAACTGCTATGCCTGTGTCTCCCATACACTCCCATACCAAGACTCCATTTTACTAACCTTGTAGAACAATAGATGTTTGTAATTACTGATAATATTCATGTTACATTTATAATGAACAACCTTCTTTTGTAAGAAACTTTATAAGACGTGTGTACCTTTTGAATATTACACATATTTTGCACTGACGGAGTCTGGTCTCAGTGTTATTTTCTCTGACTATCAATTGATATACCTTAAAGAGTTATCTCGAGCAAAGAGTTTGACACACACAACATAAGCATTGCTTAATGCTAGACTGTGAGGATCCTGGACTGGTTTCATCAAAACGGGAGTGATCGAGACAGCAAAAGCTAACAATACTGAGGGTGAGTAGTTTTCTGCTCAAAGTTGGTATTTCATTGTCTTTGCATTCCTGAGTCTGTCTACGGCTCCAAGTACGGATATCTGATGTGTCTCAAACTCTTGGTTTCTGTTATTTTCTGTTTGTGAAATTACATGTTTGAAATTGATTCAATTTGCAGTCCCTATAGATTTAAATGTGAGCAATGCAAATGTGTTATTGTCATTCAGCAGTATGAGAATTGGTTTCCCTGGCTGGCAGGGGTACTGCCCCTTAATACACCTTGTCATCTTTACACTTCCAGAGATAGAGTGAATAGACAAAGAGGTGCCCTTTGTTTGTTGGTAGGGTGTCATAGTGATGGTGATTATATTAATACCAGAAAAGGGGATTTTTGGGATTTGCTTATAAAAACTTTGCCAATCAACCTATATCCCAAAGGAACAGTCATAGTGTGCCCAGAATTACTAAGGAGACCCACTTTAGTAACAGAAAGTATACAAAAGAATCTGTGTCTGGCTTCTTCCTCTAAGTAGGAACTGTTAACACAAAATAGAGTTTTGGTGAACTCACAATAGAGTTTTGGTGAACTCACAATAGAGTTTTGGTGAACTCACAATAGAGCTTTGGTGAACTCACAAAAATGGGTAATGCAGACAGTAAACACCTGTCCAACTGTCAAACCCCCATGTATATTATACGTGCAGTGTTAGGTCCTGGGATGACAGAAGGAATGTTTAAGCTTTTTAAAAGAGCTGGCATTCATAGAGATGGCACACTTGACCCAATTAAATTACAACAGATGCATAACTTACATGGCCCCTACATAAAAAGCAACAAACTTGAAGGTACTCTTTTGAATTGGATAAAGGTATCAGAACAGATATTGTCAGAAAGAGAGTCACAAGAAATCGAAGAAGAAATGATGCAGAAATAGCAGACCCAAATGATGATAGCAAAAAGGAAGCCGTTAGTGGTGAAGAATGGATAGTAAAATATGATGCACACTGCGCAAACAAGGTCAATAATATGCCTTCACAGGATACTCCACAAGGGCGTAACCAGTCTGTCACTGATTACTATCAGCAATGTAGACAGATTCATGAAGATTATGGGGCAAATTTGCAAAATCTGAGAATGTTTAAAAATTTGGCTTAAAACCTGCTTTGATAAACCCTAAAAATCAGCCACCCAGAGTATAGCACCTTAACTCCCAAAGTGCTCATCACAATTATAAGATCCATCGAAGAGGATGAATCAGATAAGCAAAATAAGAAAAAAAGTACAGAATTACAGCCCATTTATTGCAATCCACAGGGAAACGCTAGCAATTAGCCCCCTTTGGTCACAAATCTGGTGCATGCTTTAAAAAGCCAACAGCGCCACCTGCTGCTGCTGCAGCATTACCGAATGCTAAAATTAGCAAAAGAACCCATGCTTGTTTAAAAAAATTGTGTTTTCACTGTCTGCAAAAAGGACACATTTAAAAGGCATTGTCCTCATTTCAGTGAACCCAGAGTGGAACGCATAGACACCAATGCATAGGAAAACGGCCCCCAGAGTCCAATACTTCTCAACTAAATTAGTTCTAATGGCCCACACTGTACTGTACCTATTACAATAGGGGGCAAGTACAACACCACCACAATCAAAGATTCTGGGGCTGCCAAAACCGTCATACAGTCTAAATTAATCCCACCAGAACTTTTGACCTCCACTGTAGTTCCAGCCACTGGCCTGGATGGTCAAATACAATATTTACAAAAAACAAAACCATTGCAATTTACTGTAAATGATGGTATACCATTAGAAACAGTTTTTAGTCTCTAATGACTGCCCACTTAATTTGTTAGGGGCAGATCTATTGTCAGCATTAAATGCCACAATAGAATATAGAGATGGGCAGGTGACCCTGACATCCAAGCCAGGAATGCTTGGAAGAATTGCATTTGATACAAGTAACACATTAACAAATCTCATTAATGTTGTTACAATTGAATGTCCATAACAAAATGAGATATTTGCTAAAGTCCCTGATACATTATGGACAAAGAATAATGGATGTAGGATTATTGCCTATTCAGCCTGTGGAAATTAACTTAAGCCACATGTACAGCCAGTCAAAATTAAACAATATCCTTTGAGACCCGACCTAGTACCTGCTGTAACTCAACAGGTAAAAGATTAACTTAAGGCATGGGTTCTTAGGGAATGCCATTCCAGTTGGATTTTGTCTCTGTTCCCTATTGAAAAACGAACCCCAAATCCAGATGGGTCCCCCTCATTTAGGATGATTCATGATTTGAGAGAGATTAACAAAAGGTTACAAGTGAATACACCTATTGTACCTACTCCACACACTTTGTTGAATGGTATACCACCTACCTCACAGTTCTTTACTGTGATAGACCTAGCAAATGCATTTTTCTCAATTCCGATAACAAAGGAAAGCCAATTGCTGCTTGCTTTTACACATCAAGATAAGCAGTATGCATGGACCAGGCTGCCACAAGGTGGCGCTACAAGCCCCAGTGAATACACAGAACCTATTACGCTTGTACTAAAGGACTGGCTGCCTGCCAATGCCAATACAGTTGTCATACAATATGTGGATTATCTGCTCTTATGTGTTGATTCAGAGTAGGATTGCTTGAATGACAATATCATTACTGAATTTTTTGCATGACAAAAATTGCAAGGTATCTAAAGACAAACTACAGCTCATACAGAAAAGAGTTGAGTTTCTAGGATATTGCATATCACATCAAACCAAGCATCTTACAGAAGAGAGGAAGAGTGTGATTCAAAAAGCTGGTGTTCCATGTACATACAAACAGCCTTTTTAGGTTTGATTACATATTGCCATGAACGTGTACCTTGTGTTTCCAGCAAATTCCAACTTTTGTATAATGCACTCAAGGGACCTACACAGCAAGGTCCACTTGAATTAACACCTGAACAAGTTGAAGTTTTTCATGTTCTGAAACAATACATCATTAATGCACCAGCATTAGCCTTACCAGACTACAGTAAGCCATTTACACTGTTTTGCCATGAGTCTAACTCACATGCTCAGGGGGTCCTTACATGGACACAAGCAAAACCCTTTGGCATATTACTCATGTCAGCTACATCCTGTTGTCAGAGCAACGGTCACTTGTATACGAGCAGTGGCTACTCTCATGTTAGAAAAAAGTGCTGACATAGTGCTAGGACATCCCTTAACCCTTATGGTACCACATGGGGTAACTGAGATTTTGAATCAAGCCCAAACTAAATACCTGTCTGCTGCTAGACTTACAAAATATGAAGTGGCATTATTAACACCAAGTAATATCACTCTCAAAAGATGCACTATATTGAACCCTGCATCATTACTTCCTCAGGTATCAAGTGAAGGGAGAGGTGATACAAATGATGATGACAGTGATATTGACAGCATCAAAGGGAACACTGAAAATATGCAAACTTTTTCTTTTCCTGATCATGATTGTATTGAACTGAGATCTGGGAGCATGTAAGGCATCTTCTGGAATCCAGGAACGTAGCTCTTCCAATGGACCAGAAACTGCAGCCGACCTCTAGAAACCAGCACCTTCTCAACCACAAACTCCTGTAGACCGTGGACCACCAGCGGAGCAGGCCTGAAAGAACTCCAATTCCCAAATCTATCCGATTTGTGGACTGGCTTTAATAAAGAGGCATGAAAAGTGTTGTTAATCTTTAACAAACTTGGTAATTGGAGTTTGAAAGAAATTGGGTTAACTTGAGAAATGATCCGAAAGGACCAATAAACCGAGGACCCAATTTGTGAGTGGGTTGCCGAAGTTTGATATTTCTAGTAGACAGCCACACTGTCACAATCCGGTGAAAGTGATCCTCTGTGGAGGACGGTGAGCCGGGGGGTTCAGGTGACTATTGGAGTGACTGTGGCTAGGTCACCTATTTGCGGCTGAACCCAGGTTTGGCTAGACCTGCCCAGAGGCGTGGAGTCTAACTCACTTGGTAGTTTTCTCCAGTGACCCCTCCAATTGGGATTTGGTTTTCCGCTGCACTAAGTGAGCAGGTCGCGGCCCTCTGGACACGTACCTGGAAATGGCAGAAGACCGGAAATTATATTACGTTAAGTTATTGCTAGAACACTGGAGATACAGTGGAACACAATTGGAAATCCTGATCACCGGCTTGCATGAGATTACTGAGAATGTACTAAGAATCACTAAGAAATCCAGGAGCTGACTAGCTCAGCAGCTCAGGGAGATGTGGACACAGGCAGGTACTGGAGTTTGCTAAATATGCAGGAAAACACAAACATATAGTGGGGATTGCACATACAAGAGTAGAGTGGACTCAAGGAATATATTGGGAATGTTAGAAATGTGGTACTGGACAAAGGCCAAATACTGGGAGAGCTAGAAATGCTGGTACTGGGCAAAGGCAAAATACTGGGAATAATTATATATGCAGGTACAGATTGCACAGACAAGACATATAGAGAAGATAGGCATACACTGGGAGAGTGCTAACTGCAAGTGCAGATTTGCACTGACAAGACACAGAGCAGATTGACACAGAGATGTGCTGGGAGGTCCAGCTGTGAGCTAATTAATACCAGCAGGTAATCTGACACTTCAGTGATACAGAGTAATAGCCACAGGAAAGCTGCAATATGATTAGCAGCACATATACAAAGACACACAGGGAAGGGACATGAAACACTGAAGTACTGTGAGAAAGCTAAAGTCTCAGAGTAAGGCTTAGCATGGAAGCTAATACAGGAAACTGGGAAACTGTGAGCAGGCTGAAGCAACACGCTGAAGGATTTAGCACAGAGCAACTGTGGGAGTAACACAGACACTTGGAATAACGAAGTTGAACAGCATCTTCCTGGAGTTCTGGAGGCGGATTTATACCCAGGGGTAGCAGATTACTGGAGCACAGTATCAGCTGACTGAAATCATGCTACCATAGGTTAGGAGTACTGTCACATGAGAGGAACTGTCATGATGGCGCCCATGATGGGAATTCGGATCCCCAGCACACACAGCCGACCATGGAAGCTCGCAAAAAACACCTAAGGCAGAATACTCAGCCTACATCTATCACTGCACCAGACGTCTGACCGCAAGGAAGTCAGGGGAAGCCAGCAAGGAGGTGAGAGAGGCCGATCCTAGGCTGAACCCTGACTCACACCAAGTCCCCGTCTTGAAGGTGCAAGGCCTCCGATATCTATCTGCCAAGTTTTTAGAATGGAGAGATGCCTTGAGGAGATTGCAATGCACCTTGGCCCAAATACCACAGAGTCTGAAAACAGTCCCTGAATCAGAGGACCTGGAGAAAGAGAAATCAAACAAATTGGCCCGAGGATGTTGCTCGGTCACACAGTAGAAGGGAGAAACTGAAGCAAATTCAGCCATGGGAAGATGAGACACCCAATCATTCTGGAATTTCGAGATGTAACACCATAAATATTGCTCCAGGGTTTGATAGGTAATTAGTTTAGGGAGAACCTGCGCTCCAAGGAATATTAATGCTCCTAAAAGGGAGCTGCTCCAATAAAAGACATATCCCTGTCTCTTTAGATTTAAATAGTTAGCAAAAATAGGTGTCTTGAATTTGATAAGACTATTGGCCACCATCTAACCCACAAATAGGAACTTCTTGAGGTAAAGGAACTGATGCTAAGCATAAGGAATGAAAAAATGATAAGTCCATGAAGTTCCCAGCGGCACCGCTGTCCACAAATGCCAAGACAGAATAGACGGATTGCGACAGATGTACCACCGCAGGAACTAGCAACAATTTTATTGAGGAAACAGATGCCAGGCCTAAATGTAACTCCTCACTTACATTCAGACCCAATTTTTTACTGGCCTATGTGGGCAAGATTTCAGCAGATGACCTCTAGCAACACAATATAGACAGAGGCCTTGAGATCGTCGTCTGTCTCTCCCCAGGTGATAGAAGCTCCCAGTTGCATGGGTTCCTCAGAGTCCTCCGTCAGCAGCCAGGAAGGTGACTGAGGTGACTTTACAGAAAGACCTCGTTCTCGTTTGCATTCTCGGAGGCAACAGTCAATACGAATGGCTGAAGAAATTAAGTCGTCAAGAGACTCAGGTGATGGATGTTGGACCAAAATGTCTTTAACAGCATCCGATTATGCAATGCCGGGTCGTTCCATCCTGAATCCACCGCGCATCTCCGAAACTCTGAGGAATAATCCTCTGCGGGATTCTTTCCCTGCCAAAGGGCCCGCAGCTTGGATTCAGCCAAAGAACTACGGTCAGGATCTGCATACAATAATCCAAGAGCATTAAAAAAAAGGCATCTACTGATAAAAACACAGAATGTGTCGAAGCAAGACCAAATGCCCATGTCTGTGGATCTCTTGTAAGAGCGAGATCACTAACCGTACTCGCTGAGTCTTGGATCCAGAAGATAAAAGTCAGAGACGAAAATAGAGTTTGATTACACACTGAGAAAGCTGTAGCTGCTGATTACACAGAGGGAACACGGACCCAAAGGCGTGAGCACAGCATGTGGATAGTGAAAACAAACAGCAAGATAACAGCAATCAGAGCAGAGTGGAACAACAGTCTGTATAACTGAGCTACCTGCTGAAGCCTGGAAGGCAGCATGGAGGGAGACAGAGAGTGATGAACGGATGCAGCGGCTGGAGTGTAGACAATTCTGGAGGATAGCTGGAACAACCAGACCAAGCGGTAGGAGGAAACTCTATAACTGGCAAGGCAGAATAAATCTGGAATCTACAAATAGGAGGGACAGCAAATCATCAGCATATTGGAGTATGAGTCACTCTCTGCAGCAGCCCTGATGCTTGGTAATCCGATGCCGGATTCTGAATATTGTGAGTCAGTGTAGGTCCTGAGCCGGTGGGAAACAAATTGCTGCCACGGCTTGTGACATCGACATTATGAACATGTCCACATTTGTTAAACTCTTCATTTTACATGTTGACCTACAGTAACATCCATGTTGATATTCTGGTATCTACATTCTGATTGGAAAACCAAGATGGCTATATTAATAGTTTTTACCTACTGTTCTGGGAGAGTTTGACTTTAATACAGTCTCGTGGGGCAGGATTTTTCCCAGGGAGATCAGGCCCAGTGTCCCCACTTGCTGGCAGTATCACCGCCAATTTTTTTTATTTGTTATACAGCTCCCAGATACTGTCCGTGCTTTTATACAGTGGGAGGGATCTCTGCCCTCCTGCCTGACAACTCCCCTGCACTGTGATGGGCCAGAGTTGCACAACCTGCACAACCCGCACTCCCCCGCCTCAATGCGCGGCATCCTGTCACCCGGAACCCTCACTAATGTCACGTGTCCTTATTGCTGGCAGATACGGAGCCTCCGATGGGAAGAACACGGGACATCGCCGCAGCTCGGCATCACAACCTGCATCTGTGGCAACAAGGACACGTTGAGAGCGACAGAGTGACAGATGACGTGGCACATTGGGGAGAGTGCCGGGCAGTAAATTGTGGGATGCAGCACATTGGGGTGGGGGAGAGTGCCGGGCAGTAAGTTGTGGGATGCGGCACATTGGGTCATGGGGAAGATCCGGGCGGTACCTGTTTCCTGATTGGCGTTGCGCCTGCACCATAACAACCTGGGGAGAACACAGAGTATACTGGCAGGTATGGCATCTAGTGGCAACGAGTAATGGATCCCACTTCAAAACACATTAAACTTTAGCTATTCAAGATCATAATAGTATATACCATTATTATAGTCAACCAAGGTATATAAATTTTAGGTGCGTGTCATCCTATCATAGCAATCATGTAGGCAGTAATAAAGATATTTTGTAAAAAAATCCATTAATTCATAGTTTCCACAATTCACCTTCTGATTAAAAAAAATCCCATTATTCCAATGGATGCATCACGTATTATCAGAGTGGTGTTTTAATTTTGCATGACACTAACATCACAAAGAGCAGTATATTTAGAAATCGTGCAAGTTACCTTATCTTAAGCATACAACTTTATCATTGCACATCAAACTATTCTCATGCAGGTAAACCAATCAGCAAGAGATACAATTAGATATCATATTGTTGTTTACATAATTTGTGTTCATAGGCATTACATTCCCTCTCTGTGGTTAATAAAAAAATGTTACTTCGTTTTTATCAAGCAGTATCAAGACAATGCAACACGAATGTAATGACCAGCTGTGATACTCAATCTGTCCAAGTTACGATAATGTAAACGGTTTTCAAACTAGATATCATATATATACACACACACTATATATATATATATATATATATACACACACACACACACACACACACACACACATACACACACACACACATTATAACCACTTCATATAGAGTATATTCCAGACATCATTATGCACCAGCTCATGTTATGTCCAAATATTGGGATGTAAAAATAGGAAAGAGAGTGCACTAGTACGGCACCAGCGTCCTGGTCCCCTCAGCTTTCTAAGGTCATCCAGGAGCGGACTGGAGATGAGAGAGGTACCTCGGACATTGCAAATGAAAACAGTGAGGTGTGGGGGGTGCTGTGCCCGTCTGTGTTTGACAGTGCCTGTTGCCATTAGCCTTGCAGAGGCTGAATGCATTACCGAGGGAGGTCACCCTACACAAAACAAATACCTGCTGGGAGATAAGGTGATGAGGGAGCCATTACAGCAGGGAGCCATTACAGCCCTGGAATCAAATATCAAGTACTCAAAAAATAGTGCTTATAACAGCCAGAGATTCCTTCAGCACTCTTTTATTGCTAGTATTCTGTATAATCAACTTTAATTATTTTCTTTCCTTTAAAAAAATTGGGTTAAACGCGGCCTGGCATTTCTGCTCAGTACCACACCTCTTCTCCACTTTGCGATATCGGATGATCGATCACGTCCCTCTATCCGGGGGGGCCGTGGGCTGAAATTACTTCAATTAGAAAGTAGGTGGATATATTTCAGTTGGGGACTCTTGTTCAAGGGACTCAACGACCACCTTGGTTTACATTATTTCCTATGAAGCCTTATATTTGCTTCAATTATATCCCCTACATTTCTACATATCTGATTTGACGTAAGCCTCTAGTATAATAAGAGCAGATGTGCACTGATATTACACGGTATATAAGTCACCCTCATCAGTCCGATATAAGTAGATTTGGATTTTGACAGCCATGCAGTATTTGCATATTACTTCAGCATACTGAAGCTCTATGGTTTAGAGAATAGGACCCACTGTGTACTTATTGTATATATACCTAGGTGTTCATGCTGAAGTTAATAAAGGCACATTATTCTGTCCGATATTTAAATATAACAATCTATTTATTATATATATCTATATATAACAAGACTTAACAAATTTTTGTAAAATCTAGGAGCCAGCTTAAAAGTTTAGGAACCAAACCATCATCCACTACCAAAATATATGAAACTTGTACAAACAATCACACGTGCCCCATTGATGCCTCTCAATCTCGCCACACACACATGCCTTCAATGGTCATCAGATTCTGCCACATGCCCATACCTGCCTCCATTCTATATTGTACCACACCCTAGAGCCCAAATCTATATTATGCCACACCCTAAAGCCAAAATCAATATTACATCACACCCTACGGCCCAAATCCATATCATGTCACACCCTAGGGCCAAAATCCATATTATGTCACACCCTATGGCCCAAATTAATAGTATGCCACACAGACGGACCCAATTCATACATATGTGAGATGAGGAGCTATACAAGTACGATGAAACATGTGTAACTTGTGGAGGGGTGGTGGGAAAGGCACACTTAGGGAGTTTTACCTGAGCGCTGAAGGAGCATGGTGCATCAGTCTTATTAATTAAATTACAGTGAGGCAGTACTGGGGGCAAGGAGGGGGTTAGAGGCAAGCAGTACTAGGGTTATGGAGGGGGTAAGGGTAGATAGCAGCTGGGGAAGTACTGGGGGCAAGGAAGGGGTTAGGGGCAGGCAGTACTAGAGGTAGGGAGGAGGTGGGGGTACATATGGAGGAGGTTAGAGACAGGCAGTGCTGGAGGTAGGTAGTAATGGTAGATAGTAGATGGTGCAGCACTAGGGGCAAGGAAGGGGTTAGGGGCAGGCAGCACTGGGCACAGTATTAAACCCCCTCCTTCATGCTGAGAGCAGTCTCACACAGCATGAGCTGCAGCCTCCATTTGTCCTTCCAGCTCCTAGCCCGGGCAGTGTCCACCTCCCCAGCTTCCTGTGTGCGGAAAGCTGGCTGAAGGAGTAGAGGGTGGAGGGCAAGCAGCTGAAGGAGCCCAGCAACAACATAATGGGGGCAATAATGCTGCTGCTACAGCCGGCAGAGCCACAAGGTGGCCGGCAGAGAATGGGTGCAGAGCCCGGGGAGGAGGATGCTGAGGCAACGCTGAAGAGCTGCTGGATTCAAATAGCAGAACAGTGCACTGGAGGGCAGGGAGGGATGGAAACACTGCAGGTACATGACAATACGCTGACGAGAAACTAAAAGGCAGCATGGCAATTGGCTGGAGAGATACTGCAGGCGGTGATTAGCTGCAGCGCGGGCGGTGTGTTCAGTATGACGGACCCAGTCTTTGACTAAAAGTGGGTCCTACCACCCTGGGTATTCTGGTCGCCAGGCAGCAAAATCTTGTCACCATGGCAACCTGGCCCCCAGGATTTATCGAGCCCTAAATAATTATATAATATATACACACACAGTATGTATGTATATATTCTCTCTCTCTCTATATATATATATGTATATGTATATACAATGCCGGTCCTGAATAATACAAGTCCATGCACGGCACTACTGGTGAAAAGGTTTTTATGTAAAGTACAAAAAAATATATCCAATCTTTACACAACGTATTAGCAACATTTCTGGATCCCTCCAGACCCCGTCCTCAAGCTGCTGTGGTAATAGCAATGATATACGAAATGACAGTCAAAAGTGTAAGTGTTGAAAGTTCTTAACTTTATCCCTGAGACCGCCTCGTGTATACCAATCCCGGAGACCAGCCGCACTCCACTGTCTGTCAGAACGCTCTCCGATAACATCAGCGCTGTGCGTCGGCGCGTTGCCTAGCAACCCCGACGCTGCCTCTGTCTCCGGGACTTGGCTGTGTAAAAAAACATGAAAGTGTTATGTTAAAACAATACACTGTATGGCCACCCTATACATGATAAAAAATGTATCACATAAATAGAGCATATAAATAAAGCATGTATTCGATCTTATACATACTGGTGTGGTAAGCTACCTGTGTGAGTCCCTGTGAGTGGTGTAGATCTACCTGATCTACACCAGTCACAGGGACTCACACAGGTAGCTTACCACACCAGTATGTATACACTAGGGGTGTGCACCGGCCACTTTTCGTGTTTTGTGTTTTGGTTTTGGATCTGGATCTTTCTTCGTGTTTTGGATCTGGATTGGTTTTGCCAAAACCACCCTTCCGTGTTTTGGGTTCTGGGTTTTGTGTTTTGGATCTGTATTTTTTTGAAAAAAAGCATAAAAACAGCTAAAATCACAGAATTTGTAGGTTTTTCTGCTCCTATGCTATTATTAACCTCAATAACCTTAATTTCCACTCATTTCCAGTCTATTCTGAATACCTCACACCTCACAATAGTGTTTTTATGTCCAAAAGGTTGCACCGAGGTAGCTGGATGACTATGCTAAGCGACACGAGTGGGCGGCACAAACACGTGACCCATCTAGGCGTGAAACTGCAGTGGCAGACAGGATGGCATTGAAAAACTAGGCCCCAAACTGTACATAATGCAAAGAAAAAAAAGAGGTGCAAGATGGAATTGTCCTTGGGCCCTCCCACCCTTATGTTGTATAAACAGGACATGCACACTTTAACAAACCAATCATTTCAGCGCCAGGGTCTGCCACACAACTGTGGCTGAAATGATTGGTTCGTTTGGGCCCCCACAAAACAAGCTGGCAATTAATCTGTCCCTGCACAAACTGGCTCTACGGAGGCAAGAAGTCGTCCTCATCCTCCTCATCCACAGATTCCTCACCCTCTTCAGTGTTATGTACATCCTCATCCTCACAGAGTATTAATTCGTCCCTGCTGGAACCACAGGTCCCTCTGTACGTTCTGGAGGCTGGTCTCCCTGGAAGAGTTGATCATTCATTTTATGAACATCATCTTCTCCACATTTTGTGGAAGCAACCTCCTACGCCTTTCGCTAACAAGGTTCCCGGCTGCACTAAACACTCTTTCGGAGTACACACTGGAGGGGGGGCAACTCAGGTAAAATAGAGCCAGTTTGTACAGGGACCTCCAAATTGCTTCTTTTTCCTGCCAGTACAGGTACGGACTGTCTGACATGCCTACTTGGATGCTGTCACCGATGTAATCCTTTAACAGACAGACGCACGCTTGTCGCTGCTGCTTTGAGGATTCAAGTGCGGCTACAGCCCACACAATTCACAAAGACAGAAAAAAAAAAAGAATATTTTTATTTGTGGAGCACACTTTGAGGGTTACACCACCCTCTAACAGACAGACGCACGCTTGTCGCTGCTGCTTTGAGGATGCAAGTGCGGCTACAGCCCACACAATTCACAAAGACAGAAAAAAGAAGAATATTTTTATTCTTTGTGTAGCACACTTTGAGGGTGTCACCACCCTTTAACAGACAGACGCACGCTTGTCGCTGCTGCTTTAAGGATGCAGGTGCGGCTACAGCCCACACATTTCACAAAGACCGAAAAAAAAAAGAACAATATTTTAATTGTTTGTGTAGCACACTTTGAGGGTGTCACCACCCTTTAACAGACAGACGCACGCTTGTCGCTGCTGCTTTAAGGATGCAGGTGCGGCTACAGCCCACACAATTCACAAAGACAGAAAAAAGAAGAATATTTTTATTGTTTGTGTAGCACACTTTGAGGGTGTCACCACCCTTTAACAGACAGACGCACGCTTGTCGCTGCTGCTTTGAGGATGCAAGTGCGGCTACATCGCACACAAGTCACAAACACATTAAAAAAATAGTTTTTTATTTTTTGGAGCACTTCGTGAGTTACACCACCCTTTAACAGACAGACGCACGCTTGTCGCTGCTGCTTTAAGGATGCAGGTGCGGCTACAGCCCACACAATTCACAAAGACAGAAAAAAGAAGAAGAATATTTTTATTGTTTGTGTAGCACACTTTGAGGGTGTCACCACCCTTTAACAGACAGACGCACGCTTGTCGCTGCTGCTTTGAGGATGCAGGTGGAATCTAGACGGGATTTGGAACCGAGGACACACTACCTCCATCAATTGTCTAAATCCCACTGCACTAATGTCGGATACCGGACGCACGTCTAACACCAACATAGCAGTCAAGGCCTCAGTTATACGTTTTGCTTCAGGATGACTGCTGTCGTACTTCATCCTCATCGCTAGGGACTGTTGGAGGGTCAATTGTTTAGTAAAAGTAGTGATGTTCCTACTTCCTCTCTGGGATGATGAACAACTCCCAGCAGCAGCAACAGCACTAGTAGGAAGTGGTTCTTGATCTTTCCCTATTTTATTTTTATCAGAGAAAGTTTGGTCCTCCATTTATGTTATATTGATATATATACGTGCGGCTAAAGCGCACACAAACACAGAAAATATTTTTTTATTTTTGCTGGAGAGTAGTGCACTTTGTGGGTTACACCACCCTTTAAGAAATGAGCCAGCCGGCTCTTTACTTATGGGACACAGGCGCACGCTTGGCGCTGCTCCTTTGTTGATGCACGTGCGGCTACTGCGCACACAATTCACAAACACAGAAAATAAATTTTTTTTTGGTTTGGACTGGAGTGTACTTTGGGGGTTACAGCACCCTTTAACGGTCAAGCCAGCTGGCCCTTTACTTATGACACAGGCGCACGCTTGGCACTACTTTGTTGATGCACATGCGGCTACTGCGCACACAATTCACAAACACAGAAAATAATTTTTTTTTTGGTTTGGACTGGAGTGTACTTTGGGGGTTACAGCACCCTTTAACGGTCAAGCCAGCCGGCCCTTTACTTATGACACAGGCGCACGCTTGGCACTACTTTGTTGATGCACGTGCGGCTACTGCGCACACAATTCACAAACACAGAAAATAATTTTTTTTTTGGTTTGGACTGGAGTGTACTTTCGGGGGTTACAGCACCCTTAACGGTCAAGCCAGCCGGCCCTTTACTTATGACACAGGCGCACGCTTGGCACTACTTTGTTGATGCACGTGCGGCTACTGCGCACACAATTCACAAACACAGAAAATAATTTTTTTTTTGGTTTGGACTGGAGTGTACTTTCGGGGGTTACAGCACCCTTAACGGTCAAGCCAGCCGGCCCTTTACTTATGACACAGGCGCACGCTTGGCACTACTTTGTTGATGCACGTGCGGCTACTGCGCACACAATTCACAAACACAGAAAATAATTTTTTTTTTGGTTTGGACTGGAGTGTACTTTCGGGGGTTACAGCACCCTTAACGGTCAAGCCAGCCGGCCCTTTACTTATGACACAGGCGCACGCTTGGCACTACTTTGTTGATGCACGTGCGGCTACTGCGCACACAATTCACAAACACAGAAAATAATTTTTTTTTTGGTTTGGACTGGAGTGTACTTTCGGGGGTTACAGCACCCTTAACGGTCAAGCCAGCCGGCCCTTTACTTATGACACAGGCGCACGCTTGGCACTACTTTGTTGATGCACGTGCGGCTACTGCGCACACAATTCACAAACACAGAAAATAATTTTTTTTTGGTTTGGACTGGAGTGTACTTTCGGGGGTTACAGCACCCTTTAACGGTCAAGCCAGCTGGCCCTTTACTTATGACACAGGCGCACGCTTGGCACTACTTTGTTGATGCACGTGCGGCTACTGCGCACACAATTCACAAACACAGAAAATATATTATATTTTTAGCACTTGGGGGGAGCACCCCTGATGGACAGAGCACCCCCTGGACAACACTACAGCACCTCTTTAGGACTGGGACACTGCACAGGACTTTGGAGTGGACACAGCCCCTATGGAGAACTGACTGCACAACACAGTCCAGCCAGCCCCTATGGACTTTGAAGTAGTGGACACAGCCCCTATTAACAACAGCAGCACAGCACAACACAGCCAGCCCCTATGGACTTTGAAGTAGTGGACAACAGCAGCACTACACTACACTACACTACACAGCCCTAACTCCCACCCTCCCTCTTCACTGTCCACAGCCGAGTGAGAAAATGGCGCCGACGTGGGTACCTTATATAGGATCCAAAACCCGCGAGACTCGGAAGGCGGGAAGATGACGTTTTGCCTCGATTTCAGAATCCGAGTCAGGCGGGAAAAGTCGAGCCTGACTCGGATCGGACTCGGATCGGGGGGGCTCGGGGGGGTTCGGATTTCAGAAATCCGAACCCGCTCACCCCTAGTATACACCCTATAAGATCGAATATATGCTTGAGGACAGGGGGCCTGATTCAGACCCGCTCGGGAGCGCTGAGCGCTCGCAAGCGGGTCGATGTTGGTCAAGTGCGCATGCACACAATGGAGGAGACTCCATCGTGCGCATATGCGAGACCCGAATAACGACAGCCAAGCCGTCGTTATGGGTCTCGCAACAAAGGGGGCGCGCTGTCAATGGTGATTGACAGCACGCCCCCTTTGGTGGGCATGCCAGGGGCGTGGCAGCCCAGATGGAGGCGTTCTCATGGGAACGCCTACCATCTAGGGCCGGCCCCACTGACATCACTAGTGATGTCAGTGGGAGTGCTTTTGGATCTGATAGAGCCAAAAGTACCAAATGTAAAAAGGTAAGAGTCCGCACAAGTTTAACCAATAAATCGTTAATTAGAAATAATTATACATAAGATATACCAACATAGGGGTCTATTAAAGTGATGAATTTCATTAAATGACGCTGGGTTGGTGGTGCGCCCACGATATTTGTGTAAAACACATGAATAAATATAATTTTGCAAAGACACAAAAAAAGAAAGAAAAAAGACAAATATGCCTTACATGGGGCACTCTTGCAAGATATATAAACAGTCAGAAAGATGCTAAATGAAATAATTAAAACTTAACATTTAATTTTATCCTTAAAATGAATTCTCTATTGATAAAAAAAGTATATTAATGAATGAATCAATCAGGTTAATACTTCTCATAAATAGATGACAATATACCACCTTGTTGATAGGGAAATATGCAATGTGAAAAATGAATTAACACATCCTCTTCCAAAATCACAAGGTGTAAGATGAAAAACGGTTTACTGTACTATAGGTCCTAAATATTACTGAGTGTACAAATAAATAATCAAAAGGACAAGTATAGTAAACAGAGCAATTGAAAACGCAAATTTTCTATTTGAGAATACACATGTAAATTGCATGTGCGAAAATGGCGAAAATATACATGTAATGAACTTCGATCTCAGAGCCCTTGGTAAAAATTCTAATGGGCTAGCACACCAAAGAAAAAATGGATATGGTGCCAATATTTATATAGTCAAGGCACCAGTACATATAGTACAACATATAGTTTGCAGCATATAATAGATATATCCTATAAATAAGGCATCTATAACATTTAAATAGTCTTGATGTCTGTTGATGAATTGACATGAACAAAATATATAAATAAAGCAATATATCAATGACAAATTCAATATAAATTAAACCCAAACAATAGGTAATTCAAATAGCAGATTAGTGTCCACATTTGGTGGAATAATGGACAATGAGATATGCTCAGCGTTAATGTCTGTCACCTGACTAAAAGTGGAAATAAACCACTGTTGAAGGAAGTAGGCCTGGGGAAGAACAACGTGGGATCACTTCTACTGTCTGAAGCATAGAGCGCACCATCTCTTGGATTTCTAGAGCCTTCGCTGGATCTGCAGGAAGGCCTGCTGCAAAGAACTGCTGATGAGGCCTTCTACGGAAGGAGAAGGCATATTCCTGAGATACCACCTCCCTTACCCAAGTGTCTGTGGTGGTCTGAAACCAACACTGGGCGTATCGCAGAAGTTGGCCTCCCACCTTGGGGTTGTCGAAATCAAATAATTGGTTATGATTACCATGCAAATTATCTGAACAATTAAGTCGTCTATGGTCTGATGACGAATTGCTTGGATGCTGCACTCTGTCAGCGCATTTCTGATGCACACAAATACAAGGTTTAGTGCTCTGTACTCTGCATGCTAATACAGTATGCCTGTAACAAAGTAATTAAAATGTACACAGAGACTAGTAGGCTCAAAGGAAGTGGTCTAAATGTAAATTTACGAATTACTGCCATGGACCTGCAAGTCATTGGCTGTTGTATGCCTATTGTCCGGTGCTGTTTTGGTTCATAGGAACTGACATCTACATCCTAATTATGTGAAGAATAGCCTGTCCCAGGCTACGAGACTATGTGGCACCTACAAGCAGCTGTGGCTCTCTCTCCCCCCCTGTTTAGAAATAAAACTTCCATTTACACCTTAAAATTGGTCCAGGCAATGCTTGTTAGAAATGGATAATATATATCAATCCATCACAAATATCCTAAATTACACAACACACACATAGACTTACATGCATACACACATTAAATAAAACATATAAATATACAAGAAGCACAGCGCACAGTTGCAATGTTTATCAAAGCACAAACGCACCACACATTTTAGCGAAACTACGCAATATTCTAACACTTACATTAAAAGGTTCCCTAGCATTAAGGTTAATATTCAAGGTTTTATTCATTATTATGTAATGAAGCGACTGTATTTAAGATCTCAGGTTTAGTACATGATAAGCAGACCATGTTTGGTGCTATTCTAAAACTCTGTTTATTTTCAGGTTTTTCCGGTTCTATCGGCAAGGAGATCGCAGCAGGCATTCGCAAGATATGAATTATAGGTTAGAATTTATCTCTGTATGTAGTTTTTCTTTATTAGTTCTTCAGGAGGGAAACCTACACAAAGAAGCAGTTGGAAAGCGGATGACACCATATGAACTAACCAATGAAAGGAGTGACCTGAAGCAAGAACCAATGAGCATCTGTTATTCTATGCCTTACTTGTCTTTGAAACCTGTACCAAATATAGGCTTGTGAGCTGAGGCAGTAGGCAATCATTTCCTCCATATCCTTGGGTGAAAGTACCCGCAGAATTCTGGATTGAAATACTGCATACTGGGCCAGTGCGCATGCGTAAGTATCGGGGTTTTTTTTGTACCTTGTTAATGTATCATCTTTTACGCTAATTGTATTTAGATCACAGCATGTAACTAAATGCTTTTTATGTGAATAACAACTTTTGTGTTTTGGAATCACAGTTGCGCTGGAAAGCAATTATTTATTGTGCGACAGGTTACGCTAAAATAGCGACATTTTGGGTATAAAGATCAGTAGGAATTCATAAATGGGGGCTCATCCAGTGACATCACGCTACCATTCACACGGTAACACACAGTTATCGATCTCTCGGCAAAGGGTGGAGGTGTCATACGCAGGAAAGAATGCTTTGCCTTCGAATACCTGCTACCACTTTGTTGCTGAGAAACCGCTATCCGTTATTGTGTGCGTTCAAGGAGCGCTGATTACAATCCAGGGACAAGGAAGGAAAAAGTTTGTTTTCCTTCATTGATAAAGGTTAGTGTTAAAAGGGGAAGTTGCACAATAGCGTATACGTATTTTCTGTATTGCTGCCACATGTTTCAACAAAGCTGTTGAGATTGCATTGTGATATTGATAGTGTGATAGCATTGTTTTAAAGATCTTAATCAGTGCTGCCATATCTGGGCAAACGTTTATTTTTCTGCACAGGAAAAGGGTGTGTAATAGTGAATGTGTATTGGTAGGGGTAGCATGTTAGCTAGCTAGGGGTATCGTGGGACCCTTAGGGGCTAGGCGCCTGGTGTTGGCCTAGTGGCTCGGTAGTACATACTGAAGTCTATACACACAGCAGGTGTAGTAGTTTTGTGTTAGGTATCGTCTCTCAGTGTGATTGCAGCATCCAGTGATCAGTTAGGGTTATTGGGCATTGTGATTGAACTGCACGGTTGTGGCATATCGTGATTGTGAACTGAGTTGTGGTGGACGAAATGACTGAATAGGGTAACTGTTATTGGAATGCTTAAATTCTAGCAGTGCAAAGTACTCAAAAAGGGCTTAGGTGTGTGGAAGCAGCCTGGTTATTCTTCCATAGGTGTGTGGGCGCATCCTGTTATTATCGTCCACAGGTAAGTGAAAATAGCCTTGACGTTCTTTCACCGATTTAAATCTCTATTGAAAAGTTTAGTGTTTTTCTTTCCCAAGATGGGAGCCAAGCAAATGGTAGAGATGTTAGATGATGTGCTGCTCTTGGAAGCGCTGATTGGTTCAGCACGGCATATAATGCATACTAAGTACAGTACGAATGCAATTGCATATAGTGATGTATGGGTTAATATGACGAGAACTAATGTGAAACCTTTTACCAAAATTGTCAGCTTTGATAAGGAGGTTCTGAATATCTCAGAGACAGTATATGTTTAGTGAAGTCTCTGAAGAAAAGGATAAAGTTTAATGATTGTTTAAAGTTGTGGCAGCACGAGGGGAACACGTGTTTAAGGTAGCGTTTGATGCAAGATGGCGCAAGCATACTTCTATCATCCTATGCAATGGAAGTTAATGGTACAAGCCGATAATAAAAATAATAAAAATGTAACGTCATTTTTTTTGCTTCTCCTGTGTTAAGGCACTTTAAGGTAATGTTTCTAAGGAAGAAAATAAACCCACTATAAAATCAGCCATGACTGAAATTGGTGAGATTAATGTAAAAACTGTTTAAAGTAAAAATGTGTGTTAAGCAAAATAATTTATCATTGCTATAAAAGAGCAAATATACCCCTTGCAGATATACGACCCGGGAAATTTCCTCCTCAGACCCGGGAATTTCTCCTGTGCAAAATCCCAGGTATTGGTAGAGACCCCCCTTTCACACTACAGCTTCTACCAAAGAAATTCCCGGGTAGCACCATTCAGACAAGAGCAGGGTTTTTCAGAGTTTTACATAGAAAATCACAGTGTTGTCATTTTAAGTGGACGTTATGCTGGCACACATTAATGAGGTCATGCAAAGCTGGGGTATTGGTATAAAGGGACTGTGAGGGGCACCTATAAGGCATTGCTGTATTTCCAAGCATTTGGGTAGCATGGAGGCCTTGTATTGTCTGGTGGATTTGGTGTGCTACACAGCAACTAAGGCATGGCTGAAGCTGCTCATATTGTTCAAGATCATACAGTGTGAGATCCTGAGGAGAAAGGAGCATTTTGTGGTGGAGAGGGCATCCAAGCGCCGACATTGCCTACGCCAGAGGAGAGCCTTGGTAATGTCCAGCATCTCATCCATATTGAGAGTGACCGGAGAGTCATCTCGCACAATATGGTCTCAAGATTGACAATATGGAGAGGCTTTCTGGGCTATGGTACAGGGGTTTACAGAGAACCAATGGATTGCACATTTTAGGATGTCGCAAGGCACCTTTAATTACTTCCTGGAACTCCTGACCCCATCACTTACCAGGCACACTACTCAATGGAGACAGCCCATTGCCCCGAGCAGGAGACTTGCGACCATCTTGTGGTAGTATGCTACCCCTGGCAAGTACCGCATAATATTCTGCTTGTTTGGTGTAGGCATCTCCACAGTTTGTGTTTTGGTGCATGAAGTGACCCCGGCCATCCTGGATACCTTGTACCACCGGTTTATTGCCCTACCCCATGGGCAGCGACTGGATGAGACAGTGTCCGGTCTCCTGCACCGCGGTTACCCACAGTGTGCTGGGGCAATTGATGGCACCCACATCCCCATAATTGCTCCCATAGACAGCCCAGCAGACTACTATAACAGAAAGGGATGGCATTCCATCATTCCGCAAGCAGTCGTTGACCATCGGTATTGGTAAGCCAAATTAATTACTTTTAATTTGATATATATTGTGACCTGCATACAAAGTAAAGGATCTAAAATGTTGTGTGTTTAAAAAGTTTAAAAGTATAGTTGTAGCCTGATCTTATATATGCTTTCTATCAGAAATAAATTTATATATTGTAATGTATTTAAAAGTTAGGGGTATATTTATTAAAGTGAGGGTTATTTGAAGTGGAGATGTTGGGCCTAGCAACCAATCAGATTCTACTTCACATAGTCTATATGTATAGTTTTAACCAGATATTATCTTGCTCTCACAGCTTCACTGATGTTTTTACTGCCTGGCCTGGTCGTGCTCATGATGCTCGTGTGCTGGCCAATTCTGATCTGTACAATATTGTGGAGGAGAAGCAGAATAGTTGGCTGTTTCCTCGTGAGGTAACTATACACACATTTATGTCATGCTTATTATTGCTAAACAGATATGTATTACCTTCCATACCCAACCACAACATGATTTTTTGGATGTCACCTGCAATTTGCTCTGATAGACCGTATCTGCATATATGCAGTAAATGCATTTGCATTTAATGTGATCCATGCTGTATCAGGCATGTCTGGCAAATACCTCCTGCCAATTTGTAATCAATGTGTATACCTACAAATAGAGGAAAGTAGATATGCCTGTACCAAGTGTATTACAACACTGTTACCTGTAAACGCTTTAATAACTGTAATATTTGTTTCCATTTGCAGAAGTCCAAGCTTGTGGATGGAGTTGAGGTACCAGTCCACATCATTGGGGATGCTGTGTATCCATTACGAAGGTGGTTGATGAAAAGGTACAGCCAACAGGTTGTGCTTTCGAACGAGCAGATCGCCATACCCTCAGCTCAGCTACAATGGTTGTTAAAAATGCATTCGGGATACTGAAGGGACGTTGGCGCTGCTTGTTAAAAAGAAATGATGTGGACATTCGGCTAATTACTGATGTTGTAGCGGCATGCTGTATCCTACATAACATATGTGAGATACAGTGAAAATAATACCTGCCAGAGTGGGACATCGTGGAGGAGCCTGTTGGGAGTGATCCTTCTACCCTTTCATCAACCTCACTTGCTTGTCGAACCAATGACATAGAATTGATTAGAAGCACCATTTCTAAAAACATTAATTCTATGGTGTTATTGTAATAAATACAAAGACTTAATATTTGAAATGTTCAAAAAATCTTTTATTTTAATAAAGGCCTTTTGTTTAAGTTGCAAACGAAGTTTGAAAGCCTTACTTCCATATTTCTTACATAGGAAATAATGTTGCACAAAATACAACACAATTCAAAACCAAACAATAGTATAAAAATAAATAAAAGTGCACATTTACTTCAGAACCCAAAGTAATCCACATGTATGTATGGATTGATATTGTTGAAGCGTAGACAATGTGAACATCATTAAGTGCGCATATACTGTAGCTGTGAGGCATTAAACAACCCTTTAAAATGAACCAAATAGGACCAGAATTTTTTGGTAGATCCTTGTTTACACAAACTCAATATCCTTAAAAAATAAAATGACAAAAGCAGTAACCATAACATTTTCAACATCATCATATGGGATATGTCTAGTTAACATCATTAGATATATTTGATTACCACAGTTACATATTTCTGTAAACTGTAAACTCTGGGTTTTTGTCAGGAGTAAGTTCCTGTGACAGAGTATTAGCTGGCAAAGTATCTTTAAATTGATCTTCGAGTACATTATCTAATGTACTATCTGAAAATGTTGAGGATGACTGAGGTGTTTGTGGATGCTTGGATATAAGGGATGTAGTTTTCCCAAATGCTGTGGGGGACTTTACTTGTTGCGCATACTGGGATGTTTTGCCAAATGCTGGGGGGGCTTTGCTTGTTGAGCATAATTGTATGTAGTTTGCCCAAATGCTGTGGGGAAATTAGCGTGCTGGCAATACTGTGATGTATGCTCAAATGAGGTGGGAGACTGAGGTTGTTGCACATACTGGGATGGTTCCCCAAATGAGTTTGGATAATTAGCTTGTTGCCCAAAATGGGTGGGTGGTGGAACATGTGTTGGTTTGTAGTGGATTGTGCTCAAGATTTGAGAAAAAAATTTGCGGTTATCACGACTAAGCCTTTCCTGGATAGCTATCATTACCGTTAGCAAATTACTCTGCATTTCTCTCTCACTGGCCATGAACCACTGCAGTCTGGCATCCTCTTGTGTCTGCCATTCCGAATCTAGGTTGCATGAATATTTGTCATGGCTTTGGTAGCAACATCAATTTTGCTCTTCTTTTTACGTGTTGGCACTGTGAAAACAAAGTGAAAGAGAGAAAACATTGAGCAACAGATGTAAAAAATATTTGAAACACAGGAAACATAAAACAATGGACCAAATTCAAAAAGCAGCATGTCTCGTTGCATGCGGTGCACATCCTCCACTACAAGATGAACGCAGAAACAATACGGTTTCTACTATATACTAGAAATTGAACTACAACATTACATAGAGTAATGCAGCAGAACATAAGTTAATTGAATTAAAATTACTGTTACCGTGTAGGGTGGGCTTGTCTCCCTGGGTCTGTGGCTCAGACTCAGAATCTTGCCTTTGTGATGGAGAGGTCACATCTGTGCCAGTGCTTGGTTCAATGATGATGGTATTAGATGAGTCCTCATCTGGGTCATCAAATAGGACTGCGATAATGCCGGGCTCTGCTGGCTGCTCTCAGGAGTTGTTGAAGGCATGCCTGTCGTTGTTGCACACAGTGTGCATCACTTGAAGAAGATAGAGCAATGGGGTTGCATAGTGCTGTATGCCCAAAAGCGGAAGTGCATAAATCGTATAAGGGCCACTCCATCCTTCCCACACCACTGCGATTATGATTATGGTCATGGACCTTTGTGTATTGTTTCTTTAGGCTCTTTAGCTTATTAAGGACTTGCTGCTGTGTATTCACAATACCCCGGCTGGCCAGGATTTTGGCAATGTTGCAATAGATCATGGCATCCTTAACAGTGCCTGTGATTTGAGCTTTTATTTCCTCCTCTCCCCTCACATGTAAGAGCTCATGGACCTCCTCGTCCTTCCAATGTGACATGATCTGCAACCACCTGTACACACCTGGCACCACTCTCCAAACACCTGGTACTGCACTCTCTCCTCTGTCAGCACCAAGTTCACCTCGCAGTGTTGTTCTCTGCAGCTGTTCCAACACCTAAATCCGCCTTGTAGCACTGCACTGCCTTTTAGCGCTATCTGTGGCATCTGCCCTCCACTGTCCGGCTGCTGCTGCTGATCTCATCAACAGGCAGCCACGTCCGGCCAATCAGGAGATTTTTGGTGAAGCCCGGGAGTAAATTCCCGGGTAGCACCATTCAGACATGAGCAGGGTAATTTCCCGGGACTTAAGTCCTGGGAAAAACCCTGGTCGATTGAAGGGGTGGCTACCCGGGAATTTGGCTGAGGCGGCCAAATTCCTGGGATTCTCAAGAGGTCTGAAAGGGGTATAATTAACATTTTAGATAGTTAAGTGGTTTCATCAGTGTGCATGTCAGGATAGTAAGAGGTCTTTGTTTACAGTAAATATTGGGATTCTAAACTACAATAGAGAGAACGTTAACTTAAGTCTCTATTGTTGAAGAAATGGTAATTCCTGGTTATTCAAATGGTATCTTGTATTAACCCAGTTTGTAGGTGCCTATATCATATCTGTAATAACACACTCCCACTTGGTACAATAGACCTCTTTATATCTTCATGGCTGCATTGCCATGGGGCCTTACCATTCCATTCAAAACAACACAAATCCATGCGCATCCATACACCAATAATTATTTTCTCTGATATATATTTCACCAAAATTTATCTATAGACTAACAGTCAGGCTGGAAGTGCAGATTAATAATTACAGTCCCTTAACCACTTAACTGACAAATTCTTTTTCCAAAAACCGCTCCAAAATTGTCGGTTTCTTTTATGATTGAATTAGGTCAAGAACATAATTTTAAACTCATCTATCACTGTTTTTAAAACACAGTATACCATAAAAATAGCAATTTGTATGTTATACTGTAGTGATGGCCGTTGGCAGCTGTACCATCGATGGTTCAACCATCATTAGAAGCCATCAATTGTTTAGCAATTGGTCGAGGAGATCTGTGTAGACAACTGCCGATGTTTCCTAAACATTGATTGAGGGTTGCAAACCATCGATGGTCGGTTACCATCCTTAATCAGAGGCTATGTATCGAATATATATATATATATATATACATACATATACATACATACATATATGTATATATACACACACACACACACACACAGTACTTCTGTATCTTTGCGGCCCCCTGGTTACGCTAACCAAGGAAATACTATTCGGCTGCTTGCTTCGCTCGCCACATGGATTTATTCCCCCTCCATGCCCACTTGGATGGTAGGAAATGATGTTGGACACTGGCTCATCTTTACGCTAATGTCCAACGTCATTCCCTACCATATAAGTGGGCATGGAGGGGGAATAAAACCACTGTGCCCGCAGCGTGGCGAGCGAAACGAGCCTGCAGGGGGCCGAATGGTTTTTCCTCAAGTTTACGCTACTTACGTATCTTCACTGAATAGTGAAGATACGTAAGTAGCGTA
This sequence comes from Taudactylus pleione, assembly GCA_031769625.1. Classification (NCBI taxonomy): domain Eukaryota; kingdom Metazoa; phylum Chordata; class Amphibia; order Anura; family Myobatrachidae; genus Taudactylus; species Taudactylus pleione. Next base: position 4,359,710 of record JAUIMM010000265.1, read on the forward strand.
ACAATAGGGCCGCAAAGATACGGAAGTACCATATTATATATATATATATATGGCCTGGACCTTATACAAATGGGCATAAAGGGGGAGGGGGAGGAGCTGCTGAGGCCGGAGGGAGTGGCCCGGATACATAGCAGAGTGGCAGCTACCAGAGCCACCGCTGCTGCTTCTATACAGCAGTGATCACTGTAAAGCCAGAGCCGCAGCGGGAGGGTGTCCCGCTAGCGGCCCGGATACAGTGCCGGCTCTTAAGGGGATGGGGCCGGCTCCCTGATCACTGCTGGCCACAGTGATCGGGTCACAGCAGCCGCGGCTACATGAGCCCTGGCTGCTGGAAGTTCTATGCTATTGAAGTGCGCCGGGAGGGGGGTGCCAACGTTACCCGATCACTGTGGCCAGCAGTGATCGGGACACAAAGGAGGGGGAGCCACGGGTGTAGAGGGACCAGAAGGTCCCTCTGATATGGGTGGCAGTGAGAAGATTAACTTCCCGTAGCCGCCTAGTGGCCATTTCTGACTGGTCGTATCAGATACGTCCATGTCAGGGAAAGCCCAGTCTGGTATGGTCGTATCTGATACGACCGTGCCAGGCAAGTGGTTAAACATGTACATACAGTATTTATCCCCCATACATACACACATGTACACTTCTCACACATTCATTCATGGTATATCACTACATTTATTCTATTTAGGTCACCTGGCAGCATATCTACAGTGAAAATTGGGCATTAAAGTCACATATGTACAATGTTTGTTTTAAAGTACTGGGGAATTCATAAGTAATGGCAGCCAATGCAGATATGACTAATATATATATATATACTTGAAGCAAATGAATGAAGCTGGAAATTATTATTTTTTTTTAGTGATGATAAAATTATTTAGTTTTACATATTAGAATGTGATTATATTTAGTGATTGTTCCGATGTGGGGTGTTCTGGGGATGTCATGGACATTATAGTTGGCAAGTTTTGGAATGTTTGTTGTGAATGGCCATGGTTTGTGCCGGAGATGAAGGCGGCACTGGTGTGAGTTGTGATTTGTATGGGTTTGCGCGCAGTCTTGGAGGATAGGGATCTGTGTGATGTGTGGAGTTTCGGGGCACACACATGCAGTGCAGTGGTTTGTGGTTTGTTTGTGCTAACATGATCTTGGTTTTCTGTGTATGTAATCGTATATGCTCATCTGTGTGGAGTTTGTATGTACTTCTGAGGGTTTCCTTGTAAATACAGCAGTTTGTAGATTTGTTTTAGGTTAGGGAATTCAGTTCTGAGTATAATTCAAAGGGTTGTGGAGATGTGCATGGTGAGGTGTTTGGGATGATCCGGTTGCTGGATATGTCTTGTCAGGGAAAGGGGGGCAGTTATGGGCCCTGTGAAGGCTGACATGTCTGGTTTGTGGGAGGCTTTGATTGCTGTACACATGTGGTGCAATGGGGACGACCCAGTGTCTGGGGCCTGTGGTGATGCAGGATATCTGAGATGTAGCGGTAAAAGCACTTATTGTTATGTAGGATATTCTGTTTCAGTTCTAACCCTTACTTCCTATAGAGGCACGTCTTTCATAGTTTGTATACACTCATAATATAGTACAGTTAAGTCAAGGAAAGACTGTTGTTAGTAATTGATAATATGAACCTGATTTAAGTATACGGGCAAAAATAGCTATAAAATCCTTAAGAATATCTGGAATATCACGGGTCTCGTAATTTTTTTCGACGTGATGAATACTGCGGTAATTGGCAATTATTAATTTTTATTATTATTGGAGCCATTCTATTGTTATGCACATTTTTGAACAGGTTCAGATACTTGATGGTTTTTTTTTATATCAAGGATGTGTGATACCTGGATAAAAGGCTCGGTCAAAGGGTGGAGTCACGTGGGTCACTCCTAAGGATTCCTGGTTGGGATGCATCATGTGTAACAGCTGGGACTCTCTGTCTAGTTACAATGGTAGAAGGCATAACTTATAGATAACAGATTCTTGAGAATATCTGAGGAAATTACGGGTTTGTTTGTGTATTCAATGTGGCTAGAATTGTGGTGATTGACAAATATTTTTTTCTCATTGAAGGTATTCAGTTATTTAAATATGTCTTTAAAAGAGGTCTTGCGGATTACTTGCTTTGGCGACGCAGTAGGAACTATGAGCAGGCGCAATGGTCGCCTGATAACACCGGGAGTAGCGATTTTGGTGGGGTCAGAAAACCAGATCTGTAAGAAGAGTTCACCAATTTTGAAAGGTTTGAGGACATCTCCATGCAATAGGCAGAGGGATATCACACAGATTACTAACACAGTCAATGTACATCATAATGTCACACTAAAATGTGAATTTTTCCCTAGTTTAACCAACTTGCAAAAAGGAGGTATATGTGTTTAACCCATTTGTTCAGTTCTGTAACAAATATAGGGGACACCGGTGTGAAGCTTAAAATCAGGTGATGTATTGCTGGGCAGGGTGTGATTGATTGGATCGTGTGGCGGGTTTGCAATGAGTCCTGTGGTGGTCATTCTGTGTATGCTGGTGGGCAGAATGGAGTTGGAAAAGACTGAAATGCAGGCAAACCGTCAGGTGGTAAGTATAGATGACTATGACTGCGAGAAGCATGATGTTATAATAGCAATATATGTAATATTATAGATAGTGACAAAAATATACTGGTAGGTTAATTGGCTCCCCACAAAATAAATTGACCATAGTGTGTATGTGTGTGTGAGGATGTGGTAGGGAATGTAGAGTGTAAGCTCCATTGGGGCAGGGACAGATGTGAATGGTAAGATATGCTCTGTAAAGTGCTGCGGAATATGTGTGCGCTATATAAATAACTGGTAATAATAATAATAATAGTGGAAAAAAATGTGATATGCATAATGTTGGACATGAGATATTCCTTAGAAGGAGAGATATCATATGAAAAGCAGAGGTAAGGAAATCTAGGTTTGTCATTTCTGCAGTACATAAGGAGACATCTTTGTTTTCTGATTACAGGTGATAATTGATTTTAACTTTTATGCTTATAACAAGGTTTACGGTATATGCCATTGTTCTCAATACTGTGTACAGGTAAAGGTATAATAATGTATATCAGAGAGAAGAGGATTCTAAAATTACATGGTGATGATAGGTAAGTATTGCAACCCCTGACCAAATTCACAGGAATTGGAAGTTGGATATACAAAGTTTGGTTTGTAAGATATTGGAAAGATTAATAACTAAACAGAACGTGTATATCTCATGATGTAATGTATATGTTAAATGACACCGAAGTTGTTATAAGTGGTAACAGTTCATATGGAATGGTTTTAGAGATCTCCAGGGATTGTTGGTAGCAGATACAAAGGTGATATCTTTATGTATGTACAGTCAGGTGCATAAATATTGGGACATTGACAGAATTTTCATATTTTGGCCTCTATTCACCACCACAATGGCTTTGAAATGACACAAACAAGATGTGCTTTAACTGCAGACTTTAAGATTTAATTTGAGGGTAATTACATCCAAATCAGGTGAACGATGTAGGAATTACAACTGTTTCTATATGTGCCTCCCACTTTTTAAGGGGCCAAAAGTAATGGGACAAACTAAACAATCCTAAATCTAACATTCACTTTTTAATACTTTGTTGCAAATCATTTGCAGGCAATTACAGCCTGAAGTCTGGAATGCATAGACATCACCAGACGCTGGGTTTCATCCCTGGTGATGCTCTGCCAGGCCTCTACTGCAAATGTCTTCAGTTCCTGCTTGTTCTTGGGGCATTTTCCCTTCAGTTTTGTCTTCATCAAGTGAAATGCATGCTCAAATCGGATTCAGGTCAGGGGACTGACTTGGCCATTGCATAACATTACACTTTTTAGCCTTAAAAAACTCTTTGGTTGCTTTTGCAGTATGCTTCGGGTCATTGCCCATCTGCACTGTGAAGCGCCCTCCAATGAGTTCTGAAGCATTTGACTGAATATGAGCATATAATATTGCCCAAAACACTTCAGAATTCATTCTGCTGCTTTTGTCAGCAGTCACATTATCAATAAACACAAGGGAACCAGTTCCATTGGCAGCCATACATGCCCACGCCATGACACTACCACCACCATGCTTCACTGATGAGATGGTATGTTTTGGATCATGAGCAGTTCCTTTCCTTCTCCATACTCTTCTCTTCCCATCACTCTGGTAAAAGTTGATCTTTGTCTCATCTGTCCATAGGATGTTGTTCCAGAACTGTAATGGCTTTTTTAGATGTTGTTTAGCAAACTCTAATCTGGTCTTCCTGTTTTTGAGGTTCACCAATGGATTACATCTTGTGGTGAACCCTCTATATTCACTCTTGTGAAGTCTTCTCTGGATTGTTGACTTTGACACATATACACCTACCTCCTGGAGAGTGTTCTTGATTTGGCCAACTATTGTGAAGGGGTTTTTCTTCACCAGGGAAATAATTGTTGTTGTTTACCGTGTGTTCTTTCTTTTTAAGAATGTTCCAAACAGTTGATTTGGCCACACCTAATGTTTTTGCTATCTCTCTGATGGGTTTGTTTTGATTTTTCAGCCTAATGATGGCTTGCTTCACTGATAGTGACAGCTCATTGGATCTCATATTGAGAGTTGACAGCAACGGATTCCAAATGCAAATGTCACACCTAGAATCAACTCCAGACCTTTTACCTGCTTAATTGATAATGAAATAACGAGGGAATAGCCCACACCTCTCCATGAAATAGCTTTTGAGTTGATAGTCCCATTATTTTTGGCCCCTTAAAATGTGGGAGGCACATATAGAAACCGTTGTAATTCCTACACCGTTCACCTGATTTGGATGTAATTACCCTCAAATTAAATCTGAAAGTCTGCAGTTAAAGAACATCTTGTTTGTTTCATTTCACTGCCATTGTGGTGGTGAATAGAGGCCAAAATATGAAAATTCTGTCCTGACTGTATATCCCTGTAAAACCTAGTTAAATTGTAATGTAAGTATTATGGATAACCAAAGGGTGGAGGTTTCATCCACCAGAACAGGAGGATTGTCATAGATCATAAAAAAAAATACATATGATCGTACTGATTTGTGTTGTAGTGACAATAACTAGCCGGAATGTAAGTTTTTCTCAGAAACACCTGTTGTAATTTTGATGTTTTATCTCTTGTGACCAGTAGTGGCACTCACAGGTCCTAGGAGGAGGAGTAGTAGAAGGAGAAAAATACATTTAGGATAAGACAAAATTGGTCTTATATTTAAACAGGTTTCACAGTATAATTTTCTGTTATTGCTAAATGAACTGGGTATATCTATTAACAGTTTGTATGTCTAAAATAGATAAGAATTAGTTACATACTATGATGTATACTAACATTTCTTTATAGTTCCCCGGATCATCGGAATACAGGTCAAAGTGTATTTAGAATTTCCTAGATTAGGGATAATTGGTTGGAGATTTTCATAAAAAGTGAGAAAGGAAAAGGCATTGTAGGATCTTGACTGCCACCTAGTGGAGAAAACAAGATAAAGTTGAGTCTGTAAACACTCGTCAATGTCAATAAGTTGTGTTTTTTGGAAACTCTAATATGGAGCCGACAAAATTCTAAATTGTCACAGTGTGGGGGGGGGGGCACTACTAACGCTCGAAGAATCTGTTTTTCGTCCATGTAGGCAAATCAAGTCAACAGCAGGATATCTGAAGACTGCAGACGGATCGGGTGGAAGACATCAGATTGGGTAGGAAAGATGTGGAGACATTCTAGAGGACTGATATCTCAAATTTCCTATTCTAGATGCTGACAAGGCCCAGCTGCGGACAGATGATATTCTTGGTAGATGACGAAGATAACCGGACGAGACACAGATTGAAATAATAGTGATCATCCAGAAGCGTGCCCTCACCCCATTGGGTGAAGATAACATAATAAGTACAATCATAAGTTTTCTTGAAAATGACATTGTTATGATTCTCTCCAAATTGAACTTTCTCTCATAATGTATGTTGATCATACAAGTAGTAACACATAACCTAATATAGTGAACGATTGCATTACAACCCTGACATTGAATGTGCCTACAGATAATAATATGTGAACAGGCAAAGTCATGTATAATAATAATTATTGAAAATGTTCCTTTAAAACATCCTAGATAATGTAGTCTCATTTCCCCAGATTTCCTTTATAGGTTCGATGAGATCCCACATCCTACCCATGGTCCAGTATAGATCCACTGAGTGCATATAAGGGTTGTTTTACCCTCTTGAAATGCATTATCCATGGTCCAGTGACCTTCTTGTTTCACACCATTTAGAACATTGAATAATACATTATTATGCATGACTGGAAAGGTTAAGATCAGAATATATAGCGTCTTGTTTGCTATCAAAGGGTGGACTGTCGAAATCATATAATTGGTTATGATCATCGTGCAAATTATTATCTGAACGATTTAGTCGTCTATGGTCTGATGACGAATTGCTTGGACGCTGCACTATGTCAGCGCATTTCCGATGCGCACAAATACAAGGTTTAGTGTGGAAAACAGGTTTGGTGTGTATGTCTGTGGGTGTTTGCATATGTTTTGAGAGACTCTGCATGCTAATACAGTATGCCTGTAACAAAGTAATTAAAATGTACACAGAGACTAGTAGGCTCAAAGGAAGTGGTCTAAATGTAAATTTACGAATTACTGTCATGGACCTGCAAGTCATTGGCTGTTGTATGCCTATTATGTGGTGCTGTTTTGGTTCATAGGAACTGACATCTACATCCTAATTATGTGAAGAATAGCTACAAAACGATGTGGCACCTACAAGCAGCTGTGTGTCTCTCTCCCCCCCCCCCCGTTTAGAAATAAAACTTCCATTTACACCTTAAAATTGGTCCAGGCAATGCTTGGATGTTAATATATGTTAGAAATGGATAATATATATTAATCCATCACAAATACCCTAAATTACATAACACACACATAGACTTACATGTATACACTCATTAAATAAAACATAAATATACAAGACACACAGCGCACAGTAGCGGTTTATCAAAGCTCAAAACACAAACACACCACACATATTAGCGAAACTACGCAATATTCTTACACATTGCACACTTGCATAAAAAGGTTCCCTAGCATTAAGGTTAATATTCAAGGTTTTATTCATTATTAATTATGTAATGAAGCGAATGTATTTAAGATCTCCCATTTAGTACATGATTAGCAGACCGTGTTTGGTGCTATTCTAAAACTCTGTTTATTTGCAGGTTTCCGGTTCTTTCGGCAAGGAGATCGCAGCAGGCATTCGCAAGATATGAATTATAGGTTAGAATTTATATCTGTATGTAGTTTTTCTTTATTAGTTCTTCAGGAGGGAAACTTACATAAAGAAGCAGTTGGAAAGCGGATGACACCATATGAACTAACCAATGAAAGGAGTGACCTGAAGCAAGAACCAATGAGCATTTATTATTCTATGCCTTTGTTGTCTTTGAAACCTGTACCGAATATAGGCTTGTGAGCCGAGGCAGTAGGCAGTCATTTCCTCCATATCCTTGGGTGAAGGTGACCGCAGAATTCAGGATTGAAATACTGCATACTGGGCCAGTGCGCATGCGTAAGTATCGGGTATTTTTTGTACCTTGTTAATGTAGCATCTTTTGCGCTAATTGTATTTAGATCACAGTGTTTAAACTAAATGCTTTTTATGTGAGTAACAACTTTTGTGTTTTGGAACCACAGTTGGGCTGGAAAGAAATTATTTATTGAGCGACAGGTTACGCTAAAATAGCGACATTTTGGACATAAAGATCATTAGGAATTCTGAGGGTCCCCCAAGGGGAGACCAAGCCGGTCAGGCGGAGTGCTTGTCGCCTGGTTTGGCGGCTGGACGCCTGGTACTCCAAGCTTGTTTATTGAGCTTAGCAGTCTTTTTGGGGCCTGAAAGTCTCGGAAAGGACTGCACCTTAGATTTTCTTGAGGGCGATTGGGTCTAGAAACCCATCCTTTCGGCCCTGACGGAGTTGGGGCTGAAGGTAGAAATGCAGATTTGGCAGCAGCCAACATGTTCCACTATCTTGTCCAAAGCTTGCCCAAACAGGACCTGCCCATTATAAGGTAAGCATTCCAAGCCTTTCTTGGATTCAGTGTCCACCCTCCAAGAATGTAACCACAAGGAGCGTCGAGCAGCCACAGCCACCGCGGAAATCCTAGAAGGCGGCTCAAATCCAAAGCCGCTTCGTTAATGTACATGGCGGAATCCCGAAAAGTTACTCACGAATACAACCTGTTCACTGGTACCTTCTGAAGCAAATGATGCTTCCAAAGTGTCCGCCCATTTTTCCATAACCTGGGCCACCCAACAGACAGCCATAGCTGGTCTAGATGCTCCTCCAGCGAGGTAATAGATAGATTTAAGGAACACCTCCACCTTACGGTCTGTAGCGTCCATCAGAGAAGACGGCATAGGCAGAGTTGCGCTCTTTACTAAGCGCCTATCACATGAGAATCCACCTTGTTGAAGCTGGATAATTGGCTGAGACAAGATCAGCTTAAAATTAGATTGGCCACAAGACTCCATTTTAGAAAATGAGATCGCAAGACGCCATTTTGCGAATGGCTGCCCAAGCGCCATTTTAGGTAAACTCACACTTAAGTACATAAGCGATATTACTATTAGCATCATGCGATTGCATCTTTCACCATTTCTCATATACACATTAATATGCACAATTGAACTGTTAACTAGTCGCATATTAGCGAATGCATAAGATCCTGTATGAAAACGTTGTTTATTAGCCTCATGCGCACGCATCTGCCCCAAGTTAACTAGCGTCTTTATATCAAACCCCAAATACTTACACAGTACATATTCACATAAAAGGTCTCATAAGCTTTAAAGTATAAGATTCAAGTTTGTTCATTTATTATAATTGCTGTGAAATAAAGGTAATTTGGTAGCTAAGGTTTCATACATGATAAGTAAGTCATGTTTGATATTATACTGATCTGCACTCTTTCAACAGCATTCCGGTACCATCAGTGTGAAGATCGCAACATGCATTCTCAACTTATGGACCGCAGAGACTTAAAGCACCGAAATGTACATTATATGACCAACTGTTAGGATGTGCATGAGGCAGGAAACCAGAGACAACCAGTTGTTAGAGGCTGGACTGTGTCTATTTGAATCAACATGTTAAATGCTCCGCAACAGATGCATCCTCCTTGGGAACCAATGGCATCAGCGACAAGCCTCTCTATTGTGTTGTCTGTTTCTGTGAGAGTATAAACTTGTGTGTTGTGACCCCAGTCTGAGTCTTCTTGCTGAATGCTGATTGACGGGGGTTTCTTGCTGATGCCTACATCTGGTCCAGAGTGCTGCATATGTATAACTGTACTTGGGTCTGTATAATTCTTTGCGCTAAATTGTACTTAGATCATAGCGTGTAACTGACTGTACTTTTACTTGAAATATAACTTTGTGCTTTGAAACCATGGGTTCAAGGTCTGGAGTCTTTATTTACTATATGACTGCGTACGCAAAATAGCGTCATCCTTAGAGGTTTATAGGCAGGATATTAGAAGGTATAGGCAGGAGTGTATAGAGGTTCTAATTAAATATCCTTAACCTGAAGAGGAGACTACCATTTAGTGTAATAATCTTCCACAAAGGGGTATGCACGGGCTAAATGTTTGTGAGGTTGAAATCTTTTTCCCGGAGAATTCCACGCCTCCTCCATGTGATCAACTAGCTGACCAGATAGAGGAAAAACTGCTGCTTAAGCATGGGTAGGTGCTGCAGGTAGGTTGTCATCAGTAATCACCATGGCCGCATGGACCGCCCGTATGAGACCTGTAATATAAATTCTAGATTTAACCTCCGCCCCTGATTGAGGAGTGTCAGTGTCCGACAAATCTAGAATTTTGCCCTCATCAGACGACCCATCATCCTCATAATCTTGTGTGGATGGATATGACAATAATGGTCTTTTAGCAGGTCTAGACTGATCCTGCTGAGCATTCTGCACCCCAGAATTAGTCCAACCCAAGTCCTTCGGAGTAAGAACCTGTTGAGGCGTGCACTGCACCATTACCATTTGCCCCGGAACCCCTTGTACAGGAGACGCAAGATTACCGCCTGTTGTGCGAACCCCAATAGGGGAAACGCAGGAGGGACTGTCAACTTATTCACAAGGACGGTCAAGGCTTGCGCAAAACAAGCCCAAGGTGGTTCCTGGGAGGTGCTGGGTACAGCAGAGGTACCAGGAATGGCCAAACATGCAGTACATAAAACCATCCTGAAGTACCGCCCCCTCCCCCACACTTGCTTTACATCTGGAGCAGGAAAATAGGAGAGGTGCTCCCATAGGGGGGTCCTCACTGGACATATTGGTATGTGACTTTCTCACAGTAATAAACACCTAAAACTGTGACAGTACTGGCACTGAGAGGGCGGATCAGTAAGAAGAAATAGGGATAATTAAAATGGCTGACCGGAGAATATATTCAGACACACAGCACTAGCATAGTCACATACAATGCAGAAAATCATGCACTAAGTGCACTATCAGTTACACAGACCTAGAGCCTGGCAGTTATAGCGCTACATACGTTGACCTTATTCTGGAGGAGAGATATGTAAGGGGCACCCAGGCTCCGCACCCCACATCAGCGTCTGCTCATAAGATGGCCGCCGGAGGATGAAGGGAGGAGGGCCTGGGGAGGATCGCTGCCTCAGCCTGCCAAAACCACAAGTAAGGCGCAGCAGAGCAGTGATGGGAAGGAGCCTCCTATGTGCTACAGGGAAGGTGTCCTCCCCTGGCAGGCCACTAACCCCCGGGATGCTGGAGCGCAACGCTCCAGCCCCGCATCCCTGGTGGTCTAGTGTGAGCACAGGCATCCATCTGGCTCAACTATACTGCCATCCCCATGGAGCCTTCAGCCCTGGGGATGTTGGACTGTGAGACAGCGGGCGCCTACCACAGATGCCCGCTGCTTACCTTATGCTGCCCCCCGTAAGTCCGGCCACAGTCCACGGCCCCTGGGGGTTCCGCTAGCTAAAACCCCCAAGAGCCCGCTGAGTTTCCCGGGTTCGCTACCCGTGGTCAGCGCCGGCGGGGATGTCAGAGCGGTAGCATGGCCGTCCGCTGGACTGTCCATGCTACTGCTCATGAAGATCTTCAGGGGCTGTGAACACACAGCCCCCTGTGTGATGATTCAGCTCCGGCCGGGCACCTACTGAAACTGAGGTGCCTTGGCCTGGGGGTGGGGTATAGGAAGGGGCTCGGTGCATCCTGGTATGGAAGTTTTAACTATGTGGTGCCCATGGCAGAGCCAAGCCTATACCCCCAAGGTATCCCTGTGGATCCCTTAGGACCCTGGAGTAGAAAACCACACAAATTACAAATGTGAGGCACACCCTGACAACCCTTGTACTGTAAGGGCTCAGAGAAAAAAAATAAATAAAAAGATATAGTAATATGGCTGACAGAATGAGAAAGAATCACAGACAGACAGACAGCGCTAGCATGAAGTCACATACAGTGCAGAACACCACATGCACTACAAATTCACTACACAGTAGGACATAGTGCTACATATGCTGACCAAATTGGAGGAGAGGTATGTAGGGGGACCCGGGCTCCGCACGTCCTGAAAGATCTGTGACTAGCCTGTAGAAAATGGCCGCCCGAGACCTCAGAGGGGGAGTATCCGTATGATGAGTGCAGGCTCTGCCCAGCCATACCGCAGTGAAAAGGCATGCTGAGGAACCGGTTGTAAACAGGCAATTAACCCCTGGGATGCTGGAATGTGTATCTGCCTGTGTCCCTGGTGGTCCAGTGGCAGCGCGGGGAATTGAGTGCCTGGCTCCACCTGTCATCATCCCCAGATTGCCCCCAGAACCTGGAGGAAACAGAACTGCTCCCAGCGGGTCACCGCACGCAGTGACCCACTGAGTTACCTGCTCCAAGCGACATCTAGCCACAGTCCAGGGATTCTGGCCTTTGCTAACTCAGACCACGGAGTCCCATCGAGATCCCCAGATCAGTACCAGCATCTCGGCACCAGCGGGGGTGAAGGAGTGGCAGCAAGGACGTCCTCTGGACTGTCCGCACAGAAGAGAAGAAAAATCTTAATTGAAAATCTTCAGGGGCTGGTACAGCCCCACTGTGTTACCAGTTACGCGACTCCGGCTGGGCACCCAACAAAACTGAAGTGACCCTGGCCTGGGGGCGGGGTATAGAGGGAGACCCAGTGCGTCCTGGGAGAAAACTTTAACTGCGTGGTGCCCGGATGACTTTGCCATCACCTATACCCCTAGGCTCCACAGGGAGACCTTTGGTCCCTGAAGAAGAAAATGGCTTATCCAAATGTGATCATCTAGAACACATGTTTTCAAACTCGGTCCTCAGGACCCCAAACAGTGCATTTTTTCCAGGTCTCCTCACAGAATCACAAGTAAAATAATTAGCTCCACCTGTGGAACTTCTAAAATGTGTCAGTGAGTACTGAATGCACCTGTGCACCTGCTGGGTGAACCGGAAAACGTGTGGGATCCTGAGGACAGAGTTTGATAACCACTGATCTAGAAATAACCCCATCCAGATGAAACGAGTTGGTTATATCCCATCTACTGGACTTCCTCAGGGGTAATGAATAAACTCTCACACAAAAACAGGCTTATATAGCACTCATTAACCCAATTGATTAATGATTTAGAGAAGATGGCTGAAACAGGATTTCCTGTTCCCAAATGAGAACAATATGCAGTATCTCATCTCTAAATTCAAAGACCAAACTTCTCTACTGCCCCCGTTAGACAACGCATTACTATGCATTCATATACTGAAAAGGAGCCACAGAGTGAACATATGTATAAACCGTAAGTACCGCGGTGATCCCGAAAACCGGAAATCACCTGCGCTTATGAGGTGCACTCAAAAAAGACGCCTACTTACAAACAATAAACAGTGTTCACCTTAAGGTTCCCCCTTAACATTGTGGCCGCTGACATACCTGGCCAAAAACACCAGGAAATAACAGAATATTATATAAACATAATTTTAAACATTATTGAACAGCCTATTTAGCTGCTACCTGGTATATTACATATAAAAGGATATCAAAATGCATATAAAACCAGTTTGTAAAAAAGGTTATATATAACCATAAGGTGCTATTTTAACTCAAGGAATAATGTTCTTAAGTTACTCAATAATTCAAACTCTCTGATATGTCAATGGGGACACAGAGGGCCTGATTCAGAGCCGGATGCTCTGACAGAGCGCTGGTTTTCTTGAGCGGCCTCCTGGCTCCTGTGGCTCCTTTTCAGCTATAGCGAGCGGCCAGGAAGGTGGTCGCGATGGTCAAGACCATCGCAACCATCGGGCTTACGACGAGACCCTTGTGGTAGGGTCTCATTGCCGCAGGCCCAAGAGTGCTTTCGGCTCTAACAGAGCATCTGTATTATGCAAGGAACACGTCCATTAAGGAGTCGGCCTTAATGATCATAATTTCATTGCTTTTTCAAATTTGAGTGGCAGAAAGTCAATAGGTTTTGTGAAATTTCAGATCATGTGTAAGAAGCCTTAATAGGACATGTGAAACCATAAGGATTTTTGTTTACGGAATTTCATTGCTTTCTGAAAATGTATTAACTATCTGGGTTTGGAGAAGGATATCAGGCTAACTGCAGGGGAGATGGGAAACAAAATGGTACACAAGCACAGGTGGAAGAGGAACCAGCACACAGGAGGTGGTTTGGGAGATGCAGAGTGAGAGACAGCTACAGTGGCAGGCTGTAGGTATGCATGGTAGCGGCAGCAGCGGGGGTGCGGAGTAGTGGCAGCAGTAGTGCAGTGCACAGGGGCATCAACAGGCTCACCTGTACTGGGCACGCATTTGAGAAAATAAAATCAATGTCACAGATATACGGACGCATCGGTGAGATCCATCTATGCATCCATGTTAAAAATTGAATGTGTAACATAAAATAAAAAAGGTGCCCCCCTCAGAGCACTACCAGCCCCAGGCATTTCACAGCCAGTCCTGGTTGTGAAAATACAGGGTACAAAAGTGTATCTAGCACAACCAGCACTGGGCTAGTCAGAACCAGCCCTGGTTGCCAAAATACGGGGGACAAACGATGTAGGGTTCCCCCGTACTTTGCGCAACCAGCACTGGGCTCTAATCCGGTCCTTGTTAGACTATTTTCTTTTGCATGTGAACTATAGGTCCGAGCAAACATCCCATGCATTCTGGTACTTGGAATACCACAAGTACCAGCAAGCGGGGCATTTTGGGCCCACTGGTACCTGTAAAAAAGAAATATTAAAATGAACAGACAGCTTTTTTTAAACAACATTTATTTTATCTGCACCTTCACCTGGGGGGTGGCGGCCTTTAAGCTCTTTTTCATGGCAACCGCCACCCCAGGACTTCGGCATCTTTGCCTGGTGGGCGCCAACCCGCCAAGGCTTCGGCATCTTCGCCTAGTGGGCGGCAGCCTGTGTTAGCTCTTTTGCATGACCACCACCCATTAGAACTTCTGGAATCTTCACCTGGTGGGTGCCAAGCTGCCAGGGCTTCTTGCGTTTTCACTTCTGGTGCCAAGCTGCCGCGTCCTGCCGCCAATGAAGTCACTAGCCATTATTGGCTCTCTGCGGCCATCTTGGAATTTCAAAGATGGCCGCCACAAGCAAATCACAACTCGCGACGTCATCGGAGGTGGCAGGAAGCGGCAGCTGTGGAACCAGGCACTTGTCAAGAGGACAGCAGAAGCCCTGGGGAGGTGGCAGCTGTGTAAAAGAGCTAATTGGCTGCCACCTCCCCAGGGCTTCTGGTGTCCTCTTCGTAAGTGCTGTGTTCTGCAGCTGAAACTTCTGATAACGTCCCGAGTTGTGATTTGCTCACGGTGGCCATCTTTGAAATTCCAAGATGGACACCACAAGCCAATCGTGGCTCATGACATCAGTGGCGGGACGCGGCATCTGCGGGCGTTGGCGGCAGGCCTGGATCTGAGAGGACCCAGTCCCTGCCAGCCATTCTGGTGAGTACAGCAGCAGCGCCCATTTCAAAAATGGCGCCTCAACGCCATTTCTGAAATTCAAAAGATGGCCACCGCAAGCCATCCACTATGGATAATCACCATTTTTGAAAAGGGCTCTGCTGCCAAATGGCAGGCAAGGACTGGATCATCGCGGATCCAAGCCCGCTGCCAACACCAGCACTGCCGCTGGTTCCCCCACAGCTGCACTGCTGCTGGTTCCCTGCCGCTACTACCACCCGCTGCCATTGCTGTGTTACAGCGCCACTAATGCCCACAAAAGGCAGGCATCTTGGTGCTCCCAAGTGAAGCCACTGAGGCTATGCAACAAGTTGAAATTTTATATCTATTCAAATGCGCATTCTTGAGGGAATAGTTTAAAAACTGTAACTTTCTCAATTACCTGAACCCCAAAAGGCCCTACCCTGGAACAATAGCTACCTAATAAAACAAACCCCAAGTCTAAATTCGCCTACCCTACCCTAAGTTATGCCTTCCAAAAAATCCCCCATAGAGAACAGCAGAAAAAAGTGGTCCTAATTGAAAATGTCAAAAAAAAAAATTGACAGTTGGAGCTTTAGATTGCTACCGAATCCGAATTTTTTATTTTGCCCTGAAATTTGGCATGCTGCACCGTGCGACAGTTCTACCCCGACATGCCAAATTTCAGCTCCGTACCTCCAACAGCTTTTGAGGTGTAGCCCCTTAAACACCATGCTCCCTCCTCCGGAATTCTCTACGGAGATTTCTGTTCTTTTTTCGATGCAGAATATATATATATAAATATTTCTCTCATATTTATTATAAGGGCACAGTCGTGCCCTTATATTAAGACTGCATGTATAAAACTGCAATTTTCCCATAGAGAATTCCGGAGGGGGGGCAGGGTGTTTAAGGAGCTACACATCAAAAGCTATTGGAGGTACCGAGCTGAAATATGGCACAGCCAGGTATTTGGTGCTACCAAATTTCAGGGCATAAACATAAAAAAAAAAATGAGGCCTTGGGAGTAATCTAAAGCTCCAACTGTCATATTTTTCGGACATTCTCAATTAGGACAACTTTTCTGCTTTTCTCTATCGGTTTTTTTTGGAAGGCATAACTCAGGGTAGGGGGCGAATTTAGACTTGGGGTTTGTTTTATTAGGCAGCCATTGTGCCAGAGTATGTGCTTTTGGGGTTTAGGTAAATTATAAAGTTACAGTTTTTAAACTATTACCTCAAGAATGCACCATGGTATAGATAGGAAATTTCAACTTGTTGCACAGCCGCAGCAGGAGCCTCCAGCAGGTGTATTCACTGTGGCTTCACTTGGGTGCAAGCATTGTGGGTGGCAGTGGCAGTTGCGGCGGCTGAAAACAGCTTGCTTCAGCTTACTAAGCCACATAGACATCAGCACAGCATCACATGCTGCAATTATTGTGTTTTATAGTTATTGAGCTTTGTAAACTATTATTGACCAACATGAATTTATTTTACCGGTTGATATTTGTGGATTTATCTAAGTTAGACAATTTTATGTGATTATTACCCAACATCACCGGCACTGTCCCAACTGCTGCCTGCCCTTAGCCCCCTGTCTGCCCCCAGCACTGCACCTGTTGGCTATGTGAGATGAAGAAAATATATTTATAAGCATCATCTGTTCTTAATTAAAAATTAGTGCAACTTTCCATAGTGTACAGTATGTATAGGGCAATTGGGATGGTCTGATGGCATATGGGAAGCTCGAAAATCATGAAATGTGGTGGGAGCCAGAAATTGTGGAGTAGCACCCCAATTTTTTAAAGTGAGGGGCAACTCTCTCTCTCTATATATAATATATATATATGTACACACATACATACACACATACAGCGATCCGGCACTAACTGTGTAAAAATCCACAAATCCTTGCTCCGGTGCCCTCCTTACAGGGAACGGCATCCCCACCATATACAGTTCACAGAGGCAGCACTCCGAGAACTTCCAATAAGGTGCAAAGAATAGCAATAATATAATGCAGATACATCAACGTTTCGGGACTACACAACCTTCATCAGGATGCAAAGTACAGATAGACACATCCACACACACTTGTGTTCTTGTGAATAAAACATCTTGCACTATAGGTTTGTTTTTATCTTATATTTGTTTTTTAATTCCATTAAAATTTATGAAAAAACCATATGGTGGATGAATATGTGAACCGGTGGGAAAACGTTGAGATAAGCTTATTTACTTTTTTATTTGGTACAGGTCCACTTATTAGTTGTACAGTATTCAGTTCATATTGGCTTCATTTGCACTTTATTACTGTAGGAGGCACCTTTATTATATATAATGATAAATATATATTTATATATTATTCCATAGGCAAAAAACCTTATGGTTTCACATGTCCCATTAAGGTTTAAGGCTTCTTAAACATGATCTTAAATATCACAAAACCTATTGAATTTCTGCCAAACTTCAAAAAGCAATGAAAATACGATAATTAAGGCTGACGCCTTAATGGACATGTTCCTTGCGTAATACAGACATGTCATGACACCATGTGGTTAACTGCAGATTCAGCAATCTCACAGAGTTAGATTGTGGTCAATCACAAAATGGTGGAGCTGCTAATTCACAGAATTGTGTGCTCATTGGAATACACACAAACACAAACTGAAATTTGGCATGCACCACTGAGCGACAGTTCTACCTGCCCATGCCAAATTTCAGCCTGGTACCTCCAAAGCTTTTGAGGTATAGTCCCTTACACACCATGCCCCCCCCTCCAGAATTCTCTATGGAGATTTCCATTTTTTTGATTTAGCCTTAATATAAGGGCATGACTGTGCATATATATATATATAGACTGAATGGGTGACACTCACAGGACTTATAACCACAGCAATGCATTGAAATGACCTGTTGGTAATTTGTTTGCTGTGGTTATAAGTCCTGTGAGTGCCACCCATTCAGTCTTCTATTATTCACGGATTGTCTGTACAATACTGGGGGGAGGACACCCAGGCAAGTACCTTGTGCTGTTTCTCTGGAGTGCCAGTCTGTGGAGGAGGTATATATATATAATTTTTTAGCTTATGTTCATAACATAATGAAACACTATGCTACATTATATTTTGATAGGCTATACGGTTTAATTTTGCCTTTATATGTAATAGTTGCCTTTTGTATGTTTACCGGCCACTTTGTCCTATTATAGCAGCCTCATTGCTTCTATTTATAGCTGAGTGTTTACATCAGAGTGAGTACAGGCTCCTTATTGTGTGGCCGATGTCAATATACATCGTTTTAGCATATAGTGTTAGCAAAATAAGATAATGCAGTTTAGTGCATACAATGTAAGTGTATGAGTTTCTATCAGCCACATTATTTAATTGTAGCGTTCTATTCATTGTACTGTGTGCATTTGCTTTTAGTAATCATGGTGATGAGTGCACTTTTGAGGATGTCACACAGCATGCGCCGCCAGACCGTGTGAGTGGTCCCGCTTCCGGAGATGGTGTCCACGTAGAGCACAGAGGCAGTCATCGCAAATACGCACTATAGCACGTATTTTTCCCACAAATGAGGACAGAGGACTCACTTTTTCTGAATGGGTGGGTCCCAGGGGGACGCGCTCCGATGCCGCCCAATCCCCTGGCTCCTGGTTACATGATTGAGGTCTCCCCTGGTCCGGCTGCAGGGGAGAGCTAAAAAAGGTAGTGGAGCCAGCCGTTACACGCTCCTTGCTTGATGCACCTGCTCAGCATGAGAGGACTTCCCCGGCGTACAGAGTGCGGCCAACAGCTCCCGGCATACTGTATACAAAGTGGCCCAGCTCCTGGAATGAAGACAGCCTCCGGCATCCTGTACAGAGAGTGGCTCAGCATGAGAGGACTTCCCCAGCATGCAGAGTGTGGCCGACAGCTCCTGGCATCCTTTATACAAAGCTCCCAGCATGAAGACAGCTCCCGGCATTCTATATCCAAAGGCACCACAGACCAGGCGTGTGGATGCACTCCATGGGTCAGGTAAGTGGGTAGCGCAGTGGATGGGAGTTGGGGGGGGGGCGCTGCTGTGAATGTGGGAGTACCACAGAACATAGAAAAACAAAGGCTATATAGCAGGTGCGCAAAACCTGCAGCCTGTTATGTGGCACGAAAGATAGGATCTCATTAAATCCTTAATATTAAGTGTACATAAAAATTATCATGCCACAAGATGGCGCTTGATATACAATCAAACAAAACAAACAATAAAATGTACTAAAAGATACTTCGTCCTTATATAATAGTTCAATATGTAAAAGGGTCCTTTCGGCCAATCGTTCTTTCAACGTAGAAATGGTCTCCGTTTTGTATATATGCAAATGAAACAACATGGAAACAACTCCTTAATGATGGTACAGTACAATAGTCAATTCCCTCTAATCATATAACAAAAGTCTTGTTATAGTAGTGTAGTAGTCCAAATATATAGGCCTACTCAAACTCACAAGACAAAGTATAAAGGTTTCTTTTAGACTTTTACTTCTAGTCATATGGTAACATGTTTTAGTAGTAGTAAGATGATCCAAATACAGTATATATACATTGTGATAGGATCACTGGTAAAGTGGTCTGTGGCAGGTACATTTGTCCCAGATTCATGTCTTATGTGTTTTAAACCCCCAGGAGAAAGTCTGCAGTGTAGCAGGCTTGAGTCCCGGCTTTTTGAAAAGCCGGTTTGGGACCTGGGGGTTGTGGGTGAGAGGAGAGGGAGGGCTCCACCCACGGCCACTCCAGGTTTTGGTTCTCGCAGCCTGGTAACAGGCTTGTTAGGGTTTCCACCTGAGAGTGGCCAATATAAGCCTAGTGTGTTTAGGGCTGAGTGTCTCACCTGGGAGAGCAGGCAGGGAGTTTGCTCAGAGACACTTGAAAAACCTAGTTGTAAGTACTGTGCTGTGCCTTGTTGCTGCTGAGGGCATTAGGCCCTGCCAGGTTCTTGTAGTGAGGGAACCACCTGTAAAGTTAGAGCCCAGCCAGGGCTAGGACTTACGTTTATGATTTCTTTTTGTTATTTCTGACATTGTACAATAAAGACTGGCGCCGACCAGCTACAACTCGAATCCAGTCTGGCGTACTGTTTCCCAGCTGCTGTGTGTGTAAGGAAGGAGTCCTCTACCCAGGAGAGGGACCCCCTAACCTGACTGTCACAATATATATATATATATATATATATATATATATATATGGTTTCTTTACTCTCTCTATTCCAACTCTCCACTAGCTCATAGGCACCTCCGATTCATCCTCATTTGGAAAAGGAAGAGCAATATGTATAGTAAAATGTTAATTTATTATACATGTAAGAACAACACTGGATTATGAAAACAGCAAAAAAAAAAAAAAAAGGGTATTAAGATATGTGAAAACAATATGATCACTGGGATAATATAGTAGAAAAAAAAAAAAAAACAGGTGGTGACCTGATGTTAAGGCGGGTTGGGGTCCGGAATCCACCGTATCGTTCAAAGGGGTCACCAATCCAGCATCAATAGGAATGTCCCAATGGAAATAAAATGGTCCCCTAAAGCCAACGCATTTCGATCCGCCACTGCAGATCTTTATCAAGGTATAGGGGACAGCTATCATAATGGTACCTTAAGTACCCTAAATAGTTAAACAATCAGACAATCATCCACTTGGACACTACCTCGATGAACTTGGCCCCTCCAATGCATACATTAAAACAAGCCATACAGCCATGGAATTAAAGTAGTTCAATCCATAGCCTCCAAATTTGCGGGTGTATTCTCGTGTCCTGGGACACGTGGTCACTTCCAGTAACATCCCTTCAGGTATCGCCATTCTCCAGCAAACACACGGTTCCTTTGTGAAAGTCATGCGGTCACTGGCACACCACGCGCCTCCGGAATCATTGTACACCGTTATGGTTCTCCTGCAGAGCTTTAGGATCAAGGGCACAGTCGGAGCTTCCTGGACTGCCGGAACTAACGTCCATAGTGGATGACGTACTTCCGGTTAACACAAATGGGGGAAAAAAAAAAGATTCAATCTTTTCTTGTCTTTACTCATGGTCTCCATCTTGGAGACCTGGTGTTAACAGTGAATCTCCTATGGATAAATGAGGTGCACATAAATATACAAAAATATAAAACCATATATGAACATGTAAAACCCCTATTGGACCAATAAAGTGCATATCGCAATATATAAAAAAACAGAAATAAAACCCTTAAATCCAGTCTGATAATTATGGTTTTTTAAATATTCTTATTAAGTTATAAAAACCATTTCACTTCAAAATCCTGGTTAAGACCACCAGGAACCAGTGTATGATAATTTATAAATATCTTCATTTCTTCTCTTGCGATAGCAGCCATATTATCTTTATGCCTAATTGAACCTTTGATGCTTTTGAGACCTAGAAAATTCCTGATCTCATCTGTGGAACAGTTATATACAGTTTTAAAATGAGATGATGGCGAATAAGACTCTAAGCCTTTTTTAAAATTTCTAAGGTGTTCACCAATGCAAGTTTTTAAAATTCCTCGTGGTGCGTCCAATATAAAATAATCCACAGCTATACTCTCTATGGCATAAATCAAATTCTAAAGCTGCATACACACACAACGATTTTGTTACCAACGATTTTATGAACAATTTTCTGTCAGATTATCTGTCAAATTTTTTTAAAGTGTAATGAACGATTTTTTTGAACTACGAACGATTTTTGCATATTCCCTTAATGAAAATCGTTGAGTTGACAAGTCTGACTGAACTACTAACTACAAACGTGAACGCGCATGAACGATTATCGTTCATCGTTTGACTCAGAAAGTGAACGATTTTTTCAAACGATGCACACAAAAAATCGTGTGCATGCAGCTTTAGAGTTACATGTCATAAATTCCACTATATTGAAAACCTGTCCATTTTTCATCACTGTAGTGAATTTCTTTTCTTTACCTGGGCTTTTCACATTTCTACAACCTAAACACAGGCCACACCTGTTTATTGTTAATGTGAGTGTCATCTGAATTAAGATGTGCACTTCTAACTAATTTTGTTTTAATATTGGCCGCTTTCCTATAGATATGCACAGGTTTAGGTGGAATGATTTTACCCAAGATCAGGTCCCTCTGTAGTAAAGACCAAAGTTTTCTGAAGGCTTTTTCAATCTCCCTGTGTTGGGAGTTGAAATCCAAAATAAAGGTATATTGGAATTTATCGTCCTTGACATTTTTGGGTTTGGTACACAATAATTAATTCCGATCCATTTCTCTTACAGATGACAGATCTCCCAGGACAATATCTTTTTTTAAACGCTTGCTAAAAAAACCTCTCATTTTTTCAGCTTGATCGTTAAATGTTTCAAGGTTGGAGCAGTTTCTCCGATTCCTTTTAAACTGCCCACCTGGTATAGGATTCAGCCACTGATGGTGATGGCAACTCTGTCTGTATATAAGAAAGAGAATCTGTGGGTTTCTGATTTTGTTGTTAGAATATGTCCCTCTTTCACATATATTGTGACGTCCAGAAAATTTATCATTTCCATCTGGATATCAAAGGTTAACTTGATACCACGGTCATTACAATTTAATCTGGTACAAAAAGTTTCTAAAATGAGCCTATCCCCTTTCCAAATAAAAAATATATTGTCAATGTATCGGCACCAGAGCACTAGGTTTGCCCCCTGGAGGTTGTGATTCCAGATATTTATATGTTCCCACACCCCCATGAAAATATTGGCATAGTTTGGGGCAAACCTAGAGCCCATACCGGTGCCGACCTCATGTAGATAAAACTCCTCTTTAAAACAAAATAGTTGTGCCGCAAAATAAGGTTAATCCCTTTAAATTAAAAAGTTCTGAAGTTCTCCCTCCATTTCTGAAATTTGTAAAGTTAATTTTATATCTTCTATACCTTGTTTAAGCTTGATTATGGTATAGCGAGAACTAATGTCTGCGCTCACCATTATAAAATCATGTTCCCACTGCATATCTTGTATCTTATTTAAAAAATCCCTGGTGTCTTTCAGATGTGATTTGTTTAAAAGGACTTTTATCTACAACCATTAGTCAATAAACTCTGATAAAATGGCTGTCACCGAATTAATGCCGGATACAATGGGCCTGCTGGGGGGATGAATGGGGTCTTTGTGAATCTTGGGTAAAACGTAAAATGACTGGCACAGGTGGTTTATCGACAATTAAAAATTTAGACTCAACACTGGTCAGATTCCCCTTATTTACAAATGTATCTACCAAAGATTTTAAATCTGTAGAAAAAAAATCTTCGTGGGGGTCCTTCCTCAATTTTTTTATGTTTGTAAGTCATTAAGTTGTCTAAGTACCTCATTTTCATAATCTGTAATGTCCAAGAGAACAATTCTCCCCCCCCCCTTTATCGACAGGCTTAATAATTAGTATTTTGTTTTCACTTAATTCGTTTAATGTATTAATTTCATCATAGCTTAAATTGAATTTCACTTTCTTGGATTTTACATCTTTTGAAACCTCTAAGACTTGTATGAAAAAAGCATCAATAAAACTCCCCCTAAGATGGGATGCAAAAAAACAAGATTTAGGTCGAAATGTAGATGTTGTACCGAAATCCTAAATCGCTTTATCACCATAGTTTATCAGGAAGAAAACTTTTACTGTCAATTTCCTAATATATTTTTGAATATCGATATAGAAAGCAAAATCATTAATTTTAGCAGTGGGGGCATACTTCAAGCCTTTACTCAGCACTGATGTTTCATTATGGTTCAAAATATGTGTACTAAGGTTGAAGAATTTTACTTCTCCATTTTTAGTCTCAGGCTGGCCAACATTCATTTCTGATGTAGGCCCATCTTCTCGGACCACATTATTTTTCTTTCAAAACTTTTTCTTTTTTGTCTGAGGCCTGGTTTGTTTCCCTCTCGTTTGCCTCGTTTTCTAGATTTAATTAATGTCTGTATCTGTTCCGTTCCCTTCTGTCTCCTAGAAAATGTTTCTAAGGGTGGAATAAGGTAAATCCAGTACTGGATTGAATCTATTGTTTCCCGGGGTGGTAAAGTCCTGATCCCCATACATTTCTTTATCCTGATTTACAATCAGATTTCACCACCAATTACTGGTGTTCCTATCCCTTCAATAGAATTTATTATAATCTGTTCTATGATATCTTCTTTATTGACAATATCCCTCCTATTGTATATTTGTGGTGTTTTCAATTTATTTCTAACTTCCTTAGCTTTATAGTGTCGGGTATTTATAGAGGCTGAGTGTATAATCCTTGACCCTATCAGTCAAGACTCCTTCTATACCCAACTCATTTTTATCTCTATTGAATTTCTTTAGTTTCTTTTGTCTGAGGTCCCTCTCCATTTTTATCACTTTTAATTCAATTATTTTCTCAAGTTCTTTACATTCTGGTAAATGTGCGTATGGCTGAACAAGTGATTTATTAGTGTCTATAATAGTCTCCAGGTCTTTAAATTCAGACCTTCTTACCTCTATAATTAAGTTCATCAAGGAAAACGAACAATTTTTAATAATTGATTCCCATTATGTTCTAAAAGCCTCTGTCGTAGTAGAAAATTAAGCTTTTTTTTAAAATCTATTTTAAGTCCTCTGGGAATAATCTGGTGGGCTATGTATTGCTCCAAAGTTGCTACTTCCCCACCAGAGCTGGCTCTCCCTAATGAGATCTTTTTCCAAATCGCTCATCATAATGTCAAGAGACGATCTTGACATTATGATGAGCGAATTGGAAAAAGTTAAAATCTTCAACCTTAGTACACATATTTTGAACCATAATGAAACATCAGTGCTGAGTAAAGGCTTGAAGTATGCCCCCACTGCTAAAATGAACGATTTTGATTTCTATAAAGATATTCAAAAATATATTAGGAAATTGACAGTAAACATTTTTTTCCTGATAAACGATGATAAAGCAGTGGAGGATTTTGGTACAACATCTACATTTCGACCTAAATCTTGTTTTTTTCCATTCCATCTAAACGTGAGTTTTATTGATGCTTTTTCCACACAAGTCTTAGAGGATTCAAAAGATGTAAAATCCAAGAAAGTTAAATTCAATTTAAGCTATGGAGAAAGGAATGCGTTAAAAGAATTAAGTGAAAACAAAATACTAATTATTGAGGCTGACGATAAAGGGAGGGGGGGGGGGGAATTGTTCTCTTGGACATTACAGATTATGAAAATGAGGTAGACAACTTAATGACTTACAAACAAAAGATTGAGGAAGTTCCCCACAGAGATTTTTTCTACAGATTTAAAATCTTTGGTAGATACATTTGTAAATAAGGGGAATCTGACCAGTGTTGAGTCTAAATTTTTAATTGTCAATAAACCAACTGTGCCAGTCATTTACGTTTTACCCAAGATTCACAAAGACCCCATTCATCCCCCGGCAGGCCCATTGTATCCGGTATTAATTCAGTGACAGCAAATTTATCAGAGTTTATTGACTTTTATCTACAACCATTAGTCCTTTTAAACAAATCACATCTGAAAGACACCAGGGATTTTTTAAATAAGATACAAGATATACAGTCGGAACATGATTTTATAATGGTGAGCGCAGACATTAGTTCCCTCTATACCATAATCAAGCATAAACAAGGTATAGAAGATATAAAATTAACTTTACAAAGTTCAGACATGGAGGGAGAACTTCAGAACTTTTTAATTCAAAGGGATTAATTTTATTTTGCAGCACAACTATTTTGTTTATAAAGAGGAGTTTTATCTACATGAGGTCGGCACCGCTATGGGCACTAGGTTTGCCCCAAGCTATGCCAATATTTTCATGGGGGTGTGGGAATATATAAATATCTGGAATCACAACCTCCAGGGGGACAAACCTAGTGCTCTGGTGCTGATATATTGACGATATATTTTTTATTTGAAAAGGGGACAGGCTCATTTTAGAAACTTTTTGTACCAGATTAAATTGTAATGACCGTGGTATTAAGTTAACCTTTGATATCCAGACGGAAATGATAAATTTTCTAGACGTCACAATATATGTGGAAGAGGGACATATTCTAACAAAATCCTATCAGAAACCCACAGATTCTCTTTCTTATATACAGGCAGAGAGTTGCCATCACCATCAGTGGCTGAATTCTATACCAGGTGGGCAGTTTAAAAGGATTTGGAGAAACTGCTCCAACCTTGAAACATTTAACGATCAAGCTGAAAAAATGAAAGAGGTTTTTTTAGCAAGCGGTTACAAAAAAGATATTGTCCTGGCAGATCTGTCGTCTGTAAGAGAAATGGATCGGAATTAATTATTGTATACCAAACCCAAAAAGGTCAAGGACGAAAAATTCCAATGGGCCTTTATTTCGGATTTCAACTCCCAACACAGGGAGATTGAAGCTTTCAGAAAACATTGGTCTTTACTACAGAGGGACCCGATCTTGGGTAAAATCATTCCACCTAATTCTTTGCATATCTATAGGAAAGCGGCCAATATTACAACAAAATTAGTTAGAAGTGCACATCTTAATTCAGAGGACACTCACATTAACAATAAATCTATGGGGTTTCACAGGTGTGGCCTGTGTTTGGGTTGTAGAAATGTGAAAACCTCAGGTAAAGAAAAGAAATTCACTACAGTGATGAAAAATGGACAGGTTTTCAATATAGTGGATTTTATGACATGTAACTCTTAAGCTGCATACACACACGATTTTTTGAACAATTATCATTAAACGATAATAGTTTTAAAATATCGTTCACTTTCTGAGTCAAACGATGAATGATTGTTGTTCATGCGCATTCACGTTTCTAGTTGTTAGACTTGTCAACTCAATGATTTTCATTAACGGAATTTGCAAAAATCGTTTGTAGTTCAAAAAAATCGTTCATTACACTTTAAAAAAACTGACAGATAATCTGACAGAAAATTGTTCATAAAATCGTTGGTAACAAAATCGTTGTTTGTGTATGCAGCTTAAACATTTGATTTATGTCACAGAGAGTGTAGCTGTGGATTATTTTATATTGGATGCACCACGAGGAATTTAAAAACTCGCATTGGTGAACACCTTAGAAATTTTAAAAAAGGCTTAGAGTCTTATTCGCCATCATCTCATTTTAAAACTGTACATAACTGTTCCACAGATGAGATCAGGAATTTTCTAGGTCTCAAAAGCATCAAAGGTTCAATTAGGCATAAAGATAATATGGCTGCTATCGCAAGAGAAGAAATGAAGATATTTATAAATTATCATACACTGGTTCCTGGTGGTCTTAACCAGGATTTTGAAGTGAAATGGTTTTTATAACTTAATTATGGATTTTTAAATATTCTTTATTATCAGACTGGATTTAAGGGTTTTATTTGTTTTTTTTATATATTGCGATATGCACTTTATTGGTCCAAAAGGGGTTTTACATGTTCATATATGGTTTTATATTTTTGTATATTTATGTGCACCTCATTTATCCATAGGAGATTCACTGTTAACACCAGGTCTCCAAGATGGAGACCATGAGTAAAGACAAGAAAAGATTGAATCTTTTTTTTTCCCCCCATTTGTGTTAACCGGAAGTATGTCATCCGACTGTGCCCTTGATCCTAAAGCTCTGCAGGAAAACTGGAACGGTGTACAATGGTTCCGGAGGCACGTGGTGTGCCAGTGGACAGCAGGACTTTCACAAAGGAGCTGCATGTTTGCTGGGGAATGGCGATACCAGAAGGGAGGTTACCGGAAGTGACCATGTGTCCCGGGACACGAGAATACACCCGCGAATTTGGGGGCTATGGATTGAACTACTTTAATTCCATGGCTGTATGGCTTGTTTTAATGTATGCATTGGAGGTGCCAAGTTCATTGAGGGAGTGTCCAAGTGGATGATTGTCTGATTGTTTAATTATTTAGGGTACTTAAGGTACCATTATGATAGCTGTCCCCTATACCTTGATAAAGATCTGCAGTGGCGGATCAAAACGCGTTGGCTTTAGGGGACCATTTTATTTTTCATTGGGACATTCCTATTGATGGTGGATTGGTGACCCCTTTGAACGATACGGTGGATTCCGGACTCCACCGCACCTTAACATCAGGTCAACACCTGTTTTTTCTAGGATATTATCCCAGTGATTTCATATTGTTTTCACATATATCTTATCACCCTTTTTATTGCTGCTTTCATAATCCAGTGTTGTGTCTGTTTACATGTATAATAAATTACCATTTACTATACTCTTCCTTTTCCAAATGAGGATGAATGGGAGGTGCCCATGAGCTAGTGGAGAGTTGGAATAGAGAGAGAAAAGAAACTTTGATAAGCACTTAACATACATTGCACATGCGAGCAAGGTACGCCATACCTTGCATATTATCTCGATTTGAAGCACTTGTGATTAATGACTGCATAGGTTAAAGGATAAAAAGATACCTTGATGTGATTATCCCCACACCTTGACCTGTGAGTTTGGGTACGAATAATTATATAATATATATACACACACATATACATATATACACACACACTATATATATATATATATATATATATACACACATACATACATACTACTATTAAAACACGTTACCATATGACTAGAAGTAAAAGTCTAAAGGAAACCTTGATGATTTCATCCTTATACTTTGTCTTGTGAGTTTGAGTAGGCCAATATATTTGGACTACTACAACAAGACTTTTGTTATATGATTAGAGGGAATTGACTATTGAACTGTACTATCATTAAGGAATTGTTTCCATGTCGTTTCTTTTGCATATATACAAAACGGAGACCATTTGAATCTTTGGGATTTCTACACTGAAAGAACGATTGGCCGAGAGTACCACAGCACGCCTGGCCCCAGAAGTCCCTAGCTTTCTGCATTTAATCACCACCTCCCCTCCAACTCTAATACCCGGTGGAATCACTTCTCCTGTCTCTGCTTACACCTCTTGTATCCAGCTCCCCTCCACCTCATCCTGTCAGTGGTTCCTCTCCCCTCTAATACCCAGTGGCACCCAGACCCTTCTCCTGCACCTACCTACCCCTCCACCTCCTCCTGTCAGCAGCTGCACTCCCACGCTAATACCCAGTGGAACCTAGCCCCCTTTTCCGGGGTCCTTAGGATGAAAGGGAAATAGAATCAACCCTTCTCTTATGCCTGCCTACCCCTCCACCTCTAATAAATGGAGTCACCCAGCCTCATCTCCTGTCTCCAGCTCCCCACCACCTTCTCCTGTACGTGGCTATCCTCCACATCTAATACCTGGCACCCAGCCCCTTCTTGCCTACTTATCCTGTCCCCAGCTCCTCTCCACCCATAATCTCTGACTCCCTGAATCCTCCTGTCAGACTCCCCACCTCCTACTCCTGTTCCTTGGCTTCCCGCCTCCTACACCTGTCCCCAACTCCGCCTCCCACGAATCAAGAAGACGTGCCATAAGGGCCTGCAGCATGAGTGCAGCCGCCCCCATGCAGCTCACACAGAATAAAAGGATAGAAGAGTGCACAACTAGAAGCAGAGAAAATCTTTTTGGTATATTTTTCAAATGTATTTATTGGTTTGCAGTTTTTTAAAAAATTATGCAGATATTACAATTTCTGCATAATTTTATATATCACTGTTATGTAACAGTCTAATGCAGAAGATTTCACAGAAATCTCCTGCAGAAGGCTAACTACGGCAGCAGACTGCAGGGCCCATTATTGGTAATGGGTACTGCTGTTTGACCTCTATGTACAAAACTGATGCTCTTGGGGGTATCAGATGGGCATTCTTAGATGTGAGGAAGTGCAGTGGCATGTGGGAAGGTCTGAGAGGCATATGGGGGGCTCCAAAGCATAAATTATGATGGGTCCCAGAAATGTTCAGATAGGACCCCATTTTGTTAAGGTTGCGGGTCCCTGGGACCCACATATTTTGTCGCTCAGCGCGATCACTGCAGAGGTGTATATTTAAGGTAAGATAGTTTGTTTAGCGATTAGCCTGATAACCGTGCCGGTTTTGAAAAGCTACTGAAATGTTGCTATTCCTACATGTTGCTTTATTAAAGAACTTATTCAAGTACCACAGTGCTGCTCCAGGTGTGTATAGCACAAGAAAATAAGATGCTAGAATAAAAGTGAACTTATTTAACCTTTAATGTAAGGTTCTGTGCAAAAAAAACAAACAAAGTATAAAATATGATGGGTGGTATGCAGTGGTTATTGCAATATCACCAAGGTAATTTGTGCAATAATTACACAAATTGTATTGTACGGATGGTCAGTGCAACAAGCAGGGGGGTGTTCGCACTGGTCCTGGTATAGTGGGGATATGTATGGCCAAGAAAGAGTCTTGCACACAATTGTAGGTCCAGTGTACAGCACCAGTAGATGCTATCCGGCTGGTCTGTAATTGTGTCCTTATACGCGGGGTATGTCAGTATTTGTCTGGTGGGGCAGCGTCCCGTATCCCACAGGTGCACATACTTACCCTTCATGCCCTTTGTTGTTCACCTTCAGGTGAGCGGTGTCCTCTTCTCCATCCTCATCACGGTCTCGTGTCTTCTGCTCCGCTATTGCTGTCAGTGCGTGTATGGGAGACACACTCTGGCTGGGATGCAGCGTCTTCACCGGTGTCCTGCGAGACTTCCGGGCTGCTGCGCACTCGCGAGAGCTCGCAGTACTCCAGGTTCAGCAGTCGCTCACGGTGGCTTGACTAGGCACTGCAAGGAGACTTGGATAGGATAGGAGACTATCCACCGGGCCTCCCCCCTCCAAATCGCCTCGCGGTGTCGAGTCGAGCCACTGCGAGCGACTGATGAACCTGGAGTACTGCAAGCTCTCGCGAGAGTGCAGCAAACCGGAAGTCTCACAAGACACCGATGTAGACGCTGCATCCCAGCCAGCGCGTGTCTCCCAAACCCGCACTGACAGCAATAGCGGAGCAGAAGCCTGGAGACCGTGATGAGGACGGAGAAGAGGACACCGCTCACCTGGAGGTGAACAAAAGGACATCAAGGGTAAGTATGTGCACCTGGGGGATACGGGCCGCCACCCCACCAGACACATACTGACATACCCCTCGTATAAGGACACAATTTTAGACCAGCCAGATTGCATCTACCGGTACTGTACACCGGACCTACAATTGTGTGCAAGACTTTCTTGGCCATATATGTCCCCACTATATAAGGACCAGTGCGAACAACCCTCTGCTTGTTGCACTGACCATCCGTATAATACAATTTGTGTAATTACTGTACTAACTACCTTGGTGATATTGCAATAACCACTGCATACCACCCATCATACCACTACCGTACTATTGTGAACTGTACTTACAACTGACATAATAGGCCCTGTGCCTACATCTTAACTAATAAAAATACCTATTTCTATACACAAGTACTCTGCATATCATTTAGGTGAAGCGCTGATCTCCATCAATATAACTTACGCTTGAGATTGGGTTGGGTTCCCATATAGAGATCAGCAGCAGGCACCGAACCCTTCAAATAACCCATAATATTGCAGCGCAGGTCTCCCATCTCTCTATAACTATACAGCATAAAATATGCAAAAAAACCTCCTAAAATTATGAGTGGCAGCTTACTACAATAAAATGTGTATAGGTGAGATACATATGCGTAAAATTTGTAAATAAAGCTAGAGGGCCTACTAGTGTAAAAGCAATTATAAAATGCCAAGTAAAAGTACATAAGAAAAATTAGATGATCCAGAGACTTATCTTAAAAAAAAGAAATGATCTTCAGTCACCTGACCATCAAGTAAATTCAGTGTATATGTAAAAGAAAAGCATAACAATCACACAGTGTGTACTGTACAGATGTGTCCAGTGGAGTAAATAATATTCACATAAATATTTAAAAGTAATTAGGAACACTTTGGTCCCAAAGATATGGAGACTCCACATTATCTTAAAAACAGAATATATTTATTTAATCCGGACAATGAACAAATGGTAGGTAGCACACGTACAAGAGTGAATAATAAAAGTGAGCTAATCTGTCCATAGAGGTAGCCCAATAAAATCATACATATCATGCATCATATACTTTAAATCAGGGCTTGACAAATTTTTGTAAAATCCAGGAGCCAGCTTATAAGTTTAGGAGCCACCATCATCTGCAACCTGTCACGATCCGATGCAAGTGTTCCTCTGTGTAGGACGGTGAGCCGGGGGGTTCGGGTGACTATGGGAGTGACTGGACTAGGTCTCCTAGTTGCGGCCGAGCGCCCAGGTTTGGCTAGACCTGCCCAGAGGCGCGGAGTCTAACTCACTTGGTGGTTTTCTCCAGGTGACCCCTCCAATTGGGATTTGGTTTTCGCCGCACCGAGCAGGTCGCGGCACTCTGGACAGGTACCTGGGATTGGCAGTAGACCGGAAACTATATACAATGCTATAACACTGGAGGTGAACAGAATGCTAGAAAACAGGGGAAGAATCTGGATACTAGAATGGACTAGAAATAGTTAAATATCCAGGTGCTGATTAGCACAGAAAACACAAACATATACTGGGGATTGCACAGACAAGAGCAGAGTGGACTCAGGGAATATATTGGGAATGCTAGAAATGTGGGTGCTGACTGCACAGACAAGACAGAGAAAGAAGTGGACACAGGCACATGTAGTAGTCCCAGTCGCAGGCTTGCTTGGAAACACAGGAAAATGTACAGGAACTGCAACAGATTCTGGAGCTAATTAGAACAGTGAGACACAGAAAGAAAACAGGCATATATACTGGGAAAGCTAGGAATGCTGGTGCAGATTTACACAGACAAACACAGGGCTGTAGACTGGCTGGGAATGCTTAAAGAGGCAGCTGGGAGCCAATTAGTACAAGCAGGTAATCAGACACCTCAGTAGCACATATACAAAGACACACAGACATAGAAAAACATGGTACTAGGAGAGAACTAAAGCTGGCCACACACTAGACCAACTTACATCCAACTAGTTGATTGGTTGGAATGAAAATCTGGTATGGTATGAAGGCAAATGACAATCAGCAATTTGCTCCCAAACGCCGGAAAATGGACAAAAACTGTTGTTTGAACAAATTGTTTAGCTCAAACATTTAACAAACTTGTGTGAACGACCATTTTCATCTGTTTTTTTGGCATTTAGGAGCAAATTGCTGATCATCATTTACTCCCATTCCTTACCAGATTTTCATTCCAACCAATCAACTAGTTGGATGGTTGGATGAAAGTTGGTCTAGTGTGTGGCCAGATTAACTCTCAGACTGAGAATAGCAAAGAAGCTAATGCTGGAGACTTTAGAGAACTGAGAGCAGGCTGAAGCAACTCTTTAAAGAAAATAGCACAGAGCATCACTGGTATCAAAGGCACTGGAACAACAAAGTTGAACAGCCGTTACTTGAAGTTCTGGGGGCGGATTTATACCCAGGGGTAGCAGATTATTGGAGCACAGCATCAGCTGACTGAGATCATGCTACCATTGGTTAGGAGGACTGTCACATGAGAGGAACTGTCATGGCGGCGCCCATGATGGGAACTCCGATCCCCAAAACACACAGCCAACCATGGAAGTCCGCAAAAGCACCTAAGGCAGAATACTCAGCATCTCACCCCTCACTGCATCAGATGTCTTACCACAAGAAAGTCAGGGGAAGCCGGTACGGAAGTGAGAGATAGCCGATCCTAGGCTGAACCCTGACACAACCGAAATATATAAAAACTTATATAAGCAACCACACATGACCATTCAATGTCCCTCAACCTCCCCACATGCCAACAGACCACCACACATGCCTCTTTTTATTGGTTATCAGATTCTGCAATATGCATATACATATTCATATTATGTCACACCCTAGTACTCAAATGCATAGTCTGCCAGACAGTTTGACCCAAATACATAGTATGTCACAGTATAACCCAAATACATAGTATTCCACACCGTATGACCAAAATACATACACATGTGGGGAATCGGTATGTATTACCGCCGGCTGCATGGCCAGTGATTCAAATCCCGATGCAAGAAGTCTGGCAGGGGTGAAGATCCCAACAGGGTTGTTTTGGTAAGTACTACTAACCCTGCCCCTCCCTAAGGGGTGCCTAACCTAATCCCCCCCGTACCTGCAGCCTAAACCTAAGTCTACGGGGGCGGTTCCTAACCCTAACCTCCCCCAGCGGGTGCCTAACTCTAACCTCCCCTTCCCCTAGCCTAATCCTAACCCTCCCGGGTGCCAAACCCTAAGTCCCACTGGGAGCCCTGACACCTAACACTCCCCCCCAAGGCTGTCCGCACCCCCGCCACCCGGCTTACCTTCGGTCAGTATGCCAGGCGTCGTGCTCCCAGCATAGGTCTAATGACAGGGGTCAGGATTTCGACACCTGTCTTAAGTACCCTGCAGGATTTGACAGTCGGGAAGCCAGCGGTCGGCATTTCGACCGTCTTCTTCCTGACTGCATCCCACATGTGGGATGATGAGTTATACAAGTACATAGGATGATACATGTGTAACTTGGGGAGGGATGGTGGGAGAGGCGCACTTAGGGAGTTTATCCCCGACTGTTGAGCAAGGTGCAGGAGTTTTATTAATTTAATTACAGTGGGGCAGTACAGTCCTGGGGCGAGGAGGTTAGGGGCAAGCAGTACTCAGCGCAGTATTTACCCCCTTCTTCCTGCTGGGAGCCCGCATGAGCTGCAGCCTCAGCTTGTCCTTCAGCACCAGGGTGCACAGCTTTTAGCTCCCTCCTGGCCTGTGCAGTGTCCATCTCTAGCTTCCTGTGTGCGGAGAACTGGCTGAAGGAGTCAAGGATGGAGCGCAGGCAGTTGGAGGGTCCCGGCACCAACATGATGGGGCAACAATGCTGATGCTGCAGCCGGGAGAGAGTCATAGGGTGGCTGTCAGGGAAGGGGTGCAGAGCCCGAAGAGGAGTATGCAGAGGTGCTGCTGAAGAGCTGCTGGATTTGAATAGCAGAGTGGCAGGCTGGTGGGCAGGGAGGGAAGACACTGCAGCTGGCATTACAATTGGCTGGGGAGAAACTGAAGGAAGCATGGAGTTTGGCTGGGTAGACACTGCAAGTGGTGATTGGCTGCGGCGCGGGCACCTAGCACAGTCCACACAGCTAGATCATAGTGCGTCCTTTGGGACAGACCCGCTCGTTTACTAAAAGTGAGTCCTGCCTCCCTGGATAATCTGGTAGCCAGGCAGCAAAATCTGATCGCCATGGCGACCTGCCCTCTGGGATTTGATGAGCCCTGCTTTAAATATATACATGAATTTATAATATATTATATATGTACATACAGTAATATGAATACAGATAGAGAGTATATGTATATATATATATATATATATATATATTTTATAAACACAAAAAAATACTTAAGAGGGCGAAAACCACTTAAATGTCTTTTTTAAAAACATCAATTGAAAAGGGGAGGATTTCAGACGTTCAGAATCCACATCAATAAGATGTCCAGTAAGATTCCTTTTATAGGAAAATTTCATTCACAACAAATCACTTTTTCTCTTTAATGGATTGGACCAACTTTAGTATAGGTAGTAGATTCCATAGGCTCTAAATTATATTTTCTAAAAAAGACCCACTCACCAAAAAAAAAAGACACCCAAAAAATGTCCCAATTGCCCACTGTTAGATATGATAAACAATTAAATTTCTTGTCAATTTGACATATAAAAATGTTTTGAGATAAAAACTGCTTACACAATTTCTTCAATGATTTTAACAGAAGACAATGTATATCCTGCTATTAACTCATACAGGGCCAGAATCTCAATATGCAGGTTTCTCCCTTCTGATAAATGAATTAATTTACAAGCCAACACGTTTCGTCTGTTAGGACTTCATCAGGGCCATATATATCCAATTTGGAAAATGCACATGATCCAGTAGAAAACTGCATAGACAGAGTATGATAGTTTTAGCAATTAGGGAGCTCCACCATTTTGTGAGCGACAGCAATCTTACTCAGAGAGTGCAGAATCTGCAGTTAACCACAGGGTGTGATGGCATACCATATCTGTATTGCGCAAGAAACACGTCCATTAAGTCATAAGCCTTAATGATTGGAATTTAATTGCTTTTTTGAGTTTGAGTGGTAGAAATTCAGTAGGTTTTGTGAAATTTCACATCATGTCTAATAAAGCCTTAATGTGACATGTGAAACTGTAAGGATTTTTGTCTATGGAATTTCATTGCTTTTTTAAATGTATTAACCATTTCAATCATGTGTGGCTTAATATAATCCTAATCGACTCTAGTATAAATCACCTAGCTCACTCATGTTCCCCAGTTTAATCCCATGTCATATCAATCATATGTGCCTCAGTTATAATACATAATTTACCAGAGTATAGATCTCCTAGCTCACTCATGTATCCCCAGTATAATTCCTGTATGAGCAGTCATGATGTATATTTGATACAATCCGAGCAGACACTATGCCAGGTGGTGAATGTGGATAGGATGGTATTGCTAGGCATGCCCATTAATGTCTCACAAAGAAGCCATGTAGGCCTTATATCAGCAACAACGTCTACACACCAGCAATGTACAGCCCCACAATACACGCAGAGAATATTATATACATGCATTTCTCCATCCTTCTCCTGTCGCCGAGTGCCCGACCACAACACAAATAAATAAAGCTGCACAAATTCAGGACAGAGTGCGCTGCTACGCTAGGTCCTCTGGGAGTTGTAGTTCCTTGCATGCTGCTTAGTTATGGCTTCAACTGAGTAACTACAATACCCATTGCACCCATTTATTCGATTCAGCCTTAATATAAAGGCACGCCCGTGCCCTTTTAATAAAGCACTTTTGAATTTTCTGTTGACTTTCCTCCAATGAATAAATTAGTGACGTCATGATCACGTGCTGTATCATACTCCTCTGACACCACACGAACCAGAGGATTAAACTCATTAATGTGAGCAGTGCCAGGGTTTATTACTGTGATAATGTGCCCACACCAACCCCAAAACACTACCTGCTCCACTGTATTACAAAAATGTATGCAATTTCCCTCCAGTTCACCTAATAAAAACAAGATGCGGGCTAAATGACAGCCATGTCTGTGTACCCAGGTGAAGCCACTATGTAGCCCCTGCAGGAGGCCACCAACTGACATTGCTCAGCAAGTTGACATTCCCTATCTCTATAATGGGGCATTTGTGAAGTAATACTTTAAAAACTGTAACTTTCTCAATTACCTGAACCCCAAAAGGCCCTACCCTGGAACAATAGCTACCTAATAAAACAAACCCAAAGTCTAAATTCGCCCCCTACCCTGAGTTATGCCTTCCCAAATATTCCCCATAGAGAATAGCAGAAAAGTGGTCATAACTGAGTGTCAGGATTTTGGAGTACTCTAAATTTCCAAATGCCAATTTTTCCAAATTTTTTATTTTTTTGCCCTGAAATTTGGCATGCAGCATCGAGTGACAGTTCTACCCACCCGTGCCAAATTTCAGCCCGGTACTTCCAATAGCTTTTGAGGTGTAGCCCTTGACACACAATGATTATATATATATATATATATATATATATATTATTTATATATTTATATTATAGACATTTATATAAGAAAATGCTCCCTATATATTTTTATATATACACACACACATTTATAATATATATTCACACAAGCCTGCAGTGCATTATATCTAAATACTTAATATTTCAGCAGCAGCCAGGCTGGCAGTCAGCAGGAGGCGCCCTGCAGGGTTTGGGCCACCTTCCTGGAGATGCCTGTGAATGCTGTGCTACTGCTTCCTTCAGAGTGAAGAGGACAGGGCAGCACCTTTGGAATGTCACACGTCCTGACATCATGTGGCGCAGAGGAAGCGCCGGGTCACTGCATGTGTGGCGCAGGGAGGGCTAGTGAAGCCTTCCACTACACCATGTTTATCCAATTTATGTCAGCGGCGGAGTTTGATCAGTGCCTTGGATGTGAGCAGGGGACAGGGGTCACGGCCGGGGGGAGGGCCTCAGAAATACACTTACAGATGGCTGTTGGAGGAAAAAAAATAATTCCTGTGTACAGCAGCAGAAACTACAAAGTAGTTGCTGTGAGACAATTCTGTGGGAGGTCAGGAGCTGCAGCTTCATCCGCCCCATTGTTAATCCAGCCCTGCTAACAGATATCATTAATTTGTCTAGATTAACCTTTCCCATATATGAATCTGTTGTTGCTCAAATCAATTTATAAGCACATTACAATTTTGTGTTGTTAAGGACTAGATATAAAAGGATAGGCCACCTCAATTATTCAGACACATTATGCTGTTGGCCAAAAGAAATGGTGGATTGGCCCTTGCTAATTTGAAACTCAATCAATTGGCTTGTTTGTTGAATCAGATTAGAGATTGTTTTTTCTCTGATAGCCCAAAACCTTGAGTAACCAAGACATCATTCTGGCTGGTTCATTCATGATTAAGGACCTACTCTACCTTCCTCAGATGGCTAGACATGTTCCTACTTTTCCTTTTCCATCTTGAATGGATTAAATTTATATCTTCTTTAGATGAGGTCTCATTTAATGCCCTCAATTTGTCTTACTCAGCATTGCACGCCTTATTCGAAAGCGTCACATACATAATGGGAACTTAATGGGGTGCTGCAACCTTATGCGGTAGCACCACCGATGGCTTTTATATACACTTATTACAGCTTCTAGTCCTTTATAGAATGTCTCAGGGGATTTTATAAATATCTCCAATTGCGTCACTGCCCGAGTTAGTGTCTTTCTGGCTGACTATATTTTATGGATGTGTCCGACTTCTGCTAAACTAGAGCAGGATGACACTGTGGTATAGCATGTTGCTAGCTGAACAAATGAAAGGGGAGCTCCCAATTTAATACAAATAGGAAGCTAATATTGCTAGGAAACTGTCTGATGAAGCTTAGGAGAAGATTTTCAGAACCTATTTCAGGATGTCACAATGCATTAACCACTTTGAAAGGTTCATCAAATAATTGCACAGACTATATTTAAACAGTAGAGAGGCAACATAAGATTTGGTCCTCCATTTCTAAATTTTATTGGAGGAATTATGGTTACGTAGATGATGCTCTCCATATATTTAGGAGTTGCCAGGTTCAACAACCCCTTGGGCTGGAAATTGCAGCCTTGATCACAGGTATTAAATGAACTCTGCCATTATTCTACTCCATTTGTACAGTATTTGGAAATGCCCTGTTCCAGTGAGACATATGTGGTAGGTCATTTCTTGATTGCAGCTATACCACAACTTTGGCACTCTATTATTTTACCCATATGCAAATTATAGAAGCAAAGGTCCATAGGAATTTTGAAAAGTGCCCAGGAGCTATTCAATCAATCCTAGCAAATGGCCATGAGGCTGTATTTATCGCAGATTTCTGCTCTGCTCTCCTGAGGTGCAAACAAAAATCTGCATTAAGTAGGGCTCCAGGGCTGGTTGCAAGTGCTGGGTGCACAGTAACTGCATCCCATCTAACACTTACACAGGAGAAGCTGTATAACACAGCTAATCCTGTGCATTTTTGCATTAAATAGTGGTCATCACAGGCTCCCAAAATTACTCGAACACAAAGGTGGAGCTACTGTGCAATAAGTTAACCAAAGTAGACTGTTTATAGTACTTTCTTTTTTAGCACCACCTTATGAAAAATATGAGCTTAAGCTAGTGCTACATATTAAGCACAATTTGACTCTCAATTTTCTAAATTATGGTGATTTCTACTTACTTGCAGTGGTATTCTTGTCCTGCCTGATCCACCAAGAGAAAGTAATGACCATGCCATGCTCCTGGGTTAGATTGCAATGTGACATGTCTGATGTCTGTTCCATAAAGTGCATTGATGCCACTGCTAAAATCTTTCAAATACCTCTCCATGTCATCAGCATGGGGGAAGAATTCACGAGAGTAATGTCTAAAACGCAAGAACTCATCTTGACTCAGCAGTGAGTTCCAGTCATGACGAAGATTGAATTCCTTGTTCCTGTGTCCTGTAAATTGTTTGTTTATGCTAATTAACTTACGGTGTCGTGGAAAATTAAGAAAGAAGCTACCAGGGCTCTGGTTGCGTTCAAAGACAATGTAATCCTTCATTGAGTCTTCAAGAAACTTTGCAATTTGCAGACCCCCAGGGCCAGCTCCAAGCACACAGTAATCATGGGTGATTTGGTGAGAGCGCAGAGATGGAAGGCTTAAAACGAAAACAATCAGCAGAACTTGCATCCTGTGCAATAAAAGAAAGAATGTGAAACTGACATTCACATAGTAATTACAGGAATATTAATGCTTAAAATAAATTTAACTATGAGAAAGCTAATGGTTTGTCAATCTAGCAGCCATTGAAAAAATTGCCAGTTAATAACAGTTTCAAGAAATGTAAAGTTGTTAAATGATAAGCGCTATGTTGGCTTATTTCTAACATTTTGACATTTAATAATTCAATGGTTAAATGGTTGAGGTACAGAGATTATGGAACCAGTGATTTGGGCAAGCAGATGTCCGTCACGCATGCACATTAGACAGTTACCCATTTCCGGCAATGGTAGGCTGCCAGCAATTTAGCAGAGATTAACACTGAGTAGGTGAACAAAGCTGAACCTCGCCAAACAGGCAAGTTGTTAAATACCACTGGCATACTAGTAAGTATCACTGTCAGGGGCGTATCTATAATGGGTGCAAGATGTGCACGGGAACCTGGGTCCAAGGGGGCCCACACCGCACACCCATACTTACCTTTCCGCAGAGTCCAGCAAAAAGTCACTAGGAAAATGGAGGTGGCCATTTTCCCTGTGACTTGCACATGCATAGAAAAGATGTCCCCGGGAAAAAGGCGCGGATGTCATTCTCCCGAAGACCGGCGCTTGTGCAGTAGATTCTGGCACGAAACCAGAAACTACTGCACTGACAGAAAGTAGGGGGCCCAAAAAGAGGCTGCACACGAGCCCCCTACTCTCTTAAAATACCCCTGATCACTTTGATACTAAACAAAATATGCTGTCGGTTTTCATTATTTTTAATAAATGGAGTCCAAAACATTTGCTGCAAATACTATGTCCCGGCACAATCTATCAGTCTCTGCCCCTCCTGGTGACCCATGGGGGTCATTCCATGCCAAATCGCCACAAACACAAGTAACCATCTCAGATATAAAGTATAAAGTATCGCATAAAGTATCTTTCATATGTAAAATTTTAGACTTCAGTGATACACGGTGTTCATGCTACAGGGTTGTAAACATGACATACAATGTAAAATTTATACTTGCAAGGTCAACTAAAACGAATCATAACATTGCTTCTAATTGTGGTAGAAATTTCATATTGGCCTTGTTTTGAAGCCAAGGGACCAGAGTTTTCATAAAAATAGGCTTTATATTTAAATACTGAATTTTACATTTCAAAGGTCAGATGTGACCTTTGACCTTGAATATCTAAAAAAAAAAAAAAGTATGTTTAATTTTTTGGTACTTAAAGTATGTTATACACTTAAATACACTCTCTCTTTGGTATACGTTTCATTTTGAGAAGCCTTTGGGAGGAGAAGTAAAAAAAAAATATTAAGTACAGCAACACACCCTTCTTGCACTAACCATGCAACTGGCAAATTCAGACTTGTCTTGTAGTGTCTCTCGCTTACCTCTTTTATACCAAAAGTCCCAGGACTGACCAGGGGTTTGGAACAAGTTTCCAACCTGGATCAGACCCGGGACAAAGCCCTTTCCCACTGCAGTGCCAACCCGGGTTATGCCCGGGTCGGCACAGTTCACACCAGACCCGGGTCTGCAGTGACCCGGGTCTTCCATCATTGCAGTGGACGCTTGGAGATTATGTAAACGCCAAGCGCCGCTGATGCCGCCCAATCAGCTAGCATGCGGCGCGACCCGGGTCATTGTGACCAGGGTCGCACTGCAGGGTGACACGGGAATAACCTGTGCTAGCTGGGTCGGATACCCAGGTCAATGGAACTGGGTTGATCAGTTTACACTGACAAAAATCCTGGGCTGATATGCGTTCATGTGCATCAACCAGGAATTTTTAAGTCAGTGTAAAAGGGGTATCTATGTTCTAGGGAAGGTCATCAGTGGTTTTCCATTGTTTTGTACCATCAATGGTACGATACCAATCTATGGTGAACCATCGATGGTTTGCACCACTTGATGGCCACCGCTGCCATGTGTCTGGAAAGCCACGGGCTAATAAATAAAAAAAAATTAAAAATAGGGGGCGGGGCTTAGTGGACAGTCAAGGGATGGGGACAAATTCTGTGTCATTAGCAGTAGATAAAAAAAACATCGGGTTCCACTCGGTCATCGATGGCAGAAAAGAATTGGCTCT
Source organism: Taudactylus pleione (assembly GCA_031769625.1). Taxonomy (NCBI): domain Eukaryota; kingdom Metazoa; phylum Chordata; class Amphibia; order Anura; family Myobatrachidae; genus Taudactylus; species Taudactylus pleione. The sequence goes on from JAUIMM010000265.1 coordinate 4,402,053, forward strand.
GCCATCGATGGCATGAGCCATCGATATTTGTAAACTATTGAGGGTCAATGGCCAACCCTACTGTGTTCTTTTCAGTCTGGCTGCAGCTTCTGCATTGAGAACTAGTGATAGAAGGACTAAGACAGTTTATCAGTGAATAGTTGTAGTTTGATCAAGAGCATGACAAATGGATAAAAAGTACATTAAAGGTGCGTACACACGGGTCAATTTTTTGGACGGCTGAACGATAGCAATGTCGTTATCATTCAGTCGTTTTAAAAAATCGTCCAGTTTCAGCCCCAAAACGATGAACAATAACTACCAATGCACGTTCCCGTTTGTAGTTGGTAGTTGCCGTTCACTGCCCGAACCTCCTGTCCAACCTGACGACATTGTCAGGTTGAACATGTTTGGGGATGAGGGAGGGAGCCCGGCACTGAACTAAATAGGTCTCGATTTCGTTCAGTGTTTGTGCTCAGTGTCGTTAACATTGAGCACACCCCTGCCGGGGACACAGGACAACTTCGTTCGGGGAGAAAATCGTCCCGTGTGTACACGCACCATAAGACTCAGTGCTGCAACCCATTTGCTATTAAAGGACAAAAGCAGTAGAAAACAAATCAGGCACAGGTTACAAATTTTTTTGCAAAATTTCTTAGATCATTCTTTTCCTCTTGGTAGGTGATGCTCCCACACTGCTTAAACTTTCATTTAATGACAGCAACATTGTTTCAGTCCTGCATGTTGCCACTTCTGTGTCACTTTCCTCATTAATTGATGTGCTTGGTCCTTCCTCAGCAGTTAAAGAATCCCTTTTAATTTGTTTCCTACAGTTATCACAAATCAATAGATCACTTTGATAAGTGGCTGTATTTTAATCATCCATGGTATCATCTTCCTTTATTGTTTTCTACTGCTGCTATGTCCTTTAATATCAAATGGGTTGCAGCACTGAGCCCTAATGTACTTCTTATACATTGGTCACACTTTTGATCAAACTACTACTATTCACTGATAAACTATCAGATAAACCAGAAGTTCCCAAATGCGGTCCTCTGGACCTAAACAGTTCAGGTTTTAGAGATATCCATGGTTGAGCACAGGTGGTTAAATCAAACTGACTGAGGTACTTATTAAATCGTTTAGGGTCACTCATGGATATCTTTAAAACCTGGACTGTTAAGCTGGCCACACACTAGACCAACTTTCATCCAACCATCTAAGTGAAGGCATGGCAGGCGATCGCACGGTGAGGAATAAGCACGCCCACTATGTCTTGGCGAGCAATCACTGTGTATGGAGATGCCCGCAGGCCAGTCTTAAGACGGCCACTAGCACACCTCATCTTCAGGAAGTGTATGCAAGCATCGGTGCATCGGACGCAAATGCAGCGCTTAAGGTGGACTATAATCTACCTCTAGCACTGCGATCACTTGAGTGTAAAAAACAGCCAGGTGACGTGTACAATGACATTTCCTTTAATTATGCACGCCTCTAAAATGGCGTTAAGATGCTCAGACATGCCTGCGTTCGCACCTCCACTCCCCTGTTTCTAGTGGCCTGCCCCTGTTACCACCCACAAATGGCTTCTCATGTCACTCACTCTGTTGGGAAGTCTATGCGCAATGACCGAATGCTTCCCGATAACTAAAACTGGTTCGCGCACTGCGATGCATACACATGCGCAGAATGTGAACATCGGCAAGCTACAAGCGAACGCTTCTTAGCGTCTGGGTCTGAATCAGGCCCTCAGTTTGGGAACCTCTGAAATAAACTGTCTTAGGGCCTGATTCAGAGCCGGACGCTCTGACCAGAGCGCTCGCTCTGAATCAGGGCCCTCCTCCATTAAAATGGAGCGTCCTCCTGGACGCTCGTATAGCTGTGGGTCACCACCCACAGCATATAAGAGCGGTAGGGTCTCCCAGCAACAAGCCCTGGAGTGATTTTGGCTCTATCAGAGCCAAAATTACTCCCACTGATATCACTAGTGATGTCAGTGGGGCCGGCTTCAGACGGTAGGCGTTCCCAAGGGAAGGCCTCCGTCTGGCAGGCACACCCCCGGCACGCCCACCAAAGGGGGCGTGCTGTCAGTCACCATCGACAGCACGCCCCCTTTGGTGCGAGACCCGGAGCGAAAGCTTGGCTGTCGCAGTCCGGGTCTCGCGCATGAGCACGACTGAGCTCACTCCGTCGTGCGCATGCGCAGTGGGGAACATCGACCCACTTGCGAGCGTACTGCCGCTTGTGAGAGGGTCTGAATGACCCCCTTAGTCCCTTGTATCATACTTGCCTACTCTCCTGAAATAGCTGGGAGCCTCACGAAAACCGGAAGGTGCTCCTGGACCTCTGGAAAAGGCAAGTATCCCGGACGGCTGCCTACTCCCCCCCCGCCTCCCCCGGATCCTCTTGCAGCTCCTACACAAACCCCTGCAAATGCTGAATTGCATCATGGCCTCGCCACCTGCTTCACACGCATTATGAACACCATTACGGTTGCATACGCAGCCAGATGACTCGATGCAAGCAGGAAATGGCCAAAATCCTGCATCAGGTCAGGTCATCCTCTGTTGTGCGTCTGGGTCCGATGGTTCTTGATGTTACCGATGTTTGCACTATAATGCATACTGATTGAGCATTGAGTAAAGGGTAATGGGCGGTTGTGTAGTAGTGCTGGGCATCTGCATCTTATGTTGCGGTTGCAGTGCGTAAGCATTGATTAGCACAAACATGCAGTGGCCGAGTGCATGCAATCTCTCACATGCATCCCTTGCTAAATTAGGCCGACGGAGAGAGACACTACAAGACAAGTCTGAACTTGCCAATTGCATGGAGGGTGCAAAAAGGGTTGAACTGCTGTACTTAATATTTTTTTTACTCTGTATCCAATGGCTTCCCAAAATGAAAAAACTTATAACAGAGATTGTATCCAAAATAAAATGTACACGTTAAGATACTCAAAGGTCACATGAAGTGACCGTGAAATGTAAAAGTCAATATTGAAATATAAATTTTTTTTATGAAAACTCTGGTCCCTTAGCTACAAAACAAGACCAACATGAAAGTTATACCAAAATTCAAAGAAAAGTTATGATTTGTTTTAGTTGACCTTGCAAGCATAAATGGAAACATTTTTGTCATGTTTGCAACCCTGCAGCATGAACACCATATATCACTGAAGGCTAAATTTTTACATATGAAAGTTATTTTATGCAGTCTATTATCCTATCAAATTTCATCTCAGACGGTCGGGTTGGAAGCTGTGATATTCGGCATGGAATGACCCATGGGCAGCCACTGAAAAGCTGGAAAAAACAAAAACAGATGCTTCATGCAGTATCATTTGCCACTATGCCCTGTTCTATAAAAAAAATTTCAACTCATGTAATCAAGTTCCATCTTAAGGCCCCCATATATCAGCGATGGATCGGATGGATTCCCTGATCCCCTGAAACTGGGGTTGGGGTATCAGTGAAATCCAACATGTTGGATTTCCCCGATTTTGGCAAATCGGGGATCTTTAACATGAAGAATTTCAGCGATTCCCCGACAGATCGTCGATCATCGATGGCCGCAGATCAGCATTTCCAACCAGTGGATCAGGGAAACAGCCGTTTGATGTATTGGGCCCTCTACTTAAAGCTCAGTGAACCCTATGCTGGGCTCAATTAGAGTCTGATTCACCAAAATTTAAATATTGCATGTCATATGAATGAACCATATTATTTATTTTTATTTATTATTTATTACCAGTTATTTATATAGCGCACACATATTCCGCAGCGCTTTACAGAGAATAGTTAGCCATTCACATCAGTTCATTTCTATGCCTGGCTGGATCACTATACAAAGCAAAGTGTGCCTTTTGTATCAGTCATTTTAGATATTTCTAGTATAAATTAAAGTCCCTGGTAGGTGTCTGTATGTTTGGGCTAATCTAGAGAACCACTGGACGGATTTTGGTGCAGTTTTCACTAATCTGTAGAGCATTTGTCGAGGAAGGTTAGGGTGTATGAAACATTAACATATGAGAAAAGGAAGCCAAGCAGTGACGATTTTAGTGAAGCAAGTCATTTAAAACTGTCCCTGGTATGTATCTGTTTGTGCTAATCTCTGGAACCACTGGATGGTTTCTGATGCAGTTTCCACTCTTCTAAAGAGCATTTGTCATGGAAGGTTTAGGTGTATGAAAAAAAAAGGGAGCAGAGTAGTAACTAATTTAGTGAAGCAAGTCAATGAAAATACGGACAGCCGAGCGCTTTGTTGGCTTACGCAGCCTAAACAGTTAAAGATGCATCATTATAGACTTTATTTTATACCATGTAGAGATTGATACATATTATCCAGTTTCTCCAGAAAAATTTATGTAAGCCCTGTTTACTGATAAAAAAAAAAGGGAATAACTTAAATTTTGTAACATTTCTATTTCATTTATGTGAAAAACGAGTACAATTCCCAGTAGGAGTCTGCTTTGGCATTACAATAAATAAAGCACAGGACCAGACACCGTGGCTGGGGTATGCAATCAGGAAGCCGGCGCATGGAAGCCCGACAGCCGGCTTCCCGACTGCTTTATCCTGGCGAGGGTTAAGTGACAGGCATCTAATTCTAGACGCCTGTCTTTTTCCCGAGGTTTAGGCAGAGGGAAAGGGGGGGGGTTAGGTTAGGTTAGTTCATACTTACCTGCGGACGATCGGAATTTTCAGCTGTCGGCCTGCCGCTGCCGGGATTTCAAATCGTATGTATTCCGTGGCTGGAGTTGACTTAAGTGAAGACGGTTCTGCGTGTCACATAAAAACTAAATCTTTCCGTGTTGACGTCAGGAGGGAAAACTAATGTCATCTACTAGGCAATCTTATAAAGGTGCATACACATACAATGATTTAGTTAATGAACGATTTTAGTAGACGATTTTCTACCTTGAAAAAATTAACAAATCATTTACTAAAGTTGTTCATTTACTACGTTCATTTAAATGTAACGAACGATTTTTTAGAACTACAAACGATTTTTGCATATTCCCTTACTGAAAATCATTGAGTTGACAAGTCTGACTGAACTACAAACGTGAAAATCGTTCATCGTTTGACTCAGAAAGTGAACGATTTTTACAAACAATTATCGTTAACCGATATCATTTAACGATAATCGTTCAAAAAATAATTGTGTGTGTATGCACCTTAAGACCTTGGTTAAAATAGATGATCGCTGTACAGTAGCGCACACAGGGGGGTTTCTGAGTACCCAGGAACCCCCCCTGATAGAGGGGAGAGCAAGCACAACCATGTTATTGAGCCCCGCCCCTCACAGCAAATTGCCGCGATTTGCAGTCAATGGGAAGGAGGTGGAGCCAATATGATGCAATATAATTAGAATTGACATGGTGCCAGCATGGTCCATCTCCATCCTGCTGCATGGAAAGTGTGTGTGTGCATATTATTATTTATATATATTTTGTGGCAGTATCACCAGAGGTGGCACTGGTGACCAGCAGATTCAGTGTGGGGCAGGGGAGATTCACCCACACAGACTAGAAAGGCATTGTGGGAAGATGCCTAATTGCTGGCTTGTGGATAGAGCTCAGGTGTGGGCTGATGAGAAGGCAGACCAGTCAGGCTGCTGTGGAAAACAATCTATGTGGAATTGTGGCAGCCAGAGAGCCCAGTGAAGCTAAGCAAGCCATTGGGGGCCAGGAGGTCTGTGTCTGGACCTTGCAGGAGGAAAGGGGCACCCCAAACTCTTGGACTGTGCAACATTGGATCAGTAAAGCTGCATGCTGAGGAAGCCAGGGCCTATATCTGTATGATACAGGGAAGGCCACCAGGACTCTGTTTGTGTAGCTGTGGCAGCCAAGCCAAGCCAGGCTGGAGCCAGCGATAGACCTGCAAGAAGCAGGTAGGGACATTGTTGGCAGACTAGCTGCACCACATTAGAGAGGGCTCAAGTAGTGAGTTAGATGCCCTAAACAGGGGCTAGGTTGTTTATTATTTTCTGTTCCTTTGTGTTGTACCAGTTTTCCCTGCAGGAAGTAAAGCACCATCTCATTTATTTCACTTGAAAGCTGTGTGTGGACCCTCATAAAGTACCTAAACACTGCACCAATCCACCGTCTGCCGAGCGAATTACCCCCAAGATATCACAATAATAAAAAAAATTATAATATATATATATATATATATATACACACACACACATACATACATACACACACACAGTGGCGGGCTGGGCCGGGGGGCAGGGTGCCATGTGCCCCCCGGGCCGCAGCGCCATGCGGGCCGCACTTGTAGTGTCCCCAGTAGTAGCCCCCCCTTGTTGTGCCAGCAGTAGTGCTCTCCCCCTTGTAGTGTCCCCAGAACTCCTTCCGGTCAGCTGCACCGCGCGTGTAGCGCTGACCGGAAGGAGTTCTGGGGACACTACAAGGGGGAGAGCACTACTGCTGGCACAACAAGGGGGGGCTACTACTGGGGACACTACAAGGGGGAGAACTCTACTGGGGACACTACAAGGGGGAGAACACTACTGGGGACACTACAAGGGGGATTACTACTGGGGGAACAACAAGGGGGGCTACTACTGGGGGCATTACAAGGGGGGCTACTACCGAGGGAACTACAAGGGGGGGGGGGGACTACTGCTGGGGGCACTACAAGGGGGAGAGCACTACTGGGGGCACAACAAGGGGGGGCTACTACTGAGGGCATTACAAAGGGGGGACTACTACTGGGGGCACTACAAAGGGGGAGAACTCTACTGGGGACACTACAAGGGGGAGAACTCTACTGGGGACACTACAAGGGGGAGAACACTACTGGGGACACTACAAGGGGGAGAACACTACTGGGGACACTACAAGGGGGGGCTACTACTGGGGGCATTACAAGGGGGGCTGCTACCGAGGGAACTACAAGGGGGGGGCTGCTACCGAGGGAACTACAAGGGGGGGGCTGCTACCGAGGGAACTACAAGGGGGGAGACTACTGCTGGGGGCACTACAAGGGGGAGAGCACTACAAGGGGCACAACAAGGGGGGGCTACTACTGGGGGCATTACAAGGGGGGCTACTACTGGGGGCATTACAAGGGGGGGCTGCTACCGAGGGAACTACAAGGGGGGAGACTACTGCTGGGGGCACTACAAGGGGGAGGGCACTACAAGGGGGAGAGCACTACAAGGGGCACAACAAGGGGGGGCTACTACTGGGGGCATTACAAAGGGGGGACTACTACTGGGGGCACTACAAGGGGGAGATCACTACTGGGGGCACTATATAAGGGGCTTACTATTGGGGGCACAAGGAGCACTGCACAGGGGGGACCACTACTGGGGACACTATATAAGAAGCTTACTCCTGGGGGCACAAAGGGCACTGCACAGGTGGGACCACTACTGGGGGCCTGTATAAGGGGGTCCTCTCCTGGGGCACAGTGGGCACTGCATCTGGGCACCACTGCAGGGGGCTGCCCCTAATCTTTATTTTTACTTTACATTAGTTCCATATGGTCCCGCCTCCTCCCTGGAACACTTGAGGGGGGCGCCTAAGCACGAATGCGCTCCGGGCACCCTGGCTACACGCTACTCCTCAGCCAGGGTCACCTGCATGCATTTGCCCCCCAGGCTACAAGTTGCCAGCCAGCCCCTGTATAAATATTTATATATATATATATATATATATATATATATATATATACATACACACACACACACACACACACACACATACACACATACACAACACAGGACAGGCACTCATCAAAAATATATAAACAGCTTTGCCGGGTGCCCCCACAATATAGCGAAATACAGACCAGGAGGTGCGGCACTCACGGACCCATATGAGGAAACACGAAGGTGAACCAGATGATAACGTTTCAGTTCTTTATGTAACTGTCTTCAGAAAAGTACAAAACATACAAACAACATACCTTAAATAGCCCATCACCAAGCGGCGCAGATTGGACACTTGGTGATGGGCTATTTAAGGTATGTTGTTTGTATGTTTTGTACTTTTCTGAAGACAGTTACATAAAGAACTGAAACGTTATCATCTGGTTCACCTTCGTGTTTCCTCATATGGGTCCGTGAGTGCCGCACCTCCTGGTATATATATATATATATAAAAAATACCTGCACAGTACCAGTCAAAAGTTTGGGCACAAGAGGCAGCCTCCTGACAAAATCCAAGTACGAAACATTTTGGGGCGTGGCCCTCTGTAACCACTTGGCTGGCTGGATTAGATCCTGGAGACGTTCGGGTGAAACACAAGCCTTGTTATTTACATCACTGTTTATGCTTGTGGTGGTTTTAAACCGCCTACTTTGGTACGCACGCTCACCTGGAGTCTTTTTTTATGTAATCAAACTTTTGTCTATATTTGATGCATGATGTTGCGCCCCCTTTTTGTGCTCTAATATTTCAGATTTTTACCCATTCGGATCTGGGTCTGTGTGAGGGGAAGACGCCGGCTGATTTGCTGTGGCTACTGGCCTGTGCACTATTTAGATTTCAATTGAAACTAAAAAGATAGTCTACTGTGTCTGTGTGAAATCACTTCAGGACTGTGTTATCCTGTCCTATTTCATTCACTATTTTGTACTAGCACACTGACTGAGATAGATAGATAGATACACACACACACATCGAGAGAAAAAGAGAGAGACAGACACTCAGGAGGTGTCATCATCCTTTCTACAGAGGAGAAAGGGATGTTTTAAGTGTTTAGGATGCACTACATGTACAGTCAGGTGCATAAATATTGGGACATTGACAGAATTTTCATATTTTGGCCTCTATTCACCACCACAATGGCTTTGAAATGAAACAAACAAGATGTGCTTTAACTGCAGACTTTCAGATTTAATTTGAGGGCAATTACATCCAAATCAGGTGAACGGTGTAGAAATTACAACGGTTTCTATATGTGCCTCCCACTTTTTAAGGGGCCAAAAGTAATGGGACAAACTAAACAATCCTAAATCTAACTTTCACTTTTGAATACTTTGTTGTAAATCCTTTGCAGGCTCTGCCAGGCCTCTACTGCAAATGTCTTCAGTTCCTGCTTGTTCTTGGGGCATTTTCCCTTCAATTTTGTCTTCATCAAGTGAAATGCATGCTCAATCGGATTCTGGTCAGGTGATTGACTTGGCCATTGCATAACATTCCACTTTTTAGCCTTAAAAAACTCTTTGGTTGCTTTTGCAGTGTGCTTCGGGTCATTGTCCATCTGCACTGTGAAGCGCCAACCAATGAGTTCTGAAGCATTTGACTGAATATGAGCATATAATATTGCCCGAAACACTTCAGAATTCATTCTGCTGCTTTTGTCAGCAGTCACATCATCAATAAATACAAAGGAACCAGTTCCATTGGCAGTCATACATGCCCATGCCATGACACTACCACCACACTTCACTGATGAGGTGGTATGTTTTGGATAATGAGCAGTTCCTTTCCTTCTCCATACTCTTCTCTTCCCATCACTCTGGTACAAGTTGATCTTTGTCTCATCTGTCCATAGGATGTTGTTCCAGAACTGTAATGGCTGTTTTAGATGTTGTTTAGCAAACTCTAATCTGGTCTTCCTGTTTTTGAGGCTCACCAATGGATTACATCTTGTGGTGAACCCTCTATATTCACTCTTGTGAAGTCTTCTCTGGATTGTTGACTTTGACACATATACACCTACCTCCTGGAGACTGTTCTTGATTTGGTAAACTGTTGTGAAGGGGTTTTTCTTCACCAGGGAAATAATTCTTCTGTCATCCACCACAGCTGTTTTCCGTGGTCTTCCGGGTCTTTTGGTGTTGCTGAGCTCTCCGGTGCGTTCTTTCTTTTTAAGAATGTTCCAAACAGTTGATTTGGCCACACCTAATGTTTTTGCTATCTCTCTGGTGGGTTTATTTTGATTTTTCAGCCTAATGATGCCTTGCTTCACTGATAGTGACAGCTCTTTGGATCTCATATTGAGAGTCGAGTTGACAGCAACTGATTCCAAATGCAAATGTCACACCTAGAATCAACTCCAGACCTTTTAACTGCTTAATTGATAATGAAATAACGAGGGAATAGCCCATAGCTGTCCATGAAATAGCTTTTGAGTTGATAGTCCCATTACTTTTGGCCCCTTAAAAAGTGGGAGGCACATCTAGAAACCGTTGTAATTCCTACATTCACCTGATTTGGATGTAATTACCCTCAAATTAAATCTGAAAGTCTGCAGTTAAAGAACATCTTGTTTGTTTAATTTCACTGCCATTGTGGTGGTGAATAGAGACCAAAATATGAAAATTCTATCAATGTCCCAATATATATGCACCTGACTGTATGTTATATATATATATACTCCCATAGAGAATTTCGGAGGGGGGGAGCATGGTGTTTAAGGGGCTACACCTCAAAAGCTGTTGGAGGTACAGAGCTGAAATGTGGCATGGATGGGTAGAACTGTCGCTCGGTGCTGCTTGCCAAATTTCAGGGCATAAAGATAAAAAAATAAAGAGGATTTATGAGTAATCCAAAGTTCCAACTGTCATTTTTTTCTGACAGTCAATTAGGACCACTTTTCAGCTGTTCTCTATGGGTTTTTTTGAGGAAGGCATAACTCAGGGTAGGGGGCGAATTTAGTCTTGGGGTTTGTTTTATTAGGTAGCTATTGTTCCAGGGTACGTGCCTTTGGGGTTCACGTAAATTAGAAAGTTAGTTTTTAAACTTACCTCAAGAATGCACCATTGAACAGATAGGAAATTTCAACTTGTTGCGCAGCCTCAGTAGGAGCCTCCGGCAGGTGTACTCACTGTGGCTTCACTTGGGCCGTTGTTTGTGGGCTTTAGCAGCGGTGGGTTCGGGGGGAAGGAAGCTGGCGATAGCTGCAGCGGGACCTGGAAATGTGCAGGGGGTAGCGGGCGTTAGCTGTGGCCAGAACCCAGGGAATGGTAGTGGGCCTTGGCAGTGGTGGTGAATATGGCAGTGGTGCAGACATTAGGAACCAGGGGAGGTAGCAGCATACATACAGATGCAGGCTCGGAACTGGAAGATCCGTGATAGCTGCTTCTGTGTTTAAAAAAAAAAACACCCTTTTTTTATAAACAAAAAAATGGTGTGGCCCCGCCCCCCAAACAACAACCAGCACCGGGATTTGGAGACCCAGTACTGGTTGTGCTAAATACAGGGGACAAACGACATAGGGGTCCCCCGTATTAAGCACAACCAGCACCAGTCCTGGTTGCCAAAATACGGGAGACAAATGACGTAGGGGTCCCCTGTATTCAGCGCAACCAGCACTGGCCTCTGAGCCGGTCCTGGTTCTGGAAATACAGGGAAAAAATGCATAGGGTCCCCCTGTATTCACTAGAACCAGCACTGGTCGACTTTTAGCAAGGTGGGGTGGCACAGCCAGGGGAGTCCTTTCACCGGGCCCCACAGCCAAAGCATCACCCCTGACTGCTAGTCAGCCCAGGTCGGGGATACCTGGGGAGCTGTGGACCCCCCCAATAAAAGGAGTCCCCCTCTCCAGGGCACCCCAGGCTGATAGCCCGGGGCTATCCCCGGCACCCCTGGCCGGTGGGTGCCGGGTTGATTATGTAAAGTGTGGTGCAAAGAAAGAATTAAAATATTGTATTTTGCTGTGGAGCTACAGTTCCCAGCAAGCCTCCCCCGCATGCTGGTACTTGGAGAATCACAAGTATCAGCATGCGGGGCATTACGGGCCTGCTGGTACTTGTATTTCCACAGCAAAAGCAATATTAAAAAAACACACAACACACCGTATAAAAGTAAAATGTTATTAAAACGCTCTGCTCAAGCTTCTAATCCAAAGCGACTTTTTAATACATTTAAACTGCTTCTTACCCCTCCATCACCCAAACCACCTGCTACTTTCTGTGCACAAGATCTTGCTTCCTATTTTAGGGACAAGATTGATAAGATCCGAAAAGAAATAGTAGGCTCTTCCTCAGCTAGTGACCTGCTCAATTCCCTACCTGAACCCTCTGGCACATTCTCCTCATTTGATCTCACAAACGAAGATGAAGTATCTACACTCTTCTTATCCTCCTACTCTATTACCTCTCCTCTAGATCCTATACCCTCACAAATCAGTAAAGCTTTGTCTCCTGTGCTTATCCCAACCCTAACTAAAATCTGTAATCTCTCTCTCTCTACTGGCAACTTTCCATCACTGTTCAAGCACGCAGTGATTACTCCCATTCTGAAAAAACAAAATTCTGACCCTAGTACGCTCTCAAATTACCGTCCTATCTCCCAGCTCCCATGCCCCTCCAAACTACTTGAGACTTGTCTACACCCGCCTCACACACTTTCTTAACTCACACCACTTATTGGACCCACTTGAATCCGGCTTTCGTTCCCAACACTCCACAGAGACAGCACTGACTAAGGTAGTAAATGATCTTGTCACTGCCAAGGCTAAAGGCCATTATTCACTTCTAATTCTTCTAGATCTCTCTGCTGCTTTTGACACTGTTGACCACTCTCTTCTCATACAAACACTACAATCCATAGGTCTTAAGGGCACAGCTCTTTCTTGGTTTTCTTCCTACCTATCTGATCGCTCTTTTACTGTTTATTTTTCTGATTCTGCCTCCTCTTCGCTACCTCTATCAGTAGGAGTACCGCAAGGCTCTGTCTTAGGTCCTCTGCTATTCTCAATCTATACCACCTCTCTTGGCAAACTAATTAGCTCTTCTGGATTTCAGTACCATCTGTATGCAGATGATACTCAAATCTACCTATCCTCTCCAGATTTATCTCCATCTGTATTGGTCAGTGTCACTGAATGTCTTTCTGCCATTTCATCTTGGATGTCATCTCGCCACCTGAAACTTAATATTTCTAAAACAGAATTAATTCTATTTCCACCGGCCAATAACAGTTACCAATCTGATCTCTCTATCAGTGTTGATACCTCGACCATCCACCCCGCTCCACAAGCTCGCTGCCTTGGTGTCATCCTTGACTCTGAACTGTCCTTTGTTCCCCACATTCAATCTGTCTCAAAATCATGTTACATACACTTAAAAAACATATTCAAAATTCGACCATATCTCACACAAGACACTGCAAAAACTCTAATCCATGCACTTATTATTTCCCGCATTGACTACTGCAATAGCCTCCTTACTGGTCTTCCCAAAAACAGGCTATCACCATTACAATCCATTATGAATGCAGCTGCAAGGCTTATCTTCCTTGCAAAACGTTCTTCTTCTGCTGCCCCGCTCTGTCAGTCCCTCCATTGGTTGCCGGTTTTCTACCGTATTCAATACAAAATACTTTCACTTACACATAAGGCTATTAACCAACCCACACCAACATACATCTCTTCACTCATCTCAAAATATCTCCCAACCCGAACTCTCCGCTCAGCACAAGATCTGCGTCTCTCATCCCCATGCATTACTTGCTCCCATTCACGGTTACAGGACTTTCTTCGCGCTGCACCCACTCTATGGAATGAACTACCTCGCACAATAAGACTTTCATCTAGTCTCCAATCCTTCAAGCGATCCCTGAAAACTCACCTCTTCAGGCAAGCTTATCAAATTCCAGAACCTCCCACATAACCTTCATAGCTTCCATATCTAATTACATCCCCTTTTTACAGTCCACACACAATCTCACACATTGTCTTTCTCTCACATCCTCATGACATTTGGTCGACATTCCTGGATCATGCAGCCAACCAAGAAACTGTGCATTCTGGCTGGACCAAATGCAATATATAGCACCTATCCTTGTGTATCAATGCCTATTTCCCTATACATTGTAAGCTTGCGAGCAGGGCCTTCCTACCTATATATCTGTCTGTTATTACCCAGTTTTGTTCTATTAATGTTTACAATTGTAAAGCGCAATGGAATATGCTGCGCTATATAAGAAACTGTTAATAAATAAATAAAATAAAGTAAATTAAAACATACATGCACACACACACGTACACACACTGTCTCACATACTCACCTAGTATCCGTAAAGCCAATCTGTCCTTCTCCAGTAGATAATCCTATGGAGTACCTGTAATAAAAAATCCATACTCACCTCCTCCTATGCGTGGATCTGTCCTCTTCGTTGCTAAATAGGCAATCCAGGGTCTTGGCATAAAAAAAAAAAAACGCAAAAACCTGAGCCCTCGTACATTAGTAGTATCCTCTAAGGACACTACTACCCGAATGACAGGTCCGCCAGGGGTTTCAGTACAGAAATCCCGATGCGGAGCACTCATTGGCTAAGAGAGGAGAGCCTTCCGCCTCTCAGCCAATAAGCGATTCTTACCATTGACTTCAAGGGCGAGAACCGTGCGTACCCATTTAAAAAATGGCACCTCAGCACCATTTTTGAAATTCAAAGATGGCCACCGCCCCCTCGGCAGGCTTATATAAAGCCAGCGTGAGGTGCCGTCCAGTCAGTCGTCAGCCGGGTAGCTGGAGAGAAGACCAGCTGAAGCAAGAAGATGCCGCGGAAGCCCTGGATGGGCGGCCATGCAAAAGAGCTTAAGGATCCTGTGGCCTGCCCCGCCGCAGCTAATGCCCCCAGGTCCCAGCCGCAGCTAATGCCTGCTAACCACCCCTCCCCCCCCCTCCCGAGTTCCGGCCATAGCTTACGGCTGCTTCTTTCCCCCAAGCCCACCGCCCGCACTGACCTGCCATCTTGGTGCACCCAAGTGAGTGCATCAAGTTGAAACTTCCTATCTATATGATGGCGGATTCGTGAGGTAATAGTTTAAAAACTAACTTTCTCAATTACCTAAACCCCAAAAAGCACCTATTGTTGAACAATAGCTGCCTAATAAAACAAACCCAAAGTCTAAATTTGCCCCCTACCCGGAGTTATGCCTTCCCAATAAAAAGCCATAGAGAACAGCAGAAAAGGGGTCCTAATTGAGTGTCAGAAAAAACTGACAGATGGAAATTTAGATTACTCCCAAGTCATTTGTTATGATTTTACCCTAAAATTTGTCATGCAGCACCGAGCAACAGTTCTAACAGCCCATGCCAAATTTCAGCTCCGTACCTCCAATAGCTTTTGAGGTGTAGCCCCTTAAACACTATGCCCCCCCCTTTGGGATTTCTCTATGGGAAAATTAAATTTTTTGTCGAGGTAACCCTTACATAGTTTGTCCCCTGTATTTTGGTAACCAGGACTGGCTCTGATAAGCGTGCAGATTGTGCTTTATACAGGGAATCCCTACATTGTTTGTCCCCTGTGTTTAGCACAACCAGTACTGGGGCTCCAAAGCCCGATGCTGGTTGTGCTGTGGGGGTATGGCATTTTTTTTTTTTAAACAATATGGATCTAACTGATACATCCATGCATCTGTGTCTTATTGATTTGATTTTCTCAGGTGCATGAACAGCACCAGTGAGTCCCTCTGTCGCCCACTGATGCTTCTGCGCACGGCTGTTGCTGCCACTGCTCCGCACCCCGCTGCTGCCACTGCCCCACACACCTGCAGCCTGCCCCCGCAGCTGTCTCTCCTTCTGCACCCTTAAAATACCTCCTGCTCCTCCACAGGTGTTAGTGTACCTACTTGTTGTCCTTCTGCCCTGCAGGTGGCCCAGTTTGCCCCTCTAAACCCTAATAGTTGATAAATTTTAAAAAAGCAATGAAATTCCATAGGTAAAAAATAAATAAATAATTAGTTTCACATGATCTGACATTTCACAAAACCTATTGAATTTGTGCTACTCAAACTCCAAAAAGCAATGAAATTACGATAATTAAGGCTGACGCCTTAATGGACGCGTTTCTTGCGCAATACAGATATGGTATGCCATCAAACCCTGTGATTAACTACAGATTCCACACTCAGAGTGAGATTGCTGTCACTCACAAAATGGTGGAGCTGCTAATTCACAGAATTGTGAGTTCATTGGAATACACACATGCAGTCTATGCAACTGAGGTTTGAGCAGAAGATAGAGCTGCAGAGATGGGATGAGTGGTGTGGATAGGGACATATAGGCATGGAGAGAGGGTGAAGATTAAGCAGCACTGATGGGAAAAAGCCAAAGTGATGCAGATGGGTGAAAAACAGTGGTGCGGATGGGGGGTACAAGTGATGCAGATGCGTGGAAAACAGTGGTGCGGATGCAGGGGACACGGAGTGGCACAGTTCGGGAAAACACAGCAACGTGGATGGGGGTACAGAGTGGCATGGATGCGGGAAGACAGAGCAGCGCAGATGGGTAAAAACAAATTTGTACGAATGAGGGAATATAGACTAGCACAATGGTAGAACACACATCAGTAGACATTGGGGAAGACTGATAGGTGCAGATAGGTGGGAAGAAAGATTTCCACAGTTGAGGGGGGGGGGGCAGAGTGGTGCAGATACAGGAATAAAGAATGGCACAGATGAGGGGAAGGAGGTGGTGCAGATGCAAGGAAACAGAGTGGCACAAATGCAGTAAGACATGGGCAGCGCGAATGGGGAAAGACAGTTTGTTGCGGACGAGGGGACAACTATAGTGTTCCTGCTAGGCTGTTTTAGCGGGGCGCCTCACCCTGCCCGATTTCTGAAGGGCAGAGCGCGCCCTGCCCTCCAGCGTGGCGGCCCGCTGAGACAGCCTGCGGGTTCTGCCTCCACCCGCGGGTCGCTCTGTCCTGCAGGTGGTCAAAACGGTGGCGCAGCGGCCACAGCTGGTGAATGGATGCCGGGCGCATGCACCCGGCATCAGTTCACAGTTACCGCAGCGCTTGAGGGCTGCCGGCATGTCCGTTAGTGCCGGGCACGCCCCCATGAGTGACAAAAAGGGGACGAGTCATACAGACACGCCCCCTTTTATTTGGTCACGCCCCCTTTTCGGGCACGAGCACGCCATCGGCGCGCGCAAAAGTGCCCTAACTCTAGGTCTGTCGCCTGCCTGCCGCCGGACCTAGAGTGAACACTAAACTAGCACAGCTAGGAGACCACACAGCTGTAGGGATTGGGGAAGTTATAGCAGCATAGAGGCACAGATAGTGTACATGCATTGACAGAGTATGATAGTTTTAGCAATTAGGGAGCTGAATGTATTCTGAATGAAATGAACGTATGGAGTGAGAAGGATGTTGGTGACCAGTTGCTTATACATATGTAACCAAGTCATTAAAAAGATTAATAACAAATATAAAATGAAAATTGGTGCATAGCTCTTTTCAAGCATCCAAAACAATGTTTAACGTTGTATGCATGGCTAACAGGCAACACTAAATCATGCAAATGTGTAAGACGAATAATTGAACACAAAATGACAGATATATGTGTGACCTAAAGAAGCTGCTATCACTTACTTCACATTCTCATCCTACTTCCGTTGTGGTTAATGAATGGGAAGATTGTGGGCACTCAGTGGGATATGTGTGCCACATAACTGCTCAGACCTCAGTAGCAGAGACTGCATGTGTGTATTCCAATGAACACACAATTCTGTGAATTAGCAGCACCACCATTTTGTGAGTGACAGCAATCTCACTCTGTGAGAGCTGAATCTACAGTTAACCACAGGGTTTGATGGCATACCATATCTGTATGGTTATGACTAGAATAGAGGGCTGCAGGAGTCCGGTGACGTCACACCCACGTGATGCAGCATAAAAGGGTGAGGGGTGGGGATGCTAACGGGGGACCAAAAGTGTCCCCTTGCAGTCTCGCTACGCTTGCCACGCTTTGGGCACGGTGGCTCGCTACGCTCCCCACAAATATTTATTCCTCCGCTATGCCCTCGTGGATGGTAACGCAAGAGCGGTCCAGCCTTCCTCCAGCGGTCACGTGGTTGAAGCATCACAGAGGTCCTTTCTCCACATAGGATCTAGCATCAACCATATCCGTATTGCGCAAGGAACACATCCATTAAGGCATCAGCCTTAATTATCGTAATTTCAATGCTTTTTTTTTTTGTTTGAGTAGCACAAATTCGGTAGGTTTTGTGAAATATCAGATCATGTGTAAGAAGGCTTAATGGGACATGTGAAAATGTAAGTTTTTTTTGTCTATGGAATATATATATGTACACACAAACTAGAAACCCCCCTTAAAAATCCTACATTTGCCCCTGGATGTAAATTCAAAATGTCTCCTCTCCAGTGCAAAGCCGATGCGGGTCGCTTATACATATGTAACCAAATCATTAAAAACATTAATAACAAATATAAAATGAAAATTGGTGCATAGTTCTTTTTAAGCATCCAAAACAATGTTTAACGTTGTATGCATGACTAACAGGCAACATTACATCATGCAAATTGAACACAAAATATGACAGATATCTGCGTGACCTAACGGAGCTGCTACTATCACTTACTTCTCATTCTCATCCCCCTTCCGCACTCAGTCTACGTCACTTCCAGATACGGCTCCTTAAGAGGAAATATACTTTTCCGTACAGTTTATGTACATGTTGTTGATGACGTAGTTGGACATCGGCAGGTCATGTGACCTTCTGTAGTCAAATAATACAGACTTTCGCCGTAGTTTACAGCAGTCCCGCCCACAGCCTGAACCACGTGACCGCGGCAATCCTCTGACCTAGTGACGTTCACAGCAGAGACTCGTTACTGAACACAGCGAGGTCATGCAGGAACAGGCGGGTAGATGCTGGATTGGAGGCAGCGACCAGTGCTAAGTATCACTTACTTTGCAGACCCAGATTGGCTTTAAGAAAATTTACTGCATTGCTACGGAAGAAGCGGAGAGAAGACATTGCTGTGTGTGGAAGGAGCAGCTAATGATATTAATAACGGTAGTGGGAGCTACAGATAACCCTGTTATAGCATAGGTGGAACAGTCTCTGGTGTCATGTAATGAATAATAATACAGGTGGTGTTGCCTCTGGTGCCGTGTAATTATATCCTGTGATTGTAATCAGATGGAGGTGACTGGTGTCCTGTTATAGTACAGGTGAAGGAGACTATGGGGTGTTATGTAGAAGCAGGTTCTGAGCCCTTCTAATATAATACAGACAGAGAAGGTTCTGTTGTTGTCTAGTGTCAATGTTTGTCCTACAGCAGGACCCCATAACTTACATGAGCTCTGTAAGACCAACTTCAGTTAGTAAATGACACAGCAACAGAGGCCACATAAAGTAGGTCTAGGATGGGAGAATGACCGACCCAAAATGTACAACAGGTCTCTGGCACCGGGAAGCATGCAGAAATAGGTCAGCGCAGTGGAACAGTAAAAGCCGCATCTCGGAGACTCAGGCAGAGTCAAGTCTCCCTCTACTTGCACAGCAGACTCCAGCACCTGTGAAGGGGGTGGATGGGATTCAAGTTACCCGGGCCCAGTCTTGTTGGAAGGGCATATCACATAGCCTTGCCCACAACAGCTAGCACCTATGGGGAGAGACTGCCTCCTGAGTGCAGCACACGCCCCCGCCCTCCTTTACGCTGTCCTGTGGGTTCAGAAGCTGGTGAGGGGCTACCGGTGCCCCTTGGCTTCACAGCGCCGCACATACTATTTTTCCATATTTTTTTTTTTTTGTTATGATGGGCTGTAGCCACGTCTCCCTGGAGTGACCATGCCCATTTCAGTACCAAGGCCCATGTCCCCTCTAAGGACCTGGCATATACCGGGTCACTGATAAAAATAGGTTCGGATGATTGGCGGTACTATCCTTATGTGGTCTTATAAGTGAACCGAAAGAAGGTGCAGCCTGGAATAATCGGAACTTTCAACAGAGATTTCGATAAAGATAGTTTTTTTGTATAGAATTATTCCGGCGCTCCCAAGAATCAGTGGTTTTTTGGAGAAATGAAAAAAGAATGGAAAAAAATAGTGTAAATCTGTGGTAAAAACCAAAAATGAAAAGAAAGTATGTAGACATATGCTCACCCTTTATAGGTGAGATTAGTACAATGGACACAAATCAACACCGTGGTCCCACAGTGGATGCAATAGCAACAATGAGTCGATCTGGATGGATCTCAAATCCTGACCGTAGTCGTTACGTGGAGAAAATAAAGAAGGCACCAATAGCAGCAACGCGTTTCACAGATCCTGTGTAGCAGACACAGGGTCTGTGAAACGCGTTGCTGCTATTGGCGCCTTCACATTTTTTACATTAAGGTTTGGCACGATTTATGGTTATTGTATAATCTGTAATTATATTTTTATTGATTTTCTTTTTTTGTATGGCCATATATGAAATTATTTTAATGGAAGTTAAAATTTTTAAGAGATATATATTTTTTCATTACCGACGGACATCGGGTTTTAAAATGAATGTCTAAGGCGCTTATGTGAGCAGGATATTATTTACGATTTGCACTATGGAGGCATGTTTTATTTTCTTCACATAACGACTACTGTCAGGATTTGAGATCCATCCAGATCGATTCATCGTTGCTATTGCAACCCCCGTAGGACCACTGTGTTGATTTGTGTCCATTGTACTAATCTCACCTATAAAGCGTGAGTATATGTCTATATAC
Source organism: Taudactylus pleione (assembly GCA_031769625.1). Lineage (NCBI taxonomy): Eukaryota > Metazoa > Chordata > Amphibia > Anura > Myobatrachidae > Taudactylus > Taudactylus pleione. Next base: position 4,422,454 of record JAUIMM010000265.1, read on the forward strand.
TTTTCTTTTTTGTCACAGATTTACACTATATTTTTTTCCATTCTTTTTTCATTTCTCCAAAATAACTCTGATCCTTGGGAGCGCCGGAATACTTCTATACAAAAAAATATACCGGGTCACAGCAGGCTCCTCCCCTCCCTGGCTGCACCACCTCCTTTCTGTTGTAACTCTCCCCCACGGCTTTGTCCCAATACCCCCACTCTCCCATACTTACTCCTTCAGCTGGTTCTCTTCTGATACTGCCCTGTCTCCCTCTCAGTGGTAACAGCCTTACACAATTATTATGTACACTAGATCTCACATTACTACGTTATGACATACAATGTATATACAAATCAATTTTTAGAATCTGAATACTAGAGTAAAATTAATGCATGCACGCATTCCCAGGGGCTATATAATTCTCTGTATTTTATAATATAACTTCGGCAACCTGGGCACTGCAATGTCAAACAAGAAATGAGCTCTATGGGCCTGATTCAGACCCACTCACTAGTTGCGATCACTAGTTGTTGGCCGATAGTCGCTCTTCTGCGCGTGCGTATGTTTCGCAGTGCGCGAACAAGTACGAAAGACCGGGATGCGGTCACTCGCTGTGCATAGACAGCAGAGTGAGTGACAGGAGTGGCCATTTGTTGGTGGTTACAGGGGCAGGCCACTAGTAACGAGGGAGTGGATGTGCGAACGCAGGTGTGCTTATGAGCTTCAAAGCCGTTTCAAAGGTGTGCATAATTAAAAGCCAGAGTCATAGTGATTACACTCTCAAATGCTCGCAGTGCTTGCGGTAGGGTATAGTCAACCTTAAGCACTGCGAGCACATCCGATGGTGCTCGATGTACCTATGGTTTAAAGGACTTCCTCGAGATGACATGCGCAAGTGGGCGTCTTATGATTCGCTGGTGGGTGTCTGCATACACAAAGTGATCGGTCGCCAAGACACAGTGGGCGTGCTAATGCCTTGATGAGCGAATGCTTCACTTGCAGGGCGTGTGCTGGATATGCATATGCAGGGAGCGAGCGTTCGCATCTAGCGAGTGGGTCTGAATCAGGTCCTATATTCCTTTAGTGCCTACACATCTAGTACAGTGAGGGTCCACCACCCATCTCTACCAAGTACTGAGCACCAATGTCGGTAGTAGAGACGTAGATAGTAAGTAATACCCCTTTTACACCGGAGCTAAAACCCGGGTTATTGCAGGGTTAACCCGGGCAGCTCCCTGGTGTAAAAGGGGAGAGGGTTGGATCGCCGGGTCGAGTGACCCGGCAATCCCACCCAGGTAAATAGCAGGGTTTAACTCGGGCGTAGCCCGTGAAACCCTGCTGTGAGAACAGCGCACTTCGGGTCACGATGACCTGGAGTGCACTGCAAGCCGGCTGATTGGTCTGGCTTAAGTGACGCTTGGAGATGACGTCCACTTTCACGCCGGGAAAGCTGGGTCTATGCAGACCCGACTTCGGTGTGAGCGACGCCGACTCGGGAATATCCCGAGTCGGCGCTGGCTAAATTCCGGGTCTGATCTGGATAGGAACTGTTCCAACTCCAGGTCAGATCCGGAATTTTGGTGGAAAAGGGGTATTAGTAAGTACTGGGTAGGTAAATTTAGGTAATAAATAGTTTAGTTTGTCTGTAGATAGGTTACATTGGTATGTAGTACGTAGAATGCATGTATTAGGTAGGTATGTAGAAAGGTAAGTAAGTAGGCAGGTATGTAGGGTAACAGGCAGATATGGCAGCGGAGCTATACAGGGGATGGGGCAGATATGGGAGCACCGCTATGGGGAGAGGGCAGACATGGATATGCTACTACGGGGAGGGGGCAGATATGGGAGCGCTGCTATATATGTAAGGGAGCAGACATGGGACGTGGGTATGGGGCACATAGGCAAACGCAGGGGGGTTTCTGTCTGCCTGGAAACCCCCCCTCCCCAGCACATACCATGACCACAATAGAAATAGTAATATAACAGAATGTTACTAGTGCTGCATGCTCTTCTCAGTATCACAGATGAAATGATTAGCACCACCTATGGATCTTTTAAAATGAGTCAGCCAGTAATAAATAAATATATCTGTGCACCAACTAAGAGATGTGGAAAATATGCACTGTTAGAGGTGCACTGCTATAGTCCATCAATATAGTTAATTATTAATACTGTATAATAATTAGGGGTGTGCACCGGCCACTTTTCGTGTTTTGGATCTGGATCTTTCTTCGTGTTTTGGATCTGGATTGCTTTTGCCAAAACCACCCTTTTGGGTTTTGTGTTTTGGATCTGTATTTTTTTTTTAAAAAAACAGCTAAAATCACAGAATTTGTAGGTTTTTCTGCTCCTATGCTATTATTAACCTCAATAACCTTAATTTCCACTCATTTCCAGTCTATTCTGAACATCTCACACCTCACAATAGTGTTTTTATGTCCAAAAGGTTGCACCGAGGTAGCTGGATGACTATGCTAAGCGACACGAGTGGGCGGCACAAACACGTGACCCATCTAGGAGTGGCACTGCAGTGGCAGACAGGATGGCAGTTTGAAAAACTAGGTCCCAAACTGTACATAATGCAAAGAAAAAAAAGAGGTGCAAGATGGAATTGTCCTTGGGCCCTCCCACCCACCCTTATGTTGTATAAACAGGACATGCACACTTTAACAAACCAATCATTTCAGCGCCAGGGTCTGCCACACGACTGTGGCTGAAATGATTGGTTCGTTTGGGCCCCCAAAAAACAAGCTGGCAATTAATCTGTCCCTGCACAAACTGGCTCTACGGAGGCAAGATGTCATCCTCATCCACCGATTCCTCACCCTCTTCAGTGTGTACATCCTCATCCTCACAAAGTATTAACTCGTCCCCACTTGAATCCACCACCACAGGTCCCTCTACGTTCTGGAGGCTGGTCTCCCTGGAAGAGCTGATAATTCATTTTGATGAACATCATCTTCTCCACATTCTGTGGAAGCAACCTCCTACGCCTTTCGCTGACAAGGTTCCCGGCTGCACTAAACACACTTTCGGAGTACACACTGGAGGGGGGGCAACTCAGGTAAAATAGAGCCAGTTTGTACAGGGGCCTCCAAATTGCCTCTTTTTCCTGCCAGTACAGGTATGGACTGTCTGACATGCCTACTTGGATGCTGTCACCGATGTAATCCTCCACCATTCTGTCAATGGTGACAGTATCATATGCAGTGACAGTAGACATGTCAGAAATTGTTGCCAGGTCCTTCAGTCCGGACCAGATGTCCAAACTTGGTCCTGCCTGCCCTGCATCACCGCCAGCGGGTTGCTTAGGATACCTAAGTTTTTTCCTGGCAGCTCCAGTTGTGGGAGAAAATGAAGAAGGAGCTGTTGACGTGTCATGTTCCGCTTCAGCTGACAGTGTGTTCACCAGCAGGTCTTTGCACCTCTGCAGGCTTGTGTCGGCCAGAAAGCGAGACACCACATAGGCTTTAAACCTAGGATCAAGTACGGTGGCCACAATGTAGTGGTCTGATTTCAACAGATTGACCACCCTGGAATCCTGGCACATGCCGAGCGGAATCGCCCCGTCTTAGCTCCTCCTTCATTTTCTCCAGCTGCTTCTGCAAAAGCCTGATGAGGGGAATGACCCGACTCAAGCTGGCAGTGTCTGAACAGACTTCACGTGTGGCAAGTTCGAAGGGCTGGAGAACCTTGCACAACACGGAAATCATTCTCCACTGCGCTTGAGTCAGGTGCATACCGTCTCCTTTGCCTATGTCATAGGTGGATGTATAGGCTTGAATGGCCTTTTGCTGCTCCTCCATCCTCTGAAGCATATAGAGGGTTGAGTTCCACCGCGTCACAAACTCTTGCTTCAGGTGATGGCGGGGCAGGTTCAAGAGTGTTTGCTGGCGCTCCAGTCTTCGGCACGCAGTCGCTGAATGGCGAAAGTGGCCAGAAATTTTTCGGGCCACCCAAAGCGTCTCCTGCACGCCCCTGTCGCTTTTCAGAAAATTCTGCACCACCAAGTTTATTGTGTGAGCAAAACATGGGACGTGCTGGAATTTGCCCAGATGTAATGCCCGCACAATATTGGTGGCGTTGTCAGATATCACAAATCCCCAGGAGAGTGTAAGTGGGGTAAGCCACTGGGCGATGATTTCCCTCAGTTTCTCTAAGAGGTTGTCGGCGGTGTGCCTCTTACTGAAACCGGTGATACACAGCGTAGCCTGCCTTGGAACGAGCTGGCGTTTCTGAGATGCTGCGACTGGTGACGCTGCTGCTGTTGCTGTGTAAGGTGATACATCTACCCAGTGGGCTGTCACAGTCATATAGTCCTTAGTCTGCCCTGTTCCACTTGTCCACATGTCCGTGGTTAAGTGGACATTGGGTACAACGGCATTTTTCAGGACACTGAGGACACTTTTTCTGACGTTTCTGTACAGTCTCTGTATCGCCTGCCTAGTGAAGTGGAATCTAGACGGGATTTGGAACCGGGGACACACTACCTCCATCAATTGTCTAAATCCCACTGCACTAATGGCGGATACCGGACGCACGTCTAGCACCAACATAGCAGTCAAGGCCTCAGTTATACGTTTTGCTTCAGGATGACTGCTGTCGTACTTCATCCTCCTCGCTAAGGACTGTTGAGGGTCAATTGTTTAGTAAAAGTAGTGGTGTTCCTACTTCCTCTCTGGGATGATGAACGACTCCCAGCGGCAGCAGGAGGCGTAGCAATGCAGGATCCTCCGGAGGAATCCCCGATAGGAGAGTCAGTCATGCCAGTGACATGGCCTGCAGGACTACTTCCGATCCTGACTAAGGAGGAAATTGACGAGGAGGGAGTTGACGGTGTGGTTTGCAGGCGCTTGGATACAACAGGACAACGGGATTTAGGTGTCCCTGGACTGCTTACGGTCTTAGCCAAAGTTTCTGAACTTGACAGTAACTTATTATGAACGCGCTGCAGGTGCCGTATAAGGGAGGATGTTCCTAGGTGGTTAACGTCCCTACCCCTACTTATTCCACCTTTACATAAGGTACATATGGCAAGACAGTTGTTGTCCGGATTTGGATAGAAATATTGCCAGACCAAAGAGGTGGAATGTTTGGTCTTCTGCCCAGGCATGACTGTGATGGGCTTTTTCATCCCACGGACAACAACTGTCTCCCCCGGAGCCTGATTTAAACAAACCACATCACCATCAGAATCCTCCTCATCAACTTCCTCCTCAGCGCCAGCTACACCAGTATCCTCATCCTGTTGAAGTACAACAGTGACATCTTCAATTTGCATATCAGCAAGTGGACTGTGGGTGCTCCTTTCAGCACTTGCAGGGGGCGTGCAAATGGTGGAAAGAGCCACCTCTTCCCGTCCAGTGCTGGGAAGGTCAGGCATCGCAACCACCACCACACTTGGACTCTCCTTGGGGATTTGTGATATCTTCTTAGAAAGCACAGTTCTTCGCTGTGCTTTTGCCAGCTTAACTCTTTTGATTTTTTTAGTGGGAGGAGGGCTTCCATCGTCATGTGAAGCTGAACCACTAGTCATGAACATACTAGGGATCAACCTTAGCCGTTCCTTGCCACTCCGTGTCGTAAATGGCATATTGGCAAGTTTACGTTTCTCTTCAGCTGATTTAAATGTTTTTTTCAAGGTCATTTTCCTGAACTTTGTCATTTGGGATTGTATGTGCCCTCTATTATGACATTGGGCATCGGCCTTGGCAGACGACGTTGATGGCATGTTATCGTCTATGTCATGACTAGTGGCAGCAGCTTCAGCACTAGGAGGAAGTGGTTCTTGATCTTTCTCTATTTTATTTTTATCGGAGAAAGTTTGGTCCTCCATTTATGTTATATCGATTTGATATATACGTGCGGCTAAACACAGAAAATATTTTTTTATTTTTGCTGGAGAGTAGTGCACTTTGTGGGTTACACCAGCCTTTAAGAAATGAGCCAGCCGGCTCTTTACTTATGGGACACAGGCGCACGCTTGGCGCTGCTCCTTTGTTGATGCACGTGCGGCTACTGCGCACACAATTCACAAACACAGAAAATATATATTTTTTTGGTTTGGAGTGTACTTTGGGGGTTACAGCACCCTTTAACGGTCAAGCCAGCCGGCCCTTTACTTATGACACAGGCGCACGCTTGGCACTACTTTGTTGATGCACGTGCGGCTACTGCGCACACAATTCACAAACACACAAAAAATATAATTTTTTAGCACTTGGTGGGAGCACCCCTGATG